>JAVYIG010000969.1:0-342500 GCA_035222895.1 Strongylocentrotus droebachiensis
CTTGAATACAGACATTATTTATATTACATGCTAGTTATAGTTTTATTTTATACATCAATGCGTGGACTATTCTGCCCGCAAGTTTTTCAATCGCCTGCAGAATTTATATACTTTCATGATAATCTCTCAACTAAGTCCCACATACTCATAACGATGTGTGTGTAATTCCTTTTTGTGTAATGGTGGTGAATGCGAATTATGGTGAACAATTTGAACTTTGAAGTGAATGAGGCTTTTCATCCTGATCCTTATTAATATTTTTGGTACAGGCATATTACCAAGACAGTTTATAGGCTAGTGTACTTTTGTATCCAATTTGACCTGTAACTCTGTAGACTCTAGAGTAAAGGAGAGCCGGTAATCGGATAGACCGAGAAAGCTTCAGTCTCTCTAATCGTCGGTTGTTCCACTGAGACTACGTCTGGCTCCACTAGACCTCCGGTTATAGAGACTGAATGACTGCCTATGCCATCGTATGTTGAAGATATCACGGCTAGATTTTAGCCGTTAGGCCCCTCCCACAAACATGACAAACTTGCCACGGCCGTATTGTTATGCCCCCAAAATCCCCCAAAATGTCATTTTACCTCGTGCATGTCCAATTTTAAATTAGGCCTAGAGTAGCGGCTCCGGTGTGCGGCCGTCCAGTGCGAATTGCCGATTTTATTTTTTATGCAATTACTCACAGAATGCTTCAATACCGTCAATGGAGAGTTCATATATTTAGTTATTAAATAGAAGGCACAAATAACGTAACTGACCCACAGCGTGGTCAGTACTGTCCACTTTAGAAGACGTAAAAGTTGCCCGGTGGGCGGCCGTGCGTAACCCGGTTTGCGGCACGCGTACGTCACAAAGCTTTATGCGCTACGTCATGATCAAAGCATATACCAAATTACTACGGGTAACCCAAATTTTCATGTTTATCTGTTGCTACGGTAAATTTTTCAAGTTTTAAACAATTTCACCTTTTTACTGAATGGATCATCCCATACGGGGGTACGTACTACTAGAAACTATTGGGTCACAGCAGGTACACACATCAGCACACATACCATCATACACGATCCCGCATGTTATGTGTGTATTAACACCCCCCGCCGCAAACCAGAAAATCACGTAATTACGTGCCGGTTTGCGGCCACCCCATGCAACTGGCCATGCGGTGGCACAATCAAAATATCTGCGATAGGAGACAGACCACAGCCATCATACTTCCACAAAAACATCAAATTTCACCTCCAATCGGACAAATATCGGACAAATAGAGCTACAATATTGATCTAGTCATGCCTCGATCTCTTAACTTAAAAGTAAGCACCTGCTGGAATTTTCATCGCCGACTGGTGCCGTAGATTTCCGACATCGCTGACGGATACTCCGTACCGACAGGAGCATCTGCTACGGACGTTTTCGGCAGCGCAGAACTTACCGGGGAATCCACGGTAGGTTTCAATGATTATTATCGAGTCATTTTTATTTTATTTTGAAAAGTGATACCCCTGGCCGCAAACCGGGCTATGCCGCAAACCGGAGACTCTACTCTAGGCTATAATACATCGGTTCCACTTACTAACTTGATTGAAATAATCCGTTTAATGGTCCCTTTTAAGGAAATTATTGGTCAAAATCGACATCCATGTTGAAAATCTTGCAAGCCGTGTTAAACTCTAGCTGCCGTCAATCTCATCCCTTCTAGTCTACGCCGAAGGCAAAATGATTATAAAGGAAAAACTGTGCGCCATCTACACGTTCGTAATGGCATTATCACAGTTTTTCCTTCATAATCATTTTGCCTTCGGCGTAGACTAGAAGGGATGAGATTGACGGCAGCGAGAGTTTAACACGGCTTGCAAGATTTTCAACATGGATGTCGATTTTGACCAATAATTTCCTTAAAGGTACTATGTCCCTTTTGCAGCCAACCTCAAATGCTGTAGAACTTTGCAGGAATTATGAATATGTCATGTATGTCCTTTCTGTGAAATTTAAACATTAGCAGTGTCCTCATATTCAAATTATGCAAGGAAACCCGTTTACTTGCTAGACTTCACTGTCAGACACTATTGAGTGACTGACTGGCTTTTTTTCTTCTTTGGTAATAACATACATGAAAAGAGTTGTAAAGGGTACATGAGCATTTGTCTACATCAATAACCCACTTCTTGTGATGGCCAAGATTAAACTGATTGAATCTTTGCGTAGCATAAAACGTATGACCATTCGGTACAATTGTCTGAAAATCAAGACTATTACTTTTGGGCTCTATAGCCCTAAAGTCGATTTGACAACTAATAGTCGTTATTTTCCCACTTGAAGACATTTTCATGCCCCACCTTTTTCAGGGAAGTTCTAAATAAGTATTATCTTTCAAATGCAGTTGGAATTTAACTTTTTCATTTTTGGGCCTGCAAATGGGACATAGTACCTTTAAAAGGGACCATTAAACGGATTATTTCAATCAAGTTAGTAAGTGGAACCGATGTATTATAGCCTAGGCTTAATTTAAAATTGGACATGCACGAGGTAAAATGACATTTTGGGGGATTTTGGGGGCATAACAATACGGCCGTGGCAAGTTTGTCATGCGGTTTGTGGGAGGGGCCTAACGGCTAAAATCTAGCCGTGATATCTTCAACATACGATGGCATAGGCAGTCATTCAGTCTCTATAACCGGAGGTCTAGTGGAGCCAGACGTAGTCTCAGTGGAAAAACCGACGATTAGAGAGACTGAAGCTTTCGGTCTAGTAATCGGACAGCTCCAGTTTTCGGCCGATCCATTGGATGCATGGTAAAAATCCCTTTAAAATACATCGCATAGATTCTAATAGCATATCACATATCCCACACATACCATACCATGCCAGAGTCACTGAAGAACCACATTTGCAATGGAAAATATATCCTAAAATATCACATTTTAGCGATGTAATCGGCGGTCCCGCTACCCAAATCTTTAAAATCGAGTTTGTAAGAAATATGGGTACCATAAAATGAGCTTTATTTCAAGTATTTTTCAGATTTAGAGCCCGATTTTGTGTTGGTCGCAAGCTCAAAAGTATCTCATCGCATGTATTAAATCAATGCAGCCGGACCCCGCCACGCACACACAATATGTCTGTCTAATTCAGATTCCAACGCTGTGCCTGTCTTCGGCCAGGCGAGCACCCGGGAGCTCCGGCGTGGGATATCTGCTCCGCCCGCTTGTGCTATACATCAGCGCGGAAACGCACGGCGCGCGCGAGCGCTTCCTATTGACTTTGTACATGCGGCCGAAAACAGTGGCTCCAAAACAGTGAAAATTGAAATGAATATTGTCATGGCAATTCGTGATTTTTTTCTGGGATTCTTTTTTTGTTTAAATAATAATAATATTTGCTTCATGATTTGAACAAGAAATGATAATAAATAGGAAGTAAAGAGTAAAAAAAATAGGATTTTGTCTTAAGTGGCCAAAAACCGGGTCCTTTACTCTAACTAAAGTCTACTAAAAACATAGGGTAGCGCGCCCAGTATTCGGTCCATTCCCAGTATTCGGTCAGACAGCCGTTTCAACAGCTGTAACAGTTTAAAAAATAATTAATGAGCAGCGAAACTTGCACAAATCAGGCAGCTGAACAACTTTTCTTAACTCTCAAAATTAAATCAGAGATAGGGCCCCGGAAAGATCTCCAACTTAGCTCGAAATTGGTCAGTGTCGCACAACTTTCTGCACTTCCGCGTTCTCTTAGCACATGTGCTAAGATGCATAGCCATATGTAGAAGTCTATTGCAAAACAACTACATGTGTTGTCGCAATGAATTTAGTATGTGTGTGAAGAGAATCACTTCCGTGTTTGCTCCATCGCAGCGAATTTCCAAATGACGCACTTGCCGATGTGCAAGAGGTATTTATACGATACCCTTGCCATGCGGTATCGCTCGTCCAGTATTCGGTCAACGCATTGACAATCGGTGCTTTATCGCGCGATTGTGTGAAAATAGTGCGCAAATACGCTTCGCTCCTTGGCAACGGAGATACCACGCACAAATCGCGTGACCGAATTCTAATCGGCGCGACCGAATTCTGGGCAGAAAAATGCTCCGTCTTCTTTCGGAAATATTTTTTTCTTATTATCATTCTTTATTTTAAGTGACTATAATCCTGTTAAAGGAATAATTTTCCTTTCTTTTGATGGGTAGATTGTAAAATAAAAGAGGTAAGAATTCAAAATATTAGTGATTTCCCCTTAACTGACCGATATACTGGGCACTCTACCCTACCGAAAATCAACTAGATCTAGGCCTAAATCTTCATCAGTTGTTCAAATAATAATGGTCATGATTTAAAAGTAGTTATGTTTTTTACCTGTTTTGTGTCAATTTCTTATCTCTTTTGGAGTATTTTCCTAAAAACGAAGACATCATAAATTCATAATGTACACTTTCTCACAGGTTTCACGGCAATACTGAGCACTGCGCAATTACACTACAATTGCATACCATACCGACGAAGGGGTGAGGGCAGGCGTGTGTTCATGAAGTTAGGGACCATAATAATGATCATCACATCATAATGTGAATTACTTACATGTTTAATAAGGATCTGAGAAGATAATGTTGGCTCATAAATGTTGGATAATGTAAGTTTTAGTTTTTAAAAACTAAAAGAATATATGCAAAATAATTTTGTGCTGAAAGCTTCAGACTTGAAGAGACAAACTTCTCCCTGTAATTTTTATGCCTCCGTTACGAAGTAGCCGGAGGCATTATGTTTTCGGGTTGACCGTCCGTACGTCCCGTTCTCGTGATCGCGTGATCTGAAGAACCGATTGATGGATTCCTGCCAAACTTTGGTCATGTACGTATCTTGCAGAGCCAATGAACTGATTAGATTTTGGGGGTCACAAGGTCAAAGGTCACAGCGCACATTATGTATGCAAAAACAGCCCGTGATCGCGTTATCACAAGAACCGATTGATGGCAAACTTAGGTCATGTATGTTACTTGCAGAGCTGATGAACTGATTAGATTTTGGGGTCATGAGGTCAAGGTCAAAGGTCATGCGGCTCATTATGTATGCAAAAATAGCTTGTGATCGTATTATCATTAGAACAGATTGATGGATTCCTGCCAAACTTGGATCATTTATGTATCTTGCAGAGCCAATGAACTGAGTAGATTCTTGGTTCATAAGGTCAAAGGTCATGGGCTCATTATGTATGCTAAAATAGCTTGTGAATGCATCCTCATTAGAACTGACAGATGGATTACTATTTAACTCTGGACATCTTGCAGAGCCAATGAACTGAGTAGATTTTAGGGTCATGAGGTCAAAGATCAAAGGGTCATATATGTATATGAGAAATTGCTTGTAATCACGATATTCTGAGAACCTGTTAATGGATTACAATTGAACTTGAATTTGAAAAATTTCTTCTGTTTTGGTTTGTAAAATTGCTCTATGACGGAGGCATCATTTTCGACTGCGCGCAGTCGAATTCCATCTAGTTTTTATTTTTTCCCACATTTTCAGAGTGCATAGTTTGATCATCTAATATCGTCATGCCAACCATAGAAGAAATGAACGATGATGCCCCAGGGAACACTCCGCCCAGTTCCTCCTCAAGCAGTACCACATCAGGAAGCAACAGTGCCACCAATGGGACCACAGGGGGACAATTTGGATTTGGGAAGGTGATGGTAAGTACAAGAAAACTGAGACATGAACATGTAGATAAAGAACAAATCAATGAGTCAGGGTTGGGTTTATAACCAAAAAAATGATTTAAGAGAACAATTTAATCAGCCATCATATAATTATTGTAGAATTAAGTAAAAATGTTTCTATATATTTTGTTGTTGGTATTAGTTGGTTCCTTTGTATTGCCTGTTTGTAATCAATTGAGCATTTGAGATGCAGTGAGCCACTTGATTGGCCCACCAAAGTTCTCAGTGAGAGTCTACTCTTTCAGTACATTTTGTACAATATTTTGTGGTGCTATTGCATAATTGGTCATGTTTGCAACTTCTACATATACGTATCTCTTCCTCTCTCTCTCTATATATATATATATAAATATGTATATGTATATTTGTATTTCTTTCGATATCATTAGCTATCTTTGTCATTATCATTCATATTGTATTCTTATTGACATCCAGTTTGAAAAGTTTTAGGAAAGCCTAATGATATATACATGTAATATATATTTCTTTTTCTGCCAGGCTCACCTGATCGAGTTCAAAGTAGATGCGGCCTTGTGGGCGTCTCGTCTTGCTACAGTTGTGTGCAGTATCCTATATGTATTCCCTATTCTTGGGTAAGATTACTAGGGATTCAGTTAACAAATTGAATAAGTAGAAGTGTGGTAGTGGAGTAGTTTAAGCCCTTGACTTAAAATGCAAAAGTTGTGGGTTTGATCCCGACATGACACTAATGTCTTATTGGCAAGGCATTAATCTACACTTGCCACTCCATACCCAGGAGAGAAATGGTGACATGGTAGGATGACAAAATCTAAATCCTTTGTGTCACCGGTAGTAATTTTTATATGCCCTCAGGGTGACCATATGGTAGGAATGCTCCCCAGGAAGTGGAGATGGTGCACAATGATGTGTGTGAATGAATCCGATGACCGGGGCAATAATTTCTGTAAAGCGCTTAGAGACTTTTTTTTGTATAACCGTATTTGCCGGCGTAAAGGCCGCAGTATTTTTGTAAGAGAAAATATCAAAAAGTCGGGGTGCGGCCTATGCGGCGAAAGAGTAAAAAAAGTTTTTTTTTTTTTTTTTTTTTTTTTAGTTTCGATTTATGGCGCTATGCCTGGCAATGTCTCCCAGCTCAGTAATCAGTGTGTTGACTCACCACTCGGAAACTACAACAACACTAAAATTTTTCTGTCATCTTGGTTTGAAAGTAATCTTTCTAATAGATCTCAATATGTAGTTTATAATAATAATTCCTCAATTTGTTTGTATATAACAAAGGGTGTACCACAAGGTTCTATCCTAGGACCTAGTACTCTATTGTTTTTAATTCACATTAATGATCTTACACATTCTTCTAAAAACGACATTGTTACTATTATTTGTGACAAGTTTACAAGCACAAATTAGCGTTTTTTTTTTTTTTTAAATGTCAAAATCGGGGGTGCGGCCTATACGGCGCTGCGGCTTTATCGCCGGCAAATACGGTAAGCGCTATATAAATCAGGATTTTTATTATTATCATTATTATTATTATCATTATTATCATTATTTTCATTATTATTATTATTATTCCACCCCCAGACAAGCAGCTGGCCACAGCTCCTACCAACGAGCCCTGATCCTCAATGGTTTGACCAGTGCCCTAAGACTTCATCAGCGCATGCCGCGTGTTCAGTTCAACAGGATGTACCTGGCGCAGCTTTTGCTGGAGGACAGCTGTCACAATCTCCTCTACTCGCTCATCTTCATCAACAGCTACCCACTCACATGTATCCTTTCATTCTTCAAGTTGGCTTGAGACACTCAAAGAGAAAGTAGGATCAAGAGTATGGGATCATGTAGCCTTTGGACAAGGCCTCGCGCGCTGCTTGTCTGCCGAGCAGGGTCTGAAAATAGCCTAACGCAGTGTGGCTTTACAGCAGTGATCGCTGGACCGAGCCGCTTCAGCGGCTTGGCTTTTGCTAAATTGCGGAGCTCATCATATATGTGCATATGCATGAGGGTCTTACATATACAGCAGCTAGCGATGATCGTGGCCAATCCTAATTGTTTTAACCGCGCGGTGTTTAAAATGGCTTCGTCCATGAAATTGTGGGGGAATCGGTATTCAAATGTACTAAAAAAATAAAATGATATCTAGTTCAATTTTGAATAAAATATGAATTTATCAAAAACAATATACTACTCATTGACTAGGGTATTCATTATTTTGCTACTTTAGTAGATTTATAGTAAAAAAAAATTCCCTTGTTTTTCATTTTAACCTACGCATAGACTCTAGTGGTTCGCACGATCAGCTGGTCGGAATTGTTATTGTACAACACGTGAATATCTGTGTACGTGTGAAAACGATGCGTTCATGGAGCTTTGAATTTGCAGGGCTAGCTGAGCTAGCTGCATGCCAGTGAATTAAAATAATGAAAAAAAAAAAATTCTGGTAATTCTGCTTAGGTCTATAATGTAATAGATGCAAAAAAGGGTAGATATCTTCTATGCAGTACATTCTGCATGGTTCCTGTGCAAGAGTTTTCCTAGCTATTTCTTATAATGAAGATATCATTTTATTTTGTGTGACAAGTTTGGTTCACATTCTTTCATTAAAGAAATAAGACAGAAGAGGTGAAACGATAACTTCAATGGACAGTGCAGTGCGGTGTGAGTAATACCTCCCGGCCCCCCGAACTCTGGGCAGTTTCGGGAGGAGATCCCGATGGGGATATGGTGTGCTGGCAGCGACTGTGGTCGTCCGCACAGACTCCTTGCACAAAATACATCTTCCCCTTTCACTGCTGATTTTATAGCTTTTGATTGTAACTCCTTAAAAGATGATAATTTCAACCTTTCGGCCGCATATTCAAGGCTCGTTGATAAGAGATCTCCTTCGTCGCTCGCCATGTTCTGTAACCGCTCAAAAAATTATTTATGAATATATATGTTGATAATGAATATGCAGGAAGTTTTCTCGAATCGTCTACTCTGATTGGTGCGTCGGATTGGAAGGGGCGGTTTGGCCGGCTTTCTGGGTAAGATGCTTTGCATCTAATTAACTACCGCCGTGGTAGCGGAAATATAATACAAAACAAAAGAAATAAACTACAACAACCACTCAGGTTAGTAAAGGCCGAGATGCTGACGCACCTCGTCCCACAGATCACAGTCGTCGCGCGATTAGTCTATGTATTCAGGCGCGTTTAGGGAAATACAGCACGAGTGCCTTGACTAAAGGCTAGGGATCATGTGAATTAGGACCGATGTTGTATAAAAAGAAAGGACATCTTGACATTTTCCAGCCTATTTATCAATTGATTTATTAATAGATTAATAGAATTTCATTTGTTGGCAGTTCTGTCTTTTACATGTGCTGTCATACAGGGAGAGCTCTCCATTTGTCTGTTTCATCATAAGAAATTTAAGTTTAAATTTACTAAGTTTTTCCATTTCAAATCACACATATATGACTTCAATTGACAGAGATTCCCTGTATTAAATCTTAACCATCAAATTTCATGATTTCCTATTCTTTGTTCAGTGTATCCATTCTTAGATAAGTATACTTCTTTTCAGGCCAACTTTCAATGAAAGACCGACAACCCTTTGATAAGGCTAAGTTTTCTTGTACATACCATTTATAATTATCCAGCAATTATTGAGTTTAATAATCCTATTTGCCCATTTGCACATTATTTGCGCCAAAGAGAGTTGCTTGGCGGCTAAAAAACCAGTGTAGCCTAAAATAGTCTCAAGCGCTACCTGATAAGTCTAGATACAAATCTAATGAGCTTTTGAATTGTTGATTTTTAACAAAACTCATCATGCTTGTACCTGCATAAAAGTCTGTATACCAATACAATGAAACAGACAATGTCGAAGTGAGTATTTACTGTTACATCGTCCCATCTTTCCTTGACCAATTGAATGCAGTTGTGCTGACACCGGTGTTCTTGTTTGCTGTCTTACATTCATCTAGCTTCACCAAGAAACTTGCCAATGTAAGTAGAATTTCATTTCACTTACACCTGGGCCCTGTTACATAAAACTTGTTATCAATAACAAATGCAAAATTTCTATGACAAATTTGCTCTCAGCCAATCAAGTGCCAGGATTTCAGTAGCTTATAACAGTTACTGCAACTTCTTATTGATAACAAGTTTTATGAAACAGGGCCCAGGTGTCACAATGAGGGGATTGCATTATTCTTTTTGTTGATAAATAAATATTTAATGTACCATGTTATTTGCTACCTTCATTGCTTTCATTCAAACTTTGAAGTGCCCACTTTTTTATAAATCTTCATGTGAAATATTTGTATTACTTTGTGGACAAATACTATGTAATCCTGAGCATTGTTTTGTAAAAGGTCAATGCAATCAAATGAAAGTATACTTCTCATGTGTAGCGGATGCATACCTAAATCATTTTACAAAATATTTCAAGGTACTTGTATTTAGGGTTTGGTGTCATTTAAAAAAGTAAAATTGTTTGTCCTTGGTAGGAAAGATATGCCAAGCAGCATGTTGGTACCGTTATTGAGCAGATTTAATCTGATTACTTACCAGTAATTAAAAATAGTTCTCTCATATAGATTGCATTGCTGTACTATCTTTTGCATATTTGTTAATAAATGAACTTTTCAATTCTCTCTTTTTTAGATCGCCGGACCAAACAGCATGATGTTGTTGCGCCGACTTGTCGATAAAGTCATCTCATACCAAGTAGACATCCTACGGTTCATAGCTCTTGATGAGATACTCATTATGCCTGTTCTTATCTTTATGATGGCCACGTAAGTACCAGGAACCGTTGAAAAATATTAATTTTAGTGCAGTATTCTGTCAGCTTTATCACCCTTCTTAATTCACATCCATGGCACCTTTGTCTAAAGACATAGCTGACAGATTTACTTGTTTATGAATGGCAAAATATATGTTTGTTTTGTTTAAACTGATAATTGCATTAATAACTTGTATAGCCTACTGGAAATACATATTCATCTTAATATATATATAGCAAAGGTTAGTCAAATTATTGTGCATTGAAATAATGAAACTCAAGGGTTTTATACCTCATAATCATCATATTCAGTAACTATTTGAATATGCTAAAGCTTAGACAATGGATATATATTTTACTAAAGGTATGAGTGTGACAAAGCCTTCTGATAAAAAGGAAACCATTGACTATTTTCCAGTAATTTGTGTGAATCTGATTCTAATGCTATATGAAAATAAATGAAAAATCAAGGAAATAATGGCAGATTTCAAACAAGGAAATGTCATCACTCTCTTATTACTGGTGTGCCATATCCTGTTATATACCACAAATCTGCACGCATGAAATTCACTACTGACTGTTGAGCAGTATACTATAGTGACAAAAAGATTGATTGGGCATGCATGGGCGCAATAAATGCACATGAGGTGAACAATGGATTTGTGCTGTGGACACGCAGACTTCTTTTAGATTTGTGAATTTCCCTATTAAATGAATGTATACATTGTGAAAGGAATGTCTTGTTAAATATCCCTTTTTGAGAATCCACACGTGAGATGTGGTATATCTATACCATATATATTGTCTGCTAATTTTCCAGTTCATGGTTAAAACTATAGCCTCTGGTGATCTTGAGACTACACTTACCATGCCCCTTAAAGCAGTCAATATTTGTATACTGTATCCTCCTCCATTCCATTGAATATGAGCTAGATAACCAAGTACTTTTTCTATCTGTATGAATGTCCGTATTTTCTTTTCCAATCACAGTGGTCGCATGAACCTGATAGCCCCCTTCATGTACTTTAGATTCCTGACATTCCGCTATGCCTCGAGAAGGAATCCATACTGCAAGTGAGTAACAAGAATATCAACCTTACTGAAACCTGTCTATAAAGACCACCCAAGGGAGACAAGAATAGTGGTCTTTATGTAAAGGTTCCTTTAGTACATGTTTCAATGAGAAACCATTTTCAAGAGAAATCAAAGAAATGGTCTTTATAGGCAGGTGGTCTTTATGTACCTGTTCCTTTAGTACATGTTTCAATGAGAAATCATTTTCAATGGAAACAAAAAATGTGGGCTTTGTAGACAGGTGGTCACTAAAGCAGGTTTGACTGTATTTACAACTAAAAAACAACACAACAAGTAGGCAGACAATAATGAATTTGACTCTCTCTCTCTCTCTTTCTCTGTCTCTCGTTACACTAAAGAAATTACAATCTTGTGAATATTGAAATGTGGCCAACTTGTCTTTAAGGCATGCTCATTCAAGCATGACTAGATGGTAATCTAAAAGTACAGTGTTCATGTCCCTGCCACATCACTAATGTACTTTAAGCCAGACATTGAGATACATTTGCCACACTATACCCAGGTTTTGGTAAATGGATACCTGGCAGGAATTCACATCTTAACATATTGCAAGAGCAGCCATGCTTAAGCTGGGGTAATTTCTGGAGTGCCAGGGGGGTGTTTCACAAAGATCCTAAGTTGAACTTATCTCTAAGTTGGACTTAAACATTATGGAAAGCCAGTTGTAGCCTTAAAATCAAAAATATTCAAAAGCAGAAATTCAAGTATTGTAGACGTTTCATAAATTCCACATCAAGAACAAGAAATCTCCTCGATAATAGAAAATGTGAATGATTTGAATCATCATTTTATGCCTTTTAAAATAACGTTCACAAAATATTTCCAAAGATGCTAACGGCTTTCCATCAGTTTTAAGTCCAACTTAGAGATAAGTTCAACTTAGAATCTTTGTGAAACACCCCCCTGGGATGTCAAGTTTGACAGTCATGAGCGCTGTACAAGAACCCTCTCTACATACTACTTCTGTAGGGTAATTTAGCATTATTTTCTGTCTATTTTCTTTCGATCGCAGACAAATATTCCACGAGATGAGGTTACGCACAGAGCAGTACTGCAGTAAGCCCAACACGCCAGCATTCCTCGGTAATTTCCTCACAAAGTGTATCGGCATGCTGAGCCGTTTCGCTCCCCAGGACCCCTACCAGCAGCAGCAGCAACCACAGCAATAGCCCACCAAACCTCCAAGAACCTTGCATAACTCATTCTTACTTTAATACAGGTATTGTATTTAACATAGGAGACTCTGAACAGACCAGTCATTTAACAGCAATTTGTAACTTTTCCTGATTTAAAGTTATCAATGATGCATCTTAACATAGTAGAATTTGAGAAGAATTTTGTAACTCATCATTACTTTTATCATCCAAATTTTGAGATGGTAAAGTAATCACCATATTGTACCCAAAATACAAGGAAAAATGTATGCATAGCTGCATATTTATTAGCTTTGGTATAATTTTTTTAAGCATATGACTGCAAAAGCGATAACAAGGATTAAACATTAGGAAGAAGTCTAAAGTTAGAGTCAAAGACTTTGGTTTTCAGCAAAAAGAATTGCATATAGGTTTGTAGAGTGGAACTATTTCTAGGGTTGAAGGAGAGACAAACTGTATTGCTGTATTGTAGGACCAGATATAGATTGACTCCTTTTGTAATTGTAATAAGGAAAATATTGATGACAATTATTGTATGCTTTCATTTAGGAAAATTTAGCTTGAAGGTTTGAAGTGCAGTTTTCATGTGAAAAAGCAGCAAAATTATATAAAGCTCTTGAAACATAGTATTACGTGCTTTACAAATGTAGCAATTGTTATTTCATTGTTTCCACATGTCTCAAAGTTATGTAGTCATTCAATTACATGTGACTTTTACCAAGTGAATGGCCATCACCAAAATTAACCCTAAAATTGTTTATAGGGTACAGTGTAGACCTCCTCCATGTCCATACAAAAACAAAACAAACAACTATGGCTTGAAATATTCCTCCCATAAAAGGAAATTGTGTTTTAATTAGAATTTTGTGTGTGAAAGCTTTATATTCAGGTTGAATAAAATATGCTGTCCCCTGACAAATTATTTCCTTTCTAAAGTATAACCTTCACCAATCACCAAATTATATTTCCTCTCAAGCTTTCTGCCTGTGCGCACTTTGCTTTAACAAACTGTACCAAAAAGATGGATCTATTAGCTGAATCACTATGTTTTTACTAAACCCATGTGATGCTGCTGAAAACACTCTGAAAAAATTTGAACTGGTTTTGTGGCATAGAGTTACTTATACTCCTTATTTAGGATAAGGCATTCCCAAATACAATGGCCCATTGCCGTTTCAACTCAACTGCCCTGTTATTTTGTTTTCAGTCATGAATAAGAAGTACAGGACGATCAGAATCTTTGTAAAATGTGCTATCATTTTTATAAAGGTATTGTTGATTTCGTGGATGTAGCGTTAAAATTTATGTTTGATGTTTGTATAAAATGTCCTGATGATTGTGTAAACGTGGTTTATGAGAGAAGAAAACAAAAATTAATTTTAAAAAGGTGAAAAGTCCATAACTCTTTATTGACATCTTTACATATACAGTCAAACCTGTCTACAGCGACCTCCCAAGGGAAACACAAAAAGTGGTCTTTGTAGACAGGTTCCTTTAGTACATGTTTCAATGAGAAACCATTTTCAAGGGAAACAAAAAAGCAGGTTTGACTGTATAAAGAGGAGGGAGGTTGAGTGCAATTCAAGTGACTGAATTATTAATAAAACCGTCAAAAATTAATTTTGAAAGAAATAATCGTGTATTTATTATGTTTTTGAAAATTGGAACTATCATATTATAGATAGTAAACTTAATAAATCTTGAGGGGAAAAAAAAAAAAAAAACAGGAACTGCACTGCACACTCATGGGTATTTTTTTTTTTCACTTTTGTTGGTATTGGTGATTTAAAGCAGAAAGGTTGGGTGAAACCTATCTGCAAAATACCTGTGCTGTCATTTTACGTTCAATTAAGATGTTCATTCATTGGATTCAAGTATTTGTTGTCGTTGATGTAATTTGAGAAGATATAAAGCACATATTTGCTGACAAGCATTGTATTTTATATTAAGAAGCTGTTTAAAAATCCTGAAAAAAATTTTTTTTGTATGTTTGTCGTCAGCACAAGGTCTATAGGTTTTAAGAAATATGTTTGAGAATATTGAAAGCTGATGGATATTGGGGTTAGACATACAGCCCTTTGAGGCATTTATAATTTAAAATTATTATGTATTTTAATATTGATTGTCATTTGCAATACAATATATTTCAAATAATCTAATGGAATTGTTAAAATTATGGGTAATTTTGTTTTTGGTGCCATTGTGTTGTTTATTTGTTTTAATTCATATATTTGTTGACATTATTTCACTTTAGTTAAGGGGTTACTGGGTTAAAGAATAGTAAAAAAAAAATTCATCATTGTACGGGCTCGTACAGATATGAGGCGGTAAAACCGCAGCATTTATGTAATGATGACATGAAGTGTAATAGTAATACGCTTCTCATGTTTGCATCTTATAACACAGAGCTCGGTTAATATGCTCAAGTCCTTTCTTGGGTGCAGTTGCCATTTGTTTATACATTTCTTTAAAACATGGTGGCTTCTATGGGGCGGTCTAAAAGCGTTTAATCAATTATTGAAATAGTATATCACAATAGTATACAATGAGTGAATATTTTGCAATATTTTAAACAAAATAGGAGAGTGTTTTACTGAAGTGTGGTAACTGTCATTTAGTCAGCATTGTATAATGGTATGTAAACCATAATATATTCACTTATATAAACACACATAACTATGCACATACAGTAAAGGAGGTATAAACTGTGGATTTACACAACATTACCTACCGGTAGTCTTAATATTTTGTTTATTGATGAATAGAAAAGTATGTTAGTTTCTGATGTAAAATAAAAGGTATTACCATGTATGTATTTATACCTGTAGTATTTTTTTTTCTCCTGAAAATCACAACCAAAGTGTCTATTAATGGAGTCACTCTTTCATAATTTTTAAACAAATTCAGACGAGTGAAATTCACATAAGCAAAATAAACTGAATAAAAATGGGAATAAAACTAGAAAGCGAGGAGGAAATTTAGATTAAGAAGATCTCTGTAACAAAACAATATGCAAATAGATATGTAGAAACATATTGTCTGGAAACTAGCCTTTCAACTCTTTCCTGTAATGATAGCTTAGACTCTTCATTGATGTTTGATCATTTATTGTTACATTTTCTGTGATATTCAACCATTGTTATTTATTGTTTTCATAGGTATGTGAAATATTGTGTTTCTTGCTATTTTGTTCTTTTTTCTTTCATTTTTGTTTGGTCTAAGAGTCTGAGTTGGACCTTTGCAATGGAATTCAAGTTTTTACTGTGAAAAATGGATTGTTGAACTGTACTGATTATGAATAAATCTCATACCAAATAGTTATGAATTAGGCGAGTTGCGTTTTCTTTTTTATGACCATGTACGAAACTATACATTTGGATAATGAATAATGTATCCCCTAGAATTGCTTAGTTTGAACATATAAATATCCTTCATAGAATAAACAAAGACTATCAATGATTTCCTGGCCAGTGGTAGAAAATAACATTAAAGCCCCTCTTAAGTGTTGGGAGCCCCAACAAATTTGATGGCAAAATTTCACTTAAATTGTATCATATAGAAAGAGGATGTCATTTAAGACACAGTTCTGCAAGGATTTACAAAACAAAATGTGTTTGAAGTTGAATATTGATGAACAAATACAAACTATATTTATTCTTTTATCAGTAATTGTCTTCAAACACATTTTTTTAGGGGAGAATATTTGCAGAAGTGTGTCTTGAATGAAATCCTCTTTCAAAGAAACCCGTCGAGGCTTCATGGTGAAGGTTATAACATGAGAGGGCGTGCTTTCGGAAGAGACGCATTACTCCATCAATCACAACGATGAAAGAGCACAAAATGGTGTAAATCTAAATCTAAAATAATTTAAGTTAGTCATACCAACCGCTTAGCTAAGATTTGATTATAGGGGCGGGGATCACTTACACTGGAGGGGTCGGTGCAATGAGGGGAAGCTTTGACGTTTCATTAACTTATTAGAGAAAGAAGACGATTCGTTGTACCGGTCTCGACTCTAAGCCCCACTGTCCTACTTGTCCTACTAATCGGTGACCATTGGTCCCCCATGATCCTCTTTTTCATATGTTAATTGAGAGCTAAGTTGATGAGATAGCCACCTGTCATTCACCACGCGGTGTGGTCTAATCCTTCCCGGCTAAACTAGTGAAGCCGGCCTATCATTGTCTGAAATTTCAAAATTAATATTTGATTCATTGATATACAAGATTTCATTTTTTTTTTAAAGGATATCTTCAGAAATTAGCATCATGTACGTGAAAAATATATTGACATTTAAATCGACCAATCACCAAACAATCAGCATTTCATCATAAGATTTCCATAATTGCTTGCGGGAAATATGTTATTTGCCACGTTATTATGACTTATTTCTTGTTTATTTCTGGTATGAGAATGGGGTTGTATCTACATACTGGCTATGTATTCCTACATTCTCCTCAGCTGGACAAAGTATATAGAACCCGACTCTGGACCTCTGTGAGGAACAGAACTTATATAGAACTTCATCGCTCGAAAGAGTTTCCTTTCTGTAAGTCTGACAATTATGTCGAGCTGGACGAAAGGCGAACTGGGCTGGGCTGGTGGCTATATAGAGTTCAAAACTCATTTCACAATTACATTTTTAAATAAAGGATAATATATGATTCATATCAGTTGTTTCTTTTATAATCTTTTTAACACAGTTTTTGTAATGTTTCTTTGTCTGCTCCTTTTTCTTCCTACGTCCTCTTACTTTGTTCTCTCTCTCTCTCTCTCTCTCTCTCTCGCTCTCTCTCTCTCTCTCTCTCTCTCTCTCTCTCTCTCTCTCTCTCTCTCTCTCTTTGGGCCGGCGTTTTCTTTTTGGTGGGCGACCGCCCCCACCGCCCCTCCCCCTGACCGCGCGCCTGAATCATACCACATGGCGAATAAATGAGATAAAGAGATCTATGGATCCGTATCAATTTGAGAATGTCCCATGATGGTGATTGGAAGCGGAGTGAGCGAGGCAGATTCTATCTGCAAATATCCCATTACTAGATTTACAAACTATTCCCGACTTTCTAATTGCGTTAACTAATAGTATAGAAAAGGTATTTAAAACGTATCGTCATTGGATTAAAAGAAAATCAAATTGATTCATAGATTAATTCATATCTAAGGGATGGGTTTCAAACTAACTCCAAATCATCGTAGTCTGTTTTGGTTGTTGTGTTTTTTGTTCTTCTTCTGGCAAACCTCTGAACATAAAGTGCTCCGACACCTCCTTTCCCATTCAACATTTTCTAGCGACGCTCCTCCAAATCAACACGAATAAATGAAATCAACTCGATGTAAGATAATACAGTTTTTGCCAAAGTTAATTCAGTAAATAGGGCACATACGTGTTGCTCATATTCCAATTTAAACATCGAATGGAGAGGATTGTGGGGGGAGGGGGGGGGGGGGTGAGAGACATTTTAAACGACATCTAAAAGAAACCATTAAATGAAATGTTCGTAAATATTAATTACAGATCTTATATAGACCTTACATTACTTTGCCATACTATTTTATGTGTTCTAGTATGTATTTTTCTTTTATCTATATTTAAAAGAAAATAGTACAATTAATCCTTCCGGCTGCGAAACAGATTTTCAATAAATGTACAATTATAACAAATTTGATCACGCACATTTATCAAGAGGTTTTTAGTGAGACATCGGTCTTAGGTGGGGTCATACTCAGTAGAACAAAAATAGTCATATCACGAGATTTAGTCATCAATGTGATGGAGGTGCTCAGAGTTAATCATTTTATGTTGTTTAATGAGCTATCAGTTATGCTAAAGGTTAACTAATGATTTAAAGTTCAACTTGCTTCTTTGATTTCCATGAACTTTTGCAGTAGGAACAAAGCAAAAAATTCCGACGTGAAACATTTGTTTTCAGGGAATGATTTCGGGAATCCCACCGGCCCTCCTAGACCAAAACGGTGGAACCGGGGTGGGTGAGCAGAATTCTCGTCATGATTTTGTCTCTTTTGGCACCCCCCGTTTTTTTTCTCAAATTGGATTTTAGGGGTCATTTTTAGCCCCTTCTGAGTCCGCCTCAGACAGATACAATTTATATATAGACGTGTACTTAGATAAACAGTATGACTAATAGACATATTGGTAGATTGCACTTTATTGAATCATATCTTAAATGTAGTATATTTTAATGGACGTTTTTTACTCTTAAATTGTAAATACAATATGTTTCGGCCTTACTGGGCTGCCATTCTGAATGTTTTTAATAATAAACCATATAATTAAATAGGTGACAGACTCATAAATTGGGCTACCCTTTAATATTGCTTGGTATGGGCACATGTTGCTGGACGGGTTAATTGTTGAGATAAATGCATCACATGAAAAGTAGTCCAATAACCAAAAGCAACGTGTGTTTAAATAATTAATAATTCTGGAACTAATTAGTGATCAATTAGTTTAGCCTACTCTTCATATTATCTTCTTCTAGGGTTCATAATGGCATCTACTTGATTCCCTTTTCGTCCGGTTATTAAAAAGAAGTTCAGCAGGAGCCTAGAGTTATCAAGGGGACTTTGAGGCGATAGTGAATGACATCGTCTGCCACGGATACCGATCGATGATGAAGTGAAAAGGTGTGCGCGCCAAATAATGTTGACGCCTCAATCGAACGTGCAACTAACTAATCGTCATCCCGAGACACAGTCACAGCTCTATTCCAAAAAAAAATCTCTTCTTTCTAAATAGTTTCTAACATTCTGTTTCCTGTGTGCGATTAATGAAGGCCTTCATATGTCAGGGCGAATCAAAGCGGTGAATCTCATAACTCTATTCCACTCTGTCACGTGATCCAGTCAAATCAGATCAAATTATAAACGGTGTACAATTTCGAGAGCAAAGCGAGAGCAGACGTATATCGGTAAACAGAAATAAAACAATGATGTGGATTCCGTCTATGACAGTTGCTTGACAACGTTCATTGTATTTTCACAACGGCAGGAAACACTAATCAAATCTCCACTCGGTTTGGGATTTATGACTTTTTTTGAGGTTTGCTGACTGTGATGTGAGCACATGATCGTTGTTGACCAGAACAATTAGGCAAAAGAGGTGTGATTTACTGACTGTTTGGTGCTGCCATGTTTCACGGAAATGAAAAGGAAAATGAGAACACGTTTGTTGATTGTTTGTGAAGTAAGCACGGAATCAAAGCATGTGTGCTTTATCTTTAATTCTATATTTTGGAATGAGGAGCCATCTTGCACTTTTCTTGAACTCAGCGGGGTTGCTCGGTGACGCCCTGGTGAATCTTAGACGGTTCACAATGATTATACAGAAACACATATTTAAATCGTGTTGTAAAAGACCTATTGCCTCTCCCTTTTCTATTCCTCTCTCCTAGTTTCTTTTATCTCTTCTACTATCTTCCGCATTCTTTCCCTTTCCTCTCTTAATCCTTACCCTTACCTTCCCCCTCCCATTCCTACTTCTGTTTAAATTGGAACATTATCAATGATTTGCCTCCTTTCATTCTTCTCACTTTACTCCTTTATAATTATTTTTGTTCATTTAAAAACTCGAAAGAGATTCGACTTTGTGAACCTGCATGTTGGCCACTTGCCAGTGAATATTTCGCTTCATTGTCATGAAAAAGTAAGATCATTGTGTAGATCACAATCTTCCTATTGTATTTTGATTATTTAAATATGATTGTTTTACCTTAATGTATCCCCTCGTGACCAGAAAGGCAACCTAACATTATGAATTGTTTTGACAAAATGCTTGCCACTGTTTTACTTCATAAGTCATTTTTTGAGAGAGGCTGTCTTTATCTCTGATTATCGGGATTCGTATCCCTATGTATCCTCGCTCGATCCACCTCTTTCACGAATGTTATCATTTCTCACTTACTACATAACCTCGCATGCAATATACAATCTTTCAATTGCAAACACTCATGAGCACTCAAACCATTGCATTTATGAAACGAACGTATCTCAAAGACCGATTTACTAACATTGAAATGTTACGCATATATTTGTAATGCATACTTTTTATGCATTCAAGTGTCGTTCTTGAAAACCTGAAAGCTTGCCAGATGCTAACCTGACATAGCAACAACATAATCTATGTAGACAGGATTCCAAGTATTGTTGTTCATAATAACAGGTTAATGAAATTACTCGTCACTATAGGTCCCCAGGAAAGAAACATCCATAAATTTGAATATGATAGTTAACCAGTCTATTTATTCATGGTGACCGGTCAATCTTTTTTGACCTAATTTCTAGGGGATAGCTTCATCCGATTCTGAGAATTAAGAAATCTTTCAGTCCAAACTATTTCTCCTGATTCAGGTATCAATGGCTAGTCAACGGGATGGGGGACGGGAGGGGGAGGGGGAGGGGGAGGGGGAGGGGGCATAGGGGCAGTTGCCCTACACATTGTGCATGCATGCACTTTCAGCATGCTTGCCCCTTCCCCCGCCATAAGCATTTTCATCACTCGTTATTTATGTACATGTATATTGTTTTTTCATGTCACTGTAGGCCTATATTTACGAACTCTGGATCTGCTATTGAGTATATAATTATATGCTTTAGATAGTCACACACTCAATACTTTCAAAACACTTCGACCAAGCAAAACACTGACAATTCTCTCAACTTAGGAAACGAAAATGTTACAATCCATAAAGAAAGACAAAACACATCATTGTTTACACTGAACTCGATGTGGGCTCAAGGGCCCAAACTTTATTGCAATATCGCTTCCCTAATAAATTAAAAGAAATTATTTACTTTGGAAAGAGCAAACAAATCAACAAATGATAACAACGTTAAAGATGATGATGATGAGAATGAGACAACAAAATAGTAATGACAAAATAATAAATGAAAGAATTTGCGCTACCTATAAATGAAACCAATTGACATCTACAATCTACAATAACAAGACACATTTATCTACAATAGTTTAATGCATTTTTTTTTCGTTTGTTCCTCTAGTTTTCAAAATCTGTAGTTTGTACACAATTTTGTTACAAGAATAAGATGTATACAGCAAAGTCAATAGTCACACATTCATAACCTTTCTCATACAGAGAGCTTCAATAAAAGGTGGTTTTAATTGTAGCAGAATATTTCATAAAGTGAGCACCGTAGATATACAAAGATATGGGGGAAACACTTTATAACATTAAAAGTTGTTTTAAGACATTTTGTTCTGTACATATTCCAGTATGAATTGACCTTTGACCTCTTTTCTTTCTGTATGACTATGTAATCATTTATGTCATATTTTTAGAAGAGTTTTTTATTGAATCAGATATTCTGTTTTAATCAATGTCATGCTATGCTATATCTCACAAAATTTGCGATTTGAAGCAAGAAAGAGGAAACATATCTGCATAATTTCAGTCTCGTAGATGTGACTACACAAACAAAAACAATCAGGTAAGAAATATCACCTGCATGCCCTCGTAGAACCTGCCCCAACATTTTTGACACAAAGCCAGCAAATTTGTTTCCCCCAATTATGAACACATACTTTGAGCAGTTATTTTCGAATATTCTTAAATCACTGATGTTAAGACATGATTGATATCATACAATAAACATACTTCAATTTTCTTTTTCTTTGTTTTTAAAATAGAAAAACCACAACTCTCAACAAACTTAAGTCGATGCTAACATTGGAGGTGGGGTAAACAAGAAATCATGGCTAAGTCAGTGCATCTATCTGATACTTTGCCACCCTGAGATGAAAATATAAATGTTCTTACTTCTACAACACAAAATCAAATACAAAAAGATAATTTTTTTTTATTGGAACAGGAAGAAAAAAAAAACCTTTCAAATATCAAAATCAATAATTATATGATGGAAAAAATAAGGTGCAGAATAACTACAGGTAATGAATAGGATGATCATAAAAATTATATTTTTTGGTTAATTACAATGGTTAATATACAAATGGACACAAAACAGGAATGTCTATAATAATACAGTTCTCTAGGTCATTCAAGTATCATGTGTTATTACATCGATGCACATAAATCTTTAAAGTCGGCATGGGGTGACTAGGTAGATCAAGCCTTAAAACGATTATTAGAAAAGGTATGAAAACTAACACTCTTAAGTTACATGGGAGAGTAAAGGACTAGCCTAATAGAGACTGGTATTCAAATCTCAATCTTATTCTATTCCCTCCTACATCAGAACATAATGCTGAAAATAGTTTCCAATCTTCATCACCCTCTATTGTCAAAGATACTAGAAAGAATGGAAACACAGAGATCTATAAAAGAAAAGATCAATATTCAAAACAGGTCCTATCTTTAGAGTAGACACTAGCTGAAAAACATAAATCATAACAATGTTTAAAAATCTTATGAATATATCAGGTCATTACATTTAACATTTTAAATACCTAACATGGATTTGATACAGATGAAATGACTTTTCTTTTAATACATTTTTTTAGTTAGATGGAGAAAAAAATATAACATTTGTTTTCTGCTTTTGTCGTTTAGTACTACATCTAGGTATTTCAAATGAATAGTTATTATAAAAAAAAAACTGTTTATACATAACTAACATCATTTACGGTAACAATTTCTGCGCTTAAACCCTGTTAGCTTCTTCTCTGCACCCTCTAGTCTTTATGTGACAAACACCTATTACATAATAATATATCAATTTCAGGGTCATTATAATAATACATCTGCTGCAATTCTGTACAGCATATAAACTATACAATTGAAATACACATACTGGCCAAAGTCAAATAATGCTTCATAGTACAAATGATTTTAAACAAGAGGGGGAGTTTCAGCAAGACTTTAGAGGGAGGGAGAAAGCACAATGGATGCTAACAGTGAAACGCATGCTTTACTTTTGCCTAAGAAAACATCTGTTTTTTAAGACCTAATATGGAATAAATTTACAAATGGGTTAGCAAGGAGGATATGTAAGTAGTTAAAGAGCTAAATATATATTAATTGTTGAGATAGAATTCAAACACCGATCATAGCATAGATTGGCCGATCATGACTTTCATGATCCCTGCCTATGCGTTGTATTCGAATTTGAAAACATAAAACAAAATGTTAGTTGTTAAGAGTTCAGTCGCAGCACAAAAACTATGAATGTATATATATATTTGTCATCTTGTATGCTATTTCAAATGATATATGGCAATTGCGAGATGTACAGAATCTGCATAGCATTATGGCAAGTATGTCACATTTTTAGCTTTGCTATTCAGAGCTAAAAAGGAGATAATTACAATTTAAATATACCAGGGCCAGAATTGCATTTTACTCATATTGGAAATTTTGTCATCTTGCATTTTTACGATAGGGAATATACCGTGTATCGTAGGTATAAATGTCTACAAAATCAAATTACTAAAATTTAACAAATTTCTTATGATGCAAAGTTTATGAGAACTATTCTTAAGAAAAATTATACAATGGTTTGGAGAAATTCTTGCCATTTAAAATCAATTTGTAAAGGCAAATGAAAAGTGCTGTTCAACATATTGAGGTCAATATTTGACATCTATCATTGTACACGTTAACTTACAATCAGGGGTCAAGGTTCATGACCTCTGACACAACTGATGAAATCAACTTTGCAGTACCAGCTGCTTGTTGCTGATTGTCTCTTTTCTGATTAATGAAGCAAAAACAAATGGAAATTAAATTTAACAAAACTTTACAACAGTACCAATTGTTCTTGCCAGCGCTATATCTAGCCGAGGCAATTTTAATTGATTAATAAATAATAAATATACAAAGTCAGGGAAGTAATGTACATAAAGTAATGTCCACATCCGAGGTTTCATAGCTAAACTTTATACAACTGATTACCATTAAATAGAGCTTATATATTTGTCATTTTTACCGTTTTCCCATCTTGCACTTGATAGCTTTGGTTCTTTATCATTTATTTTGGCATAGTGATGAAATGATGGTGGTTGAGGAGATTGTAAAATGCAATAAAACCAGTTTTGAAATCTAACCTACCATGTTTGTCAAAAAGATTATATTTTACATAAATAGTTCAAAGAGGGCAACACAGAAGAGACCAAACTGAACTACCACAAAGTCCTGGTCGTAACAACGGTTGGTAAGGTTAGAATTGCAAGGTCATATTTACATCAATTTACATCGACAACGGCGGCGACTCAAGTGGTACCTACGGAATACCAATACAGGAGGAGAAGGTCTATTCTGTCTCTAATATACCACTTGAAGAATGAGAAGGTATGAGAATACCAACACAGCACACATTCGTCGTAATCCGCAATAGCCTTGCTCACAAAATACTATATACATCCTCTAAAAGGTTCTCTATCTTGCCCAAAGTCTTTGCGTCACAAATGGCATTTTTGTTTTCTCTGATTCACTACTAAGAACCTGTGGACACCACGTTGTCGAAGACAGCTACAATAATTACAATGTCTTTCATTTGTACATCCAACTAAAAGTCCACACTGCTGCATTTCTCCCTGCCAGGCCGTTAAAAGTTCACTGAGGTCATCTTTATACAGGATCCGTCCTCTGTACATCTTCACATACAAGTAGTAAATCATCTTCGTATTCTGTTTCAGCGATCCATTTTCTAATGCCTTTGTGTAAGGATTCAGGCTCCTTCTTCTTCCCAGCCAGAGGTCAATTAAGGTCAAGCAGTACCTGTACTTTTTACATGCATGTCACTCCAATGGGCCTGGATGCAGTGTTGCCATGGAGACCAGGTTGGGCGCGGTTTACGTGGCCAAGCCGGGGTTGAAGAGGAGGGAGTTCTTGAAGTACATTCTGGCATCTGTACAGAGATGAAGAGAAAAGAGAAAAGGCAAATGGTCAAGAACAATGCATAAAAGAACAGATCGCTTTGTTTTACCCTTGTAAGGTTAAAGTATATTACGACAACAGTAACCTGTTAATATAAATAAAGTTGAACTCAACCTAGAATTGATACAATCATAAAATGATATCATTTATGCATTTATGCATGAAAGGACATTGTTTTTATCATACATGGAACATATTAATGTTGAGACTGCTTGCAAGACTAGCAGCATCGCTTGAGTGAATAATTAAAAGATGGTGGGATAGACATAAAGCTGCAATATATTATACCTTATTATAATCATCATTTACCAGTCCTTAACCTACACCCCACTACACCACAACACTTCTACACACAAAACACTTAAAAACACATTTGTAAAGACGTTAATCTTGAGAAAAAATAATTGTCCCCGCCCCATTACTTCATTTTTACTGTTTCTTGTAAAAAAAAACATGATATATTCAAGAGATCCACACATGAATTGAATTCATACCACTTTTTCAAAAACAATTGAGATACTATACTAGGTGGTATGCATTACTGACTCAAAGTCTCTCAAATTCATCCAGAAATTCATTACAGCACAAGTGACTTGAAAAAAATAATAAAATTCTTAAATATGTCTCCCAAACCATACCAAAGAGAGTCACAAAACCTTTTCTATAGGCAAAACCATAGAATTACTTCATAATATATTTATTATCAATATAACTTGCACGAATGACCCTAGCGTCAACCCTTTCCTTTTTCCAGACAATAAATGTATTCCACTAAGATAAGCAAGAATGAGAATTTTAATCAGAGAGAGTGCTCTGCAGCTATCAAAAGCTCATCGTATGACGGAGCAACAAAAAACAATAGCTCAATTTTCTATTAGCATTCAATTGAACAAGATTGCCATGCAATTTGAGTGTAATTAAACCCAATCACTCAATTAGTACTCGAGTCATGTAGCCATAGTGCCGGGCCCAGGAACCAAAAGATATTAATGATTTAAACTGTCATCCCTTTAATACTTAACACAGTAGGAACTAATTTGGATTGTCACCTCACATCTGTAATTTGATAGCTGGCCTTTAATTGGTACCATGTAATTACATTCATTTAATGGGCACTACGTTAAATCTATTGCTCAAATGTGCTTAATTAAGAAAAAGTCCAATTAGAGTCAACAGAGGCATCGTTAGTTATGGTTCATTGCACTCTTCTGTTAACCAAATTCATTTTCAGCTCAATTTACTTTCGGCAGTAACTGAACAAAATCTCATTATGATGATGATGGTGATCATCATTATGACTGTGAATGTAACTATTGCACTGTATTGCAGGAGCATATGGGTGACACTATCAAATCTATTGTTTCAATTTCATCATCCTCTTTTACATGCATTCGGAAAGATCAAATACTATAGGGTCACTTTCATGGTCACACTAGAATATATTAATATTAACCAATTAGTGGTCGACTAATTACTAAGATAACATATTGAATGCTACTAAATGAGGCTTTGACGGAACAGCCATTGTTTGAAATGATGTTTATGACACCTATTCTGAAATTTCAATGAATATCATTAAAACATTGCGGCTACATGAAAGAATAAGTGATGATACAATCACCATAAACAAAATCACCAGCCTAAACTACATACTTCACAAAGGACCAGATTAATTTGACTGAATCTAGACTCCCTGAAGACAACTAATTCTTTAAATTCTCGCTCATTTTACTGTTTCTCATAAACACTTTACGTATAACATCAAACAGGTCCCAAATGAGGCATAAACAATCACAAAAACCAAACACCACACGTTCATACATCCTTTCATTATCAATTTTTCTTTTAAAACTTATTGAATTTACACATCGATGAGAACAAAACAATAGGCTACTATACATGCAGCCATCAAAATAAACAATTCTTCTAGCATTTTTTACATACTGTTATGGTTTACAAGTGTCTACGCATCTTTATTTCGCAATATTTTAAAGTTTTTAAATGACCATATTTGGAATAATGTTAAATAGAATTAACTATCAAATTAAGAAATAATAACTTTTGAAGTAGAAAAGGGGAAAAACACAGAAACCAAACTGGCTGGGTGCAAAATGAAAAAAAAATGTATCCATAGTAATCATGAAAATGTCTTAATCGGATATATTTCATTATTTGCTCTCTTTTTCTTGATTTTTACACCATATTAGCCAGTTTTGCGCTTCTCCACGGGATGGAAAGAAGGATTTGGGGTAACAAAAATGATGACGGGGGGGATGATAAGAAAGTACACATGTGAGCTCGATATGCTTTTAAGACTTGAAAAACTGTTCTACGATTACAGCTGAAATAAAAAGCTTGTCAAATTCTATCTGAGTCCTATAATTCAGTAAAGAATATGTGAACTGTCACAATTTTCCTAACTTGTTATTTGCAGAGCAAGAGATATTTTCAAGCTTGGCCTTACAGCTCTGTAAAAACATGAACTACGGAAACATCAAATGCAAAGCCATAAAGGAAACGACAACTGCTGCTTGCAAGCAAATTACAAAAGTAAAGATATCACACTAAACAATATTCTACATGATGTTCAGCCAAAAATCTGTCATCCCAGCAATTGATATTTGTTTTCATGGTCTTTAACATCTGGCTTGGTTTTTATTACAGATGAGAGAACATGGTTGTGACGGACGACTCAGATGATCATAGAAATATATATGATTCAGGAAATTCTGATTGAAATCCACAAAAACACAAACTAGACATTGAATATGAACATTGAAAAGGATAGTAAGCAGAATCCGACACAGGTGGAAATATGAAAAGGAAGACACAGACTAGCCAGGACAGCATACAAAAAAAAAAGTGACACTTTCGTGATGGAATGAGGTGTTACGAGGGGGGAAGGGTTGTTTTTGTTTTGTGTATTTACAGGCAGGGTGGCGCAGGGTAGCATTTGCATGTGGTAGGATGGGTTGGATAGAGAAGGATAGGAGTAGTGGAAGTTTACTTTATATATTAGGGTAGGATATCAATAGAATTGGCTAAGGTTAAAATAGGTTGGGTAGGGTTAGGAAAGACAGGATAGGCGAAGATTGGTATGGTAGGGGGATAGGGTGGGGTACGATAAAGAATGTGGTGTAGGGTGTTGTAGTTTGGTGTAGGGTGAGGTAGGATGGTGTAGGGTGGTGTAAGGGTGTAGGGTGATGTCAGGTGGTGTAAGGTGGTGTATGACGGTAGGGTGTAGAATGGTGTAGGGTGGTGTATGCTAGTGTAGGTGATGTAGGTTGGTGTAAGGGTGGTGTAAGGGTGTAGGGTAGTATCAGGTGGTGTAGGGTAATGTAGGATAGGGTAGGGTAGGGTAGGGTATGATACAGTGTGATAGTGTAGTGGGGGGAGGAGGGAATGCGAGAATATCATAGAAAACTGAAAGGTGTGATAGGGTGGGGTAAGGAAGGGTGGGGTAAGGAAGGGTGGGTTTTAAACCAAATGTGGGGGGGGATGGGGAGATTAAGGGGGCCACACCTGTCCGCTTTAAGGATGCGAGCTTCCGTAAATACCTTGGAGTCGGCTGACGGCCTCGTTCCGCACCACTGAGTTAGCCCTCTCTCGATCAATCTCCATCTCGGGCGACATCTCCTCTGAAAAAATAAAAACATAGAAAAAATAATTTAATGTTACTATCAGTCATCTAATTTTACTTCTCATTGCTTTGAAAAGGTATAGAATACAAGTGTTACATGTATTTGCAGTCTCTGTGTAATCTGTTTAGAAAAAGATGGCTTTTGGCCGTCTTTTTTTTCCCTGACCTTTTTAATCAACATATCTGTGCATGAGAGTCATATCCTACAAATGGCACAAATATATCCAACATAATCATTGCTTTAAATGTTAAGGGGCATGAATGATGGCTAAACAGTTCTTGGCAGGTTTTTGATATAACCTAAAATTATATTGACAGCTAATTACCTGAATACATTTTGCAAGATTCATTTTGTAACGAATAACCTGAATTGTAGTTCCAAATGACCAGCAGTTGCACAATGCGATTTAAGATCTATGGTCACATAAATTCAAATCATTATCAGTATAGGTCCTAACACGTCGACTGTGAGATGTGTAGGTTAAAGTAGTGCAGCGCCCCCTGTTGGTGGGTTGGCACCAGGCCAGCCGACACAACCACTGTTAATTTGTTCACCTCTCATCACTAAAGTGATCCGAAGGTCGCCAATGGATAATTACATTTCCAAACACGCAATTATAATGCCTCCAATTTGTCTTTCTTTTGCTAGTTCCCCACCAGTTTAACCTTTCATCATTTTCACACATATACTACACTCTACTATCTCTCTTTCTCATCTCCTTTCTCAATTATATTTCATCTCTCTCTCTCTTTCCCCCCTCTTTTTCTCTCTCTCTCTCTCTCTCTCTCCCTCATTCTCCATTTACACATTGATATGTACTAGTAATTTTGTTATTATGCTATTTACAGCAATCCCATATACACTATTTCCCTTTTTTTTGTCTCTCTGTCTCTCTCTCTGTCTTTCTCTCTCTCTCTCTCTCTGTCTGTCTTTGTGTGTGTGTGTGTGTCTCTCTCTCTCTCTCTCTCTCTCTCTCTGTCTATCTCTGTCTCTGTCTCTCTCTATTCATGTTTGTCTCTGTGTGTCTATCTTGGTGACATTACATTTATTTTCTCCACTGAAATTCCTCGTGTAGAGTAAACATGTTTTCTCTCTTTATTCCCAATCTTTCCATTTAATTATGTCAACCCTTTCTGTCTCCCCATCTCTCTCTCTTTTAATTTCACCGTTTTAAATATTTAATGACATATTTCAATTTCTCCCGTGGCCTAGCTAGCTGAAATACCTATATATGCCAATCCGGCTCTCCATCTCTGATCTCACCACTCCGCATCACTCAGCATGGGCAAATGGACAATATCATTAGCAGCGCTTGCTCAATAATTCATTGATGATGGATATTATTTGTAGATTTCGTGCAATAAGTCGGCAGTCGTTAGGTATAGCTTTCATGATTGGCTGATTATTGTCCAATCAAGCTGGCCATCAGGGAGACGGGTATTCCATTACTCTTATTTCTCATTCCCATTTCCTGCCCGGGCTAGACTGTTCTCTTCACTTTTGGCTCATTGCCTCATTTGCATTATAGATGAGGGTTCAAATCTAAAATTGGCCAAGCGTCCATCGTGAACGCACTACATCCACACGGGCTGACTAATGAACTTAAGGCCATATATATATCATCCCTTAGCACTATCACAGTTACTAAAACACAAATGCATAGAATTGATACATATCTCTCTTTTCATTCATTTTTGGTTATCGCATATACATAATTTGATTACTTTTCTTTCTTTATACATTACATGATGTTTAGCTTCTGTGAAAATTGTTTTTCTCTTCATTATCGCATTTTAAAAGTGGTTGGTAGCATTTCATGTGGAATTCTTTGATGATTCTGACTTTGTAAAAGCAATTTAAAATGTTCAAAGCAAGGTACTCTTTATCTCTCACTCACGCATCCACAAGGCAAACACAACCACACACACACAGTCACCAGTGGTAGATCTATGGGATAACAGAGGACATGTGCTCCCACTCCTTCCTCTCCCTCTCCTCCCCTGTCAATAGAAATGTGCTACTTTCTATGAATCATTTGTGAGCATGTGTCTCCCATTCCCCCTATCTACCACTGACCACTCAACCACAGGATCCACCATGCAGAGATCCCAAAATCAGACCCATCAAGAATGACTGATAGGTGCTTCCTACCTAGGACATTACAAGGCTTGTACCTCTGAGCCACTCACCCAAAATCACATCCATCAAGAATGACTGATAGGTGCTTCCTACCTAGGACACTCACTACGAGGCTTGAACCTCTGAGCCACTCACTCACCTTTCTCATAGACATCCGTACAGCTGGGCCTCCTGTCTCCTCCGTTGAGTGCCCTGATGGACTCCTGGGCCACTGCCTGGATGGGTTGGATGGTGTGGATGGGTGGGCTCCTGCTTGGCTCCTGGTCTGACAAGGAGCCCTTCATCTTCTGCTGTTCCCTCTCGCGTTCCCTCTGCTGCTGCTGCTGCTGGGTCGTTGACTCCGCCTGCTCCTGGAGCCGTCTTCGGCTGCGCTTCTCCCTCTTGAGACGGCGGACAAGAATAGCTGTTAAAAAACAGAGGTAAAAAAGACAAATGAGCTATGAATGAATAGGAAACAGTTCTCTGCTCAAAAAATCAGATGGAAAAAAGTCAAGATATAGAATATTGAGATTATTATAGTGTAAGGCAATGGGAGAAGAACTAACTTTGAAATACGATGTAACCTGATAATAATGGATATATAGGGATTGCCAGATTCTTTAACCAGTCAGTGTTAAGTATATGGAGGTTGGATGGAATCGCATCATCAGGTTTTTAAGGAAGGTTAAGTGCAAGACTAAAGGAGATATACTTTTTCACATTTTCCCCGATATTCTGTGGTTGTACGGACCGAGATACACTGTAGAAACTGTCCACAGGCACAGGCCCTGATTAATATGTCCCCAAACGATTTCCTACCAGGAATAACAATTCTACCCAAGTTACAGGAACATGAAGCAAATCTTTAAAGCATCAGTTCAATCATACAAACACTGTCCCTTGTTAGACTTACCAAATCTCCTCTGCTCAGCCACCAGTTGCTTCTCCATCGATTCTCGGAGTTCCCGCTCACGCAATAGTTCAAGCTTCAGTTCAGCTGTTAAAGACAAACCAAAGAATAATGCTCACTGATTGATGAAGGTGCATGTAGGTATTACAGTGTGACAGTAACAAAGAATAAAATAACACATGGACTATAGTAGGTATTAGCAGGCATCTGTTAATTCACAATCTATTTGTATCATATCTCATACATGCAAAGCCAGGTGGCAATACAGATAACTCATTCCTTTTTAATATTTTTCACCAAGTATAACCTATGTAATCACATGTAGAAATATTTGTATCATATTTACTAATATAAGTATCTACTCCCATTTCTTGGTTTGATTGGTGACTTAAAAGAAATAAGTTAAAAGTCTAATGAAATGTCACTTCCTGAATTGGTACAGGATACTTGATATATATATATATATATATAGGTCGTGTGACTTGCTCTCTAAATATGGTCTTTTTATGTTTCAAAAAGGTATAGATGTCACAACTGGGGTTTAAACTATGATTTAAAGGAAATAAAAAGTTATTGGAAGCAATAGAAGCACCTAATAAAGCAAATATAGCATATCATTGTGCCTTGCTGACAATTATACGGTCATAACACATCCATTGAATTTATTGAATCGAAAGCAGGAAAGTATTACGATTACAAAGTGAACTTAAAACAAACAATATTAATTAATGGAAAAGTTTGCAGAGAGAGACAATGAATCATTTTTTATTTCAATCTTACTTGCACATTAGATGAAGTAAATGGGGCAATTAATGATATATGAGGCTCTTTGTAAAGATGCTAACTCATCTGTGTTCCGTTTTGAGTGTCATCATTAAAATCAAATTCCAAATCTTTGATTGATGTAGTCAATTGTCATCTATTATCACAGGACTATTATTCAAAGGAATAGGAAGTCCCAGTATACAATCGTTAGCGGATAAATGGAGCGCAATTAAAAACCTCAACAGTTGAGAAAACAATTGCAATTTGTAAACTTTCACTTTGCCGGCTCCCAAACCCACGCAGCTGTATGGTGGGAAAGACGAGCATGAGATACGGCGATCAGTGCTGAAATAAATGACATGGAGTTTCCTTAGGAAAAAGCACTTGTAACCAGAAACAATTGTTTGATTTATTGACCTTGTTTTCATTGGGCATTAAGCGCAGTCTAATTGCTCCACTTTGAACAGAATGAGGAGTGGCTTATAGAAATACGACTGTAAGAGTGGTCTGACCTCCAGCCCCAAAGTTAAATTTGTACAAATACAGACTCTCTACTATGAAAGAGTATGGGAATTGGCAATTACAAACTCTACACAGACTACATTTTTTCTTGAGCTAAGCCTAGACCACCTGAACATGGAATATGTAATTGAGTACAAGGCCTATATTGGTCTACATCCCCCTATGTTCAGACCCTGTGGTATGTTTTATGATTGCTATATCTTGTTAACTTTAGAAAAGTGTGTTTCACACTATGAAAAATGACCCTTTTTTTATTCAGAAGTGGAGAAAAGGTATTTATGTTCTAGAATTGTGAAATGGTCTACTTGCAAAAAGAACAGACTTTTGTTCCGTAATCAGTAGCATGAGCACAACTGAACTTTAAAACCCCATCTTGATTTCTTAAAGCATCGAGCAGAACGGTGGAGAGATTTGTATAGATAATTCTAGTAATTTGTCATTAATCAAAATTCAAAAACATATACGTGATAACTTCCTTGGTTTTTATGACAGTTATTACTCTCTGTAAATATAAATCACGACCCTGTTCAAAATCAAACAAAAGAATCAAGGTGATCTACCATTAATCATTAATATGTGAGACTTAGTTTGACATAAATGGAGAGTCAAGTTTATATTTCTTAAACTCTGTGTATCAGTTTATTATAAATATAATTTGATACAATCACTCCTTAATAAGCTCATTAATTCATAATCATTAAGATGTTCCCCCATTAGAATAAACTAATTTACTTTAGGATTTGTGAAATGGAATAATTTATAGTCAATGAAAATTATTACAAAAATGAAACCACTACTTTACAGTAGTTTAGACAAACAAGACAAAATTACAAACTAACTCTCTATTACGTCTGACCTATGCCCGATATTTCAACATTTCTATTTCAGATTTCATATTTCATTTCAAATTTGCATATCCTCCACTGAGAGCCGTCCTTGTTTTCAGCGGGCAATATCAAAACATAATAAATGCAAGCTTACAAATCCTCACAGTGATACATACTCAAGAGATGTTTTGACCCGAACACACTATGTATCACTTACAGTGTAGCTGAACTTGTAGAGCATATAAGAAAGGGAAAGTGAGAAATTCAAATTCTTTTCCCTTGCGCGGCCTCAACATGATGGCACATGTCATCGAGCTGGTAACCTTGATTCAAAGTTTCAATATTATTTCAATTTGTAGTCAGCAGAGTGAAACAGTCAAGAGAGAAGGAATGAAAAAACCCTCTTGTTTCACACTCGTCATCTCGCATCTCTCCCTCGGATACGCATCTTTTCCGCACCGCCCCTGACCTTCGACGGCGATGAAAAGTTTCTGGGTAGCTGCGCTGAACTGTCAGCGGGACCCACTTGCTTATTGACGTCTCAATTGCAAGATCGAAGGCAACTGGTTAGACGTCTCCTGCGCATTTTAGGTCTGGATATGGGTTAGGGGAACTTTCAGCTCTCCCCTTTCTTTCTCCCTTTCATATATACAGAACATCTTCTGATAACATTACCAATTCTCTGATTAGAGACAGCTCTCAGCTTGCATGTATCTTAATAATTAGCATTTTAGCAGAGGGCATACATTCAAAAATCCCAATTTTTCTCCCTCTGTTTTTTTACTTGTTCTTTTTCTCTTTCATTTTCTTTCTTTCTTTCTTTTGATATCTCTCACTCTCACTCTTTGTATTTCTCTTTCTCTCTCTCCAATAGACTCATTCTCAATCTGTATCTTCCTCCTCCTCTCTCCTTCTCCATTCCTCTTTATCATCTACATCTCCTATCTGTAGTGTATATAAATTCATTTCTTCTTTTACTTCTCTCTCACTATCCCTGCCCCCATCATAACTATCTCCAGTCACTATATCTTTCTCTGTCCTACAGGTGGACATACAGAGTTCAGAATGGAAACAGGGGTATGCCAGAAGGTACACACTGCACAGAATGGATATATAAGGATCAGGAGGGTGTTTCACAAAACTTGTCATCAGTGACAAATGACAGTTTTTGTTATAAGCCACTGAAATCCTTGCTTTCGATTGGTCATCAGCAGATTTGTCACTGATTTTAGTCATTTGTCATTGAAAAAAGGCTTTGTGAAACACCCCCCAGGTAGAAAGTGATGGTGTTTTACCTTTCTCTAGGTTGATCTGCTTGTCTCTCTGGCGTGCGTTGTCAGACGCTACCTTCAGTAAGCCTTGGATGTTGGTCAGGAGAGTTTCCATGGAGGAGGGACCCTGCATCGGTGGAAGGAAGACGGAAGACAACAGAGGTAGAGTTAATTAATTTAGAAAATGTAAATGAATACAAAACTTAATGCTTCCTGTTTCATGTAATGGACCTTGTGGCAGATTAGCCTTGTGCTAAACAAGTTATCTTCAACTACTACTACTATTAATACTTATACTACTGCTTACTACGAGGTGTCGTATTTGAGTGGATATGTCACCGGACTGTGGATCACGAGGTCCGCGGTTCGAGTCCTGCCACGGCTCTAATGTCCTTTGGCAAGACATTAATCTACATTTGCCACACTCAACCCAGTTGAGGTAAATGGGTACCTGGTAGGATTATTCCTTGAAATGCACTGTGCGCTGATAACGGCTGCCGGAGCTAAGGCTAGGGTAATAATTTCCAAAGCTCTTTGAAAGCGCATAGAGATGTTATTTCATAATTAATTATGAAATTATGAACTGAATATTATTACTACAGAACACTGACCAACACGATATACATATCTAACTCCCACTTATCATCTTTTACCTAAACCCCATTAAACAAATTCACAATAAAATCGCTTTTCAATGTACTAAATAATATGTTACTACTAATTCATTTCATTCCAGATATCAAAAAGTTTTTTTAGATTATGGCAACTTACCACTTGGTGTGAGAGTATATCACTAGCTGTCATTCCAGGCAGGGGCATCCCTGATTGGCTGGTGCTGTTGCCATGGAGTTGTTCATACTCCTCCCCTCTTGAATGGGCTCCCTCAGAGAGAGCACCATCTGAAAATAGTCAAATTATTTTAAAATAAAGTTATTTGAAATGTTGATCTGCCATTAGTCAGTCCCTTAACGTCAAAAGTCACAATACCTACATTTTCAGAACTTCCATAGTCATACTTGAATGAAGAATTATACTGCTTGCAGAGAGCCACAGAGGCATTGAGACATCAAACTTTCAAAAAATGGAGGCGAGTCCTTCTGGTTCTCATTAAATAATTATCTAATTGCTCATTAAAGCTTTTACTGGAGGAGTAGTCAGTAGTTTTCATCAAGAAATAGTTAATAAAGTTTCCTTTTTGAGCTGTGACACAGTATCGCCATTGACTCACACATTGTAAAGTAATAAAGCTATCGATTCACATTTTAAAGCATTTCCAGTTTTTTTGTACAGACGGCTTAGAGAAATTAATCACATACACTTTTATATGAACCAATTACAAAGAGTTTGCATTTACAAATATGCAAATATTATGCAAACATTATGCAAATATTATGTGAATATTATGTTAATTTTATGCAAATATTCATATGGTTTTGATTACAAAGGAGGAAGGGTTAATTTCTCCACAAACATTCCTTCAATGTTTTCATTCTTTTTCTCAAGGAAGCACTCTGGGTAAAATCAATACCTGTATGTGACACTCCAGCCTTCGCATTCTAAACACAAATCTTGAAATATTGTTTACAAATCGAGGAGTGAGAATTTCAAACACTGCCAAATCTGTACAATAATATAACTGGACAAGGTCTGGTATTTTGCCATTGTCATCACTGATTTCGAACTATTATTATTATAATCACATATAACATAAATATGATAGGATTACATGCGGTTTGATTGAACTGTTGCACCCCAAATGGATATAAGAGACGGACGCTTTTATACCAAAAATAACATGACAGATGGATAGAATTACAGCCAAATAGAGAAACAAATAAACAGATTTGCACGCACAAAGACCTGGCATTTATTGAAGTTAATACACTATTATTTAGAGTTCAAGCCCTTCTTCTAACACACAGCTAATAATATTAGTGTTCTTATATTACAGATTCAGATGTGTTATTTTTTTAAGAATATGAAATAAAGCTTACTCATGCCAGAGGGCTTGTTCTCTTCTCTCGCGTTCGCTGTTCAAAAGAATTTAAAAAAAGAAGAAAATAATATTACTAAAGAGTAATCTCAAGACAAAAAAGGTAGTTCCATTTAAAAAAAACTTAAAATTAGCAGAGCAAAGCGAATCTTAACACTGCAAACTCAACTTATACTGCCTGGAGGATGTAAATGCTTCTTTTATCTGATTTCAAAGCATCTTTGAATATTTTAGTTAACTCTATGTACATGTAGATGTGATACCTCTAACACTTGAATAATTTCCCTTTTTGCACATAAAATTCCTATTTTCCCCCTAAAATTGAGAAATGTTCAAAATTGAAAATAAAAAACTACTACAATCAAAAGATTTTTTCTTTTCTGTTCAGTTATTTCTGTTTATTTTTGTAAATAATATTTGACAAGAGTGTTAAGAGATCATAGAGAATCTAACCGAATATCCGGCCTTGTTAACATACAACAGTTGCCACACATCACACAAAATCCAAAGAAAAATGGGCTTTGTCAAAAGGGAATTAATATATTGATAATCAGCCAAAGCATATATCTTACAAAAATACGCGCCAGGACACTTGAACTCCACGCATTAAAGTTTCAATTGTCTATTAATGTTAATATCCGTGTAGGAACTACATGTATATTTTTTATCATTCTCTTTCACGTCTGTTTTGATTTATTTTCACTAATAACAACTATGTTCAAGTCATAAGGTGAAATGAATCTTAATACTGCAGTAGTGTAATCGACGCGTGTGAGAATCTTAAAGTTCATTTGATGATTGATTGATTTAGTATTCTATTTAAAGGCATTGTCCCTTTTGTTCTAACAAGACCTCCTTCCCAGAAAGAACCTCGCTATTTTTTCTTCTTCACAGATTGGTAAAGAAGCACACTGCTTGCTGTAAATGAGTTTATCTTTTGTTCTTTGCCAAGCATCGCTCACAAAGGCAATTAAAGTGGATTTTTGTGTGACGTCATGACGACAATTTTTTTTTTTTTTTTTTTTTGGGGGGGGGGGGGGGTTAGGAATACTTGCTCATCATTTGAAGGTGCTGTCTGATCAAATCTCGTGTACCTAGGCTGTGTTCCATGGCTGCCATCGCTTCCTGGTGAATACGGTCGCTCTCCTTCTCGTCCTCGTCCTCGTGCATGGCCGACGACGAGTCGCTCTTGGGGGAGAGGCCTCCCTGCGAGCCGCCCATCCTGGGGCTGGGGCCGTCCGAGGAGCGCGGGGACATGTCCCCGTTCTCCAGGTCTTCCTCGTGGTCGTCGATGTCGACCGATGCGTGGCTGTGAGAGCTGGGCTGGCTCGACTGAAATAAGTAGCATAAGAAAATCAATGTACATGAGCCCCATACAAATATTTTGAATTTAAAGATAAGCTTGAGTACTTGTAATGATAGAAAATAAATTCTCGCAGAATCCAACAAAAGTTACATTGAATGTTCAAGATTACAAATAAATGACATATGCCAAACGATTTGGGTAGAAAAGTTATATAGGGGCCCGAGAAGTAATGGGCATAGAAAGATAAAGAAAACAAGGTAAGTAGGCTCGACACCATGTGACACTGTAGGTCACTATGTGCAAACGAGAGTTATGGTTTTTATTAAGATTTTTTTTTTTTGTGAGGTTGTTATTATTTTACTAATTCAAATAATCAAACTACTGCAGGACAAACAATCCAGAATGAATTATAGCCATGTTCTCTCAACATTAGATGCCCATACCAGAGCTCAAGAATTCTTAAGATTGATAAACTGCCATAAAGAGGACTGAAACATAATTTACTTGGCTTTTGGATATTTAATAAGCCAGCACCAATCTGAAATTTTATCTCTGCAGCATGAATTTTTTTTGAAATAATTTTTTTTAACGATCATAGGCACATTTGGGTAATGATCATAATGTTAGTAAAGCAAGCTAGTGAATCTATAGCATCCTTGCAATGCATGATAAATGAATCTATTTATATGATTAAAATTTTGGCTAGAACATTTCCTAACCTTCATTCTGTATTGTCCACTGCGCATTTGTAGTCCAATGAAATTCTGTGAGATGAAATTATCAATTATATCATATTTTCTAGACGGAAATCTTGTTTACATGGATATGTTAAAGAAAATTTTCAAATAACTTAAAAACCAAAATATAACTTATTGAAAAAGCAATATGCTTCTATCATAATTGTGTAATATTCAACATTTCCTAAGATATTGTCTATTTGAAAAGGGGCATTAACTCTTACAATTTAACACATAGTCAATGCCCTTCTACAGTAATTCTGAATAGACAAATAAGAGTCTTATGGCATAACAATTCTTTATAAGTCTCATGCATCATCCTAGTCACTGCAATGTTGAAAATTTGAGCAACTTACATGTATATGCAACACAGATTACTGTTCATGCACTTAAAAATATATTTGTTACAAAAAGAGGGCTTTATGTAGGCTAATGGAAGCAGATTTCGTTTTTAAACCATTTGTAAGAGATAATTATGCCTTCCAGGCCCACTTTATCATTATCGCTTTTAGCGTTTTGTAAACCAATAAAATTCATCAATGACAACAAAAATTGGAATATCATCTGTCTCGTGTTGCCACAAAACAAAATAGACTCTTCAAAAACGATCTGTAATTGTACAACCATATACATCCATCTTTCCGCTCAAAACACAGCATCATAAATATTTTCTCAAACATGCCCCGAAAACTTCTCTCTCTCTTTCCCGTTGCCATTTTGAAAAGAAAGCTCGATTGTCAATGGTTTCCCCCCTTCTAGCTCAGGCATTCAACGTAGTGACACACAGCACACTTTTCTAAAGCATCATCAAATTTTACGAGCAACGCAGCCCTCATCTATTATTTGTTGTTCTCGTCTACTTCGGCGGAAATAAAAGTTCCATCGATCCTGCGGCGACTGGATGTGTTTAACAACGCTGGTATGATCAAGTGAAGAAGTCATGATGACATACCAAACCCTAGGGTTTTAATGTTTGAGGTGGGAAATTTGCGGTAACAAAAGACGTTTTCCTTAAATATTAATTCGCATTTCAACTTGAATGATTCATACTTCATGCCAGGCAATCTTTCTTCAATCTCCTAAATTCTTAGAACAATTTGACGAGTGTGGAGGATAAAAGAAGAAAAGCGTTAACACTACAACCGATCCATGAATTGTGCAAAGTGGAACATTTTGTATGTATTGTGTGACATAAGATCATTATTTTGTAATGATCTATTGTGTAAGGACAGATGTTAGCCACATATGTTTTAGTTATTTTTGTTAATGTTTTAAAAAGTTTTCAAAAGTAATCAATTACCAAAATTATATATCAGTAGAGATTTGATGCTTTTTTAAAATCACACTTTTGACAAATTCAATTGCTACTGCCGATTTCATTAGATGGAATTCACTGCCCCTAATTATCATGTAGATTTAAGTTGATCGGGGAAGGATGACAATTACTTTTACAATGCAGTATGTCACAAACTGCAATATTAAAAAAGTTGAAAGAAAAAAAATTGGAAAGAGAAATGACAGGAGCGGAGAAAATTGGTAGATTAGAGACTTTTAGGAACATGTTTGGCTAATTTTGTTTGAGGGTTGGATAACCTTGAACTATGTAATCTGTCTAGACGAGCAGTCCTATTACAGCCAGGTGTATCATAAAGATGGCAGGTAGGAAAAAGACGGAAGGGAACGAAAAGAAAAGATGGCTCAATGAAGAAAGGAAGATAGATGACATGACATGCCGAGAGAGAGAGAGAGAGAGAGAAGGGGGAGATAGAGAGAAGTACATTTTACCATGATGCAGGAAAAAAGTGGAATCGTGAATTGAAGGTATATCCTCTAGAATTGCACCTTTTTTCTAGTAATGCCTAATGGATTGGAAATAAATTCTGAATAAAAATGTGAATGATCTGGATATCTTTCGGCCGTGTTATTATCCTTTCATTTAAATTCATGCCTTTATGAATAGGTCATTTGATGAATGGCGGTAAAAACATGCATTACATCATTATTACAACTTATTTTGTTCCTTCTCTATTTCGTAGGTTTTGAATGGCTATTTGGGAAGTCCTTCTCCGTCTCTCTCTCTCTCCGTCTCTCTCTCTTCTATTTCCAATAACTAACTAACCATAATCCCAACCTAAAACCAAATTGTAACCCCATCCCTAACCCTGTATCTTCGACCGACAAGATGTTGTTGGAGCCAATGTCGCCAGAGCATAAGTCGTATCAGCGACTTCCCGTTTTCATGCAACCACCTACATGTATTGGAAGTGCCAAATCTATCATCTAAATTACAACTCACTCAACCTCACACTTTTCTCACTTTTGAATAATTAAACTCTCAATTACATTAAACTTGGATACCGTGCACATAGCAATTAAGCGTCACCCCGGCTTTCATCTAATCAACAATTCACCATTGCATGATCTGCAAATGGAGTTGAAATTCCTCATCCAAATAGCTTTTGTTGAGACTTCTGCCTCATGGCTCATGGCATTACAAATCCATGCCATAATTTGAAATACTCAATGGCATCAAACTTAATGAGATAATCACTCGAGATATTGAGTTCAAATTCTTAATCTGATATTTACTGATTGCTATCTTTCTTGTTTACTTAAACTGGATGGTCAATTGGTCATACTTTGAATATATATCTGAGTCATTTGTTAAAATGAAAATAATTCTACATTCTTTGGAATGAATTTCTCCTTAACAATAGAATGCTTCATAATAAAGAATCAATATTTACTGAAGGACTACAACTTCTATAAGACACTGAAGACAGATCATAATAGTTCATGACCTATGATATCTATCAGAGAAACTCTTTTATATCATTTAATATTATCCTTTCCTTTTCTTTTCGCATTTATCACAAAATCCTTTTTAATGATACAACTAAGATGACAATCAAGAAATGTTAATAATGCATCAAAAGACCTAATGTCTCATCACATAACGTCAAAACGGCCTTTATTTGCCTAATTCTTCCCATTCCAAGTTAAATGATAATGGCGAAAATGTTGCAGTAGAACGCTGTACTGAGCAACATCACAAATCGCTTTACTTCCATCCAAATTCATTACGGAGAAAATGTTTGCACAGTAATAGTTTTTAATGCAGAATCAATCTCCAATGTAGCTGTAATGACTGCTCATTACTACATAATAGCATACCCATGGGAGTCGGAAAGGAAGAGATAAAGATAGGGAAAACTAATCGAAACTTGTATTTCACGGATCCTTTTTAGTGTAAATGGTAATTCGTTGCTCACGGCTGATTTTAATGATTTTGGTCACGTTGTCGGAAGCATGGGTACGCGGGAAGCGAAATCGAAAGTGCATCCCCTCCATGATAACATGAATTACGAATCTCCCCGCCATCGCTATTCTAACAGACACAAGAATTAATGAGCCGAGGGTGTATCGAGACTTCTGAACTTTAAGTCTTGTTCCTTTTGTTTCTCTTCCTGATGAGCTCTTGCTCTCTCGCTCACGCTCTTGCTCTCTCGCTCACGCTCTTGCTCTCTCACTCTCGTTCATGCGCTCTCTCGCTCTCTCTCTCTTCATCTGCATTTGTGCATTTTCTCAACTCTACACCTTTCTCTCCCTCTCCCTCTCTCTCTCCCTCTCTCTCTCTCTCTCTCTCTCTCTCTCTCTCTCCTTCCCCCCCTCTACTTCCAATCCTTCTGCGACTGTGACAGCCTGATTGTGAAATAATTATGGTGATTAGGATGAGAATGAATATTTGAAGAGAGCCCCCTATTAGTCCGCGATCTAATGGCCCTCATGAATATTAATGAGGTTCATGGTTATGAGCGCTTCCTTGCGTCAGGGCCCAGGGTGCGATGTACTAAGGCTTTCGCCGTGGCAGTTGGGCTCTCATTATTTCATGTACGTCTCTCTGCATGTTTCATCGTCAGTACTCTGCATGAGGTTTTTCGCCCGGTGCTATTAATTATTTGACGACGTGGCATAGGGTCTCATTGCTCGTCGTCCAGATGACATGATCTTTCACGGGCACACTTCGCACAAAGTACACCCCATCATAAATTCATTTTCTAATGCATAAACAAGAGTTGGGTGAATTGCTCCTGATGATTTCAATCATATTTTCGACCTGCTACTCCAAACCATCTTGAGATATCTTCTTTCTCATCTTTTACCCTCTTCTTATCCCTTGCCTCTTTTCTCTAATAATTATGTCATTATACTTAAAATCAGTAGCACTAGTGTCTTTGGTTTTAGCCAATGCATGAAAATATTGAAAATCACAAATAAGAATTTTTTTTTTCTCTCGAATTAACTGGGCTTTACAAATTTATTTCCTCCTTACCATTTCATGGCACGACTACCATCCTCACCGCTCATTATCATTATAATCATCATCATCATCATCACTATTACCGTCGCCATCACTACCATCATCATCATCAGCCTTACTATCCTCTTAATCACCAACACATCATCATCATTATCCTCCTCCTAATTACCACCACCACCACCATCATCATCATCCTTGTTACCATCATCATCATCATCATCATCTTCTTCTTCTTCTTACCGATCTGGGGATGCCTACAGAGAGCTTGTGCAGGTTGTGGAGGTGGGCGGCGCCCAGGTCGGCATGGTGAAGGTGGTGCATCTCGGCAGCCTTAGCGGGTGATGCGGTGAGATGGTTGGTCGGCATGGAGAGGGAGGAGGGGAGGAATGCTGGGTGGGTGGCCAGGAGATACGGGGAGGCTGCAGCCAAGTGCTCGTATCCATTGAATGGAAGACGGTGGTGACCTGCCACAGGAGAACAAAAACATCATTCACTTTGAGTTATTTCCTACCAGTAAGAAATTATGTTGAAAGGCACGAAAGCCTCTTAAAGGATGTGTTCGAGGGAAGATTTGAAAAAACTAGACCAAGAGGGAGACCCAGGATCAACTGGGAAGAGAATGTCAAGAACTGGAGTGGACTAAAACTGCAAGAGTGCACCAGAATGGCAGAAGATAGAGTGCAATTAACCTCTGAACCAGGAGAAAATACTTAGATAGATTGAAGAAATTATCTTATTTGAATCCTTTCTCATCAAATCTGACGATGACAAGATGTTCAAAATTTCATGAGAAAGGAAAAACATTAAAATATTTATTTTTCTGCAAAGAACCATCACAACATGAATAGGGGCACCGCTTTACACCTCTGCACCCAAATAAACCCATATTGAATTAAATTGAACTTTAAATATCAAACAAAGAAATGTGAGTCTTCTCTTTTAGAGACAATGTCGTTATCTCCTTCATTTGATCTAAAATAATGCTCCGTGAGGGAGAGCGGCAATGAAAGGGAGTGGATGTCATAATCAATTCATGAAGGCCAGAGCTCTGCATGCAGGCATGTCCAAACACATACACATTGGCAAATGGTAGAAGCAATTTACACAGCTCTATGTTGCATCTAATCATCTAATGAATTGTGTAATTTAGTCACAAATGGATGAAAACAGAATTTGGCTTTTCATCATGCACCCAACCAATCATGAAGATAGGCAAGCCAAAGTAATTAGCACAAATTGATGTTACGACTGATATTCGTCTGCTATAAGAAATGCATAAGTGGCTTTTATGTAATCAATTTGTGCAGACGGATGTTCACATTCAAGTATCAATCGGACCTCTTCTTCTTACTACAGTTATGTATAGGTCCTTCTTTCCCAACAGTTCTAAAAAAAAAGCTTGATGTTTACCACCGGTAAGTATAAATTATCAGGTTTCAAAGACACTTCAAAGCTTAGCATGAATGACTAATGCTCCTCTTATATCTACAACTTCATATGATACATCAAACTATTCACCACAACAACCATGTTGTTACTTTTAAGCCTGTACAAACCTTTTTGCTTTTTGATGTAAACTTGAAACAAGTAAACTTCAAACTTCATTACCTTTTTAATTGACTTAAGTTTGGGTTATTATGAAATTCTATCCTTCCTTTTCAAAACAAATATACTTTGTTTTCTTTTACAACACAAAACTTTAAAACAGCTTTTGATAATGTACTCAGACTACAGGAGAATGGTTTCAAACAAAGAGGAGAAAAAGCAACTCAAAAGGTATTGACATTTCTCTCTGACAAAGGGCTCTCTTTTCACCAAAGTTATCCTCGAAATGAACAATTCCGAAACTAGAGAGTAGCACATGATCTCCCCCAAAGCTGCAAACAAATCTAAGGATTTTTTTCTTTCTTTTCTACTTCTCTTAAGAGTTAGTGCGACCAGAAGTCAATGACCTCCCTTCAAAAGTCTGGTCATCAAAACTGATTAGAAATGACATTGATTTCTCCTTTTCTCTCTCTCTCAAACATTTTAACACCCTGACTGTATCGATTCCATCCATGCATTAAGCCCCTACCAGAGCTCGAACTTACACCTGGGTTATATTTGTTTCTAGGAGTGTCAAAACTGTAATTTTTCCGGAGGTACCAAAAAGATTTACAATAGCGGGGGCCCTCAGGGACGAGTGAATAATAACAGATTTTTCACTAATTTTGAATTCAGATGGGGCATGCAAGTTTTCTTTCTTCCTTTCTTTTTGTTCCTTGAAACTCGAAAGTGGGAAAAGAGTTTCATGACTTCATGGAAGAGACAGAACTAGGAATATACTTAGGTGGTGCTGATGGTGAAATAAAAAGGAATTAAGAGAAGGAAACTATTAAGAGAGAACAAATAAAGGAAAAAATAATGAGAGGATTATATATTAGAACGCAACTTGCTTTTAAAAGGGATAGGCATGAAAACGAGAGGGAAATGGGCAGAGTGTGTAATACAAACTAGGAGATACAGAGTAATTATTTTGTCTTTGTTTATGTTTCTTTCACTTCTTTGATGTTGTTCTTTTGATATTGTGGATAAATACTCTTCAAAGCGTGGGAACAATATATTCACATTCAAATGAATAATCATAATGTCATTGTCAATGTTAACTTGCATTTTGCCTGCCTTACAGTACTTCAGCTCAACTATATGTACAATTGCAAAATAAACCTATACAATAGCTTGCAACTTGCTTTAATATTTCATATAGCTGTTCTGGTTTGTTATCATCTATACTTGTATGTATTATACTTGTCTATAACAAGTTTGGAATGATTTAGTAGCATATGGTTTAAAAGTTTTAAATATAACATTTTAACAAGAGTAAAATGAGAGAGAGAGAGAGAGAGAGAGAGAGAGAGAGAGAGAGAGAGTGGGGTGCACACAATGTTATAGAAAGGAATGTGAACAAGAAACAAATCTAATTTGGGCTAGTTGAAGGTGAGGAGGACCAAGCTAATCTGGGTTCGGAAGTTAACATGACACATACTTCCAGAGTTTGTAATCTCATCGGGTTTTTCAACTTTGCAATGTACATCACGAATCAAAATGGATCAGCAATCTTTGGGGACACTCGAGATTTCAATCCCGGGCAGGTTTTGTTATGATTTATGTCTTTTCTGTTTCTCTCACTCATGCAGTCTTTCTTGATCTTGATCTCTCTTGGTCTCATGGTAAACTCTTTATTGATACATTGCGCAGAGTGGAAGTTAGGAAAGGCTAAGGAATTGAAACAAGGATGTATGTTTGTTTATCTTTGAATTTCATTGATTACCCCCTTGCTCTGGTGAAGTAGATTCCAGTACTGACGATGAATGGTTATGACATTCGATCAAAAATTTCCCTGATAAAAATCATTCTGAACCAATTTCATCTCATGACTAATGACCAAGTATTATTATTTCTCAAATGTTTAATAGAAAGGATAATTCTCTTTTTTTCTGATTATATACACGAAGGACAGAGCAATGCATATTAAATAATTAAAAGGACCCAATTAAATTTCATGAGTCTGTTAATTCATAATTTAGTACTTTCATTACGAGTATATTCTTTACAGCCTTCACGGAAATAACCCGACCAGAAAAAGAAACGTATTTCTGAAGGATAGATAGTATTGTAACACGCAATAAAGTGTGAAACTACAATTTTGAATTTATTTATACGAGATAATTGTTTTCAGAATTATTGTTCCATCAAGTTTTCATTTGCCATTAAAACATTTTTAAAGGCAATAAGCATCAACTAAACCAAGAAGGTACTTACAAATCAATTTAATATGAAGCAAGTAATGATGTTCCAGAAAATTAGATCTGAATCCTGTGACGAATTTAACTGCTATGTTCGAAAATGACTTGTTGCTTGACAAGTTGCCATGGTTACAATGATTTTGATCAAAGATAAATGTTGCAGAGACAGCAGGTACTTGCTGGAAGCCTTTTTTTTAAACCCAAGGGGCCCAGAAAGATGTTTGTATTATCTATTAAGATAGGTAACACAAATATGATGAACTTAGCCCTCACCTTTCGAGCATGACGTACTTGCCGACTTCCAGGAGAGACGTTCTACAAATATTTTCCGAGAGGGTTTATCTAAATTTGTTACGGAATCACTGTGACACAGCAGAACGACCCACCTTTCTAGTAATTACATTACCGCAACCTAATAAAGCAGCCAAGCATAATTCAAACGGAAAATGATGGTTCAGCTCTTATTTTATCTGGTATATTCCAGCCCCTTCCACGATAACTTTCAACTTTCATAGCCAAGGGCTAAAATGTTATAGGCACAGCAACCCTATCGCCGTGAAATAATATCACATGGTTTTTTTATCCGCCAAATGACAACAGACTAACTTATTTGTTTCTCTATTCAGAGAAGCAAGCGACAGAAGCAACTAGAGGACTTCTAAAAGTCGATGACACTGTTGAGTGAAAACAAGCCAATTTTGTAGTGTAGCTATGGTTACGGCTTGATTGAGATGCGCACTGGGAATTGAAGCATATCAGTCTTTTATTTTCTTTCACCCCCAACTCATATTTTTGTTTTCCCACTTTAAATTTGGCATCACACAGGAGGGAAGAGATAGAGAGTGACAGAATACCGGGGAAAGTGGGGGGGGGGGGTGCAAGCTAGAAAGAGAGAGAGAGAGAGAGAGAGAAGGGGGGAATGTCATGACAAGAAGGATCACTAACAAAATATTGTCATCCAAAAGGTGAAAAATCAAAGTACAAGTAGTTTGCTGGAGGAAAAAAAGAAGAATTCCACTTTGAAAAGAGATGGAAGAATAAGACATGAAGGAGAGTAAGTGCCTTGGTACAAAAAACAGATACAAGTTTGAAAAAGAATAAAAAAACAAAAAGTTAGCAAGGAAAGATGGTTATTGAGATGTTCAGAAGTGAAAGTCAGATAGGAAAGGAAGAGAAGATACTTAAAAGAAGATGACAGACGGAAGGAAAGAGGGATAGAGCAGCTCAGCACGAGGGTGGCTGATTCTCAACCATGCCAGGAGGAAAAGCGCACCTGATACAGGAAGTTTTCATCTCGTTAACAGACGAGGCAGGATGAATAAGGAAAGCTTCGGTTGTCAAGAATGCACGAGAAATTACATCTAAGGGACAGTTTAGAGAGATAGAGAGGAAGAGAGAGATATAGAGAGAGAGGTGGAACACAACCCTCCGTTTTGCAACACGGGTCTCCTTGAATGTGAATCGGCAGAAAGCAGCGCGGAAGCCGTCTGTCCATGGTCCGTGTAAAATTGTGTTTGTGGAGGAAGGGGGGAGATGGGGTATCGTGAGTGGCTGGCCACAGGTGCATGTGACCCTTTCTTCCAGGGCGAGGGGTCTGATGATATACAGATGTATACTGACAGAGATGGGGTGCAAGCATATAACCAGTCTGCACTCTTTTCCTCTGATATTAACTTGCATTTAAAAAGACATTTCTAACAATGATTGACATCTCTTTGAATGACTTGTCTGAAGTGAAACTATTCAGAAAGGTCATATAAACCCCTCTCTCTTTAGTTTTTCTTAGTCCCCCTATACATTCACCTGATTACAAATACTTTTGAGAGCAGGAATCAAATGAAGGGCTTTTAGGACCACTTGCGAGCCCGGCAAGATAAATTTCAATTTTTGAGATGTTGAAGATAAGATGAGGAAGGTGATGAAATTGTTTTCAATCCATGTTTTCTGATGGAGGAGATTAAAAAGAATGAGAAGTGACAATGACAAATTAGAAACGTCACAAGCTCAGGATCAGGAAAATGACTAAGCCCTTCTTTCACATCACGTCTAAGATTCATTGCACCTTCTCGCTTATCAATGCGCCCCCCCCAACCTACATAAAGGTGTTAAATTTGCAATTTGACAATGACATTGCTGATATTTGCCTGATTTTAACGACTTTATAAAAAAAATGATTTCCATACTTTAATGCTATCCTGTGAAGATGTGAAGATTTATCAAAATTAAATGTGAACAATTTCTTGGCCATATCTTTTAAGTAACTTGTTCCCTACAGGTATTAGCATATATTGTGCAACACAAGATTTTGCTCATAATTATGTGACAACTTGAACTTACCATTTTCCAGTTTAGGCCTTTTGAGGAGGTCGAGGGTGGGTCCCATACGAGAGAGTCCATGGATGGTTGGTGTGAGCGAGAGAGGAATGTTTCGTTTCGGAGGTCTACCTGGTCGACTGCTGAGAAACAGGGAATAAAATGAAAGATATATTAGACATGCTGTAGCATCATAATTATTCAGAATTGATTCAGAATCTCTAAAAAGGATAATGACTGAATAGTTCCTTGTGAATATCATGATTTGACAATTAGATATTTGACATTTTTCTCATACCCATATACTTAACACAGGAGCTCTATGGTTCTAGCCAGCAGTACGTAAATAAAGTATCACACAGTTAAATAAATGCATTTGAAAGAAATATCAATGATGGCAGTTTACTGTTAGAACTTGAGGTGAACTTTGACCTCACCTTTGTACTCCATAACTGACAAGGTAAAGAGCTGTAATTACCAAAAATAACACCAAATTCAACAAGAGTCACTGATTCTTTATTTCGCAAATGCCAATCAAATTTACTACCCATGAAAAGTACATTGCCCCTAAAGCTAAAAAGAGAACCCACGACTTAGCTCTCTGTGGGGAATCTTGTTCCAGTTTAGCTCACAATGACAAGAACCAAAGGGAGAAAGAAAGAAAGAAAAAGTCAGATATTCTGAATCTCTGAAAATGGTGGTTTACTGTTTCCCCATATGACACTTTTGTGACTAGTAGCAGTTAGCCTCCATTCAGAATATCTAATTCAATAAAACACCTCAAATTACAAGGGCGGGGTATCGGTACTTGAACAAAGAATAGGGTGTACATGTAGGAGAGACGAATAAAGAGACAGAGAAATGCAAAGAGAGAGAGAGAGAGAGAGGGGAGAGAGAGAGAGGGGTGGTAAAGAGAGCAAATGAGAAGGGAATTGAGCTCTATGAGAATCAATTGAAATATTGAATAATACAAAATTATGATAACAATAATAATAATTAAGTACGATACACACAGAAAGGAAAAAAAGTAAGAAGTAGATTGCTTTTCTTTTACAAACAAGTTTGAAAGAAATTAAGAGACATTAACCCAAAGAAAATTGGAAAAGGTAGAGAAAGTTACTTGAAAATGGATGGGTGGAGAGAGTTTCTAGGGGGAAAAGGATAGAGAATTGTTTGAAAAAAAGGACAAGAGAGATACAGAAGGACAGACAGGCAGAGAAAAGTAAGGGGAAAGGGAGAGAGTGAGAGGGAGAGGGGGAGAGGGGAGAGATGAGTGAAAGACATGAGAGTTTGGTGTCAGTGAACCTAGCGTAGTTGCTAAAGTAGGAGGACGTAGCTCTCAGAGTCACTGATACATCTAGATTGAGCAAACATACCGCATTATACCAGACTGGGTTAGACAAACTTGCACACGCTCGGTTTACGTATGCCAAACTTGTCGATTCTGCTTCCAAATCTTTCTTTTTTCTTACGAATCGAACATTTCTCGCGAGGCCCATGGAGACTCGGGGGTAAAAAAAAAGCCAGTCGGGGCACCTGACACCGAAAGCTAAAAACGATGAAAGAAAGGATCTGTTCATTTGCACAGCGATTACGACCCATGACGAATGAAACGTGTATTTATGACAGAAAGAGAAATGGGAAGAAAGAGAAGGAGACGAAGCCGGAGAGAGGGGAAAAAAAATGATTGACCTATTTGCTCTTTCTCCTCCTGGATGCTACTTGCAAGAAGAGCTGAGTAAATGTATGGACCAGTTTATGATTTCCCCCTACACCCATGGGTTTGGGGGTAATATTCCAGGGAGAAGGGCTAGGGAGAGGGGGAATTTGAGAAATGGCTGTATCGGGGCCCCCAATGTCAATGACATTCAGTAACTGGGGCACAGTCTTATGTACACAAGTGTTTAAAACTCACAACCTGGTTATGGCTTTGGATGTTGTAATTTTTTTTTATAATGAAAGTATGAAATAAATTGATTGATCAAGTGTGTAAACTTTGCCCTTTTTAACCTCACTTAGGAAAGGAAACAAAAGAGAGCAAATCAGGTGGGGGGGGGGGGGCTTCTACTGAACCCAAATAATCTAGGAGAGGATCTTTCTCTTTGTTTCTATACACTTTGGACCTCATTGTTTGAGTGTTTCCCCTCATCAAACTGACTTTCATTTCACAGAGGAAATGCAGAGTTAATAGATTACTCCCACAGTACAACATGGAACAAAATTGTCAAACCTCAAGTTGAAATACATTGGTAGCAAGCAAATGGTGTTTAGAGATGGTAATTGATAATCAGTCTGTTAAATCTTTATATATATATCATTAGGATTGGACAGAACAAGTTAACAAAAATGAAATCACCATAATAACTACTAGCGCCTCAAACTCAGTGTATCCCATCAATAAGTGTAAAATCATGTTGTCCATATATCAAGATACTTTGATTGGTCTTGACAGCCCCTTTCAATGTGCATCCAGAGATACAGCCCTATACCCTAGGGTCCTTTCACAAGCCCCCCCCCCCCCCCCACCTCTCCCCAATCCATGCCTATCCGCCCTCATTTCCAGTAACTGCCCACCGACGATTTATCTTTCCTATCTAGTCCTCGGCAAATGAAATAATGAACGACTGTCATCAAATGACAAACCGTGCTAGGTGCAGGGATCTTCCCTTTACATGTAAGCTGAATCTCTGGTAATTACGACTAATTTGAGAGAAGTATACTTCAATGGTTAAGCTCTGAAACGGGACGCGAGTGGTTTATTATAACCGATACGAGATCACACTACTTAATGTGCAATTAGCACAGCCATCCATGAGTGCACACGCAGGTGCCCATTAGTAGTTGTACTTTTTTTTAAACTTGGTTTTTAAAGAAAAACTTAAGAAATCTCATCAAATTTGATGCAAAAGTTGGAAAACTGAAGTATAATGGTTAACGTGGTTCTAATTTAAACTTAAATGTACAATAAAGTTTAAAAAGTACCCCAAAAAAAATCTCATACAAATAAATCTGGGCATGTACATGTTGATACTTTCGTTTTGCAAAGCCTGCAGATTCAAATTATTTCGAATCAAGAAGACAAATACAAAACCTACACAGACAGTCATCATGATCTTGTATTAATTAATGATTCATAAAAGCTGTCAACAAGTTATTAAGTTTCAGTATCATTTTAATATCTAAACATCTCTTTCCTGTATTTGTCATTAATTTTCTTACAACTAAACTGACCAGAGATCGACCGAAGAAGCAAAGACTAATATACAACATTAAAGAAAAATACAAACACAAATATTATCTTTTCCATGTCATCAACAAAATCAAGTCTTCCTATCCTGTTATTTTAGTTTATTCAGGAAGAAAACATTCCTTGAAAATGAGTAATTTTAAATCATCTGTAATAAAAACAAATATTTGAAGTAGGTAACCACAACATTAATTGGTTTATTTGTATCAAGGGTCACAAATATAGTATTTCTATATATATTCATTGGGCCGTATTCTTCCCAATCACTTCCTTGGTAATTAAAAACATCTGATTAAATTTCCCTGGACAACAACCTCAGAACTCTAGTGTGAGAAAGGCATTCCTTGCAATGTGACACAACTCCCTTTTTGCATTAGGACTCTTCTTTCCTGATACTCTAAATAAATGTGAGAATAAATGTGAAAAGGAGGGGTAACAGGGAAAATGGCATCATCAAAGTTTCCAGTCACCGATACACACTTGATGTAAGGCCATTAAAACAAATTGATATGAGAAATCACAGAAATAGAATTCGGACAGGAAATATCTTGTTACTTAGTTTCTTTTTTCTACTCTCTCGTTTCAACTTCCCCCTACTCCAAAGAAGTTTTTTTTTAATTGTTTTTGAGTTTTTGTGAGGTCTTCTTCATAATGTGGCAATGCCACTGTGACTGACATATTTTATACTTCTCTTTCATAGCTTATTTTCTCTTCCATATTCTTTTATTCAATAAATTAATTTATCATGTCACTCAGATAGGACTTATAGATCCATAATTTTTATTCTTGCTTTATCGTTAAGGCACATTGGTTAATAAACAAACCATATATTAATAATGTAATAAGTACTATTTCCCTATTTCAATTAAATACCCGATAAAGAGCATGACAAGCATTCATCTCCTACAAGAGATGTAATTTGAAAATGCAAAGATAATTCAAAATTGATTTATTAAAGAAAAAACAAAATGAAAGAGAACATAAGTTTATAAAAAATGCCTCGATCTCAAATTTTATTTCTCACGCATACTAGAGAGATAACCACATGATGTGAACTATTTCCTAACAATGCATTCATTGTCATTTCCTCCAAGTTGTTTTCCCAACTTGAGCATTAATGGTAGAAAAATACAATCACTAGTCAAAAGAAAACACAAATTGGCATTAGACAAATACAGCAAATCCTCTAAAGAGGAAGACGAATTTTACACCAAAAAAGTTTATGGGTTACGGATAAAGTGAAAGAAAACAGCCAGCCGCAGCACAAGTCAAAATTCATGATTTCTTTTAAGAGAGAGAGAGAGAGAGTCGGAAGGCACTTGTGGAAAACAGAATAGCAAGTAAAAATTTCTTCTTTTGTGTGAGGCCGAGAGAACATCAACCAAATTTCCATTTCAATTACATCAAGTCAGTCGTAGCTAAACATCTTGCAGGACTTTTCCAATCCTTTGTGGGGTTACTCTCTACTTCAGTCCTCTTCTCCGCCACCACCTCTTCCACAAAAGAGATCAACGCTTGAAAAGCATGTTCCACTGTTACAAAAATACAACTTTCGCTTGTTGGCCTTTGTGTTGTAAGGCACAGCCCATAGCAACACTTGGTTCGGTTGAAACGAGAGAGAACGGAGGGGGGAAAGGGGAAAGCTAGAAAAATAAAGTCGGAGGACTGACAAAACTTTGGAAAGCTTCTTACATGGAACGGAAGCCCTGGAGTTAAACACTGACAAGAGGTTTTCTCTTTCTCTTCCTTTTGCCTTTTATTTTTGTAATCCTACATGTAATTTCCAAAGGGAACAATGGCGTATGTTATGATTTATGATTCAAAGTGAACACTGTTTCAAAACAACAATGTTCGCACTGTGTAGAGAGAAAAGAAAAAGCCAATCAAACCTCCTGAATCTATGCCAAAGACAATTAATCATCCATATGGATTGTTCAGCATTACCGAGATATTCTTAAAGTTATTAATACTTCTCAAAGCAAGCAGAATGTCTTCAATGATAATTATAATCATCAAACTACTGTATAAGCTTCTGAAAATCACTTTGTGGCTTTATGATTATAGAAAAACAATTTGTTGGTACAAATATAAATATTAAGACCATAAAATCAATTAAATTATTGAATTATAATATCTAACAACATCTAATCCATTAATAAATGAAGGACTATGCCCTCCCTCAAATACATCTCTTTCGTCTGACAATTCAGATCTCCCAGACATGGATTTTTTGAGGAAAGAATGATTGAATCATGTTGACTTTTCCAAATTGACTTTGCTTTGGAGTAATACTTTTGTTTACTCGTCATCACTTGAAATATGTAGCCCCAGGCTTTAAGACAAGTTGATGGGTTCCAAGAAAATAAGATGAGGGTAGAGCAATGTCATGGGGATATAATTGCAACCCCCCCCCCCTCCCTCCCCCATTTCTCTTCTTCTCAACAAAATGTTCTCATGATCATCCCCCATAAAAAACGGTAAATATTGCTTTTCAAATTGATAATCTGAATGATATATGGGATATGGGGATTGTATTTCATGTGATTCTTCAATTATTCTAATAAAATAAACATATTTTCATCTGTCACTTAGTTTAATTCAAACTTGTCTAGGACAAGATGCAGGTCAGAGAGTCACCTAAATTTCCCTGTCAAAGAAGAATTTACCGGCACACCAATCTGCTTTGTTCCTTATAAATGTTGCTAGAATAATGACTCTATAAACCTCAATACCTAAACAAATACCAATACTAGCCTCCATGCTATATCCCTATCAACAACAAAAATGTATGTATTATTGATTTATTCTGCAACATAAAAACATTTACTGAAGACTATTCAAGAACAATAGTACACAATGTATGTCAGATAAGTACATCATGAATCACAAAAGAAGTGGATTTTAAATAGCTCTGGCCAAGCTAGCAATTAGATGTAATCTCAAGCAACTTAAAATCAAATTCCACACCATTTATAGAAGGCGAGCACACAGAGCTGAAAGAGAGGATAAGTGGGTTCTATTGTTTTCTCCTTACAAACCAATCAAGATTAAAGCAACAGAACTAACACAATTAAATCAAGTAAGATATGAGGAAGAGAGAGAGAGAGAGAGAGAGAGAAAGAAACTAAAAGACATGTGTGCTCAAGCTGAAACATTCCCATTTCAGGTTCTAAGCTCAAACATCAATATAAATGGATTCTAAATGCACCAATGACCAACAAAAACAAACCTGAACTTGGTCAAATAAACATGTGTAATAACTAACAAAGAGAGAAAAGAAATCTTGTTGGGGTGAACCAATGCAAGGGATTAACTGCGGCTTATCTACTGATGGGTAACAAAGCAGAAATGAACAATTAAAAACAACCCCTGCTTTAATCCACCAATTGTACTTGAGATCACAATCAAAGTAATTAAGAATAGTGGTGGCAATCCAACCAAGAATTGGGGATTACTTGATCAATCAGGAAGGTATCAAGGGGTGAGGTAGAGAAGTTATTGGTTCAGTGCAATGGATTTCAACCCAGCAAAATAGTTGCTTTGATAAACAAATAATGAATGATCAAAAGGACACCTGCAAGTTTTTAATGAATATTGTAACGCATTTGAAAGTACCTTAGCTCTGTCATTGCCACCCCGCTCTGCTAGTTTCTAATTTATTAAATGAATTATAACGTATTCTTCATCTACATCCTCTTCTTTCATCCTTTATCCTCATTTCTCTGAAATAAACAATTAGAATGATCAATCAATCTATAGCTTGGTGCTGCTTCTGGGCAAATGATTAGCTAAACAGTATTAGTTATATCATAGCATGTTAGTTCTTTGAGGATGAATTTTTAATTAAAAATCATTCGAAGCACAGAAGACTAGAAGCGGGAGTCATACAGCTTCACGCATCGCAACAAAAGAAAAGACTCACAGATACACGCTTGGGATATGTATTAGCTACAGTCTCGACGCAAGGAGAGATTGAAAACATCTCTCTTATCAGATCCAAGACCATTTTTCAAATGGAGAGGGGGGAAATGGGACATGAAAAGGCAACTTGGAGTCCAAAGAAACTACAAGAAAGTGGCCCTTGGGCGTGTTTGGGGTGGAATTGTTCGTTGCGTTGCCGGCGATTAGACATGTTTTGACAAATGCTTTAGTCTCGTTGGCGACATTAATCCATCCCTTCACCTGGTTAAAAGCTAGTGTACCCCCTCTCTCTCTCTCTCTCTCTCTGTGGCATGTACACTGGATTACTTCCGCACATATTTGGCAGAAAATCACACCACTGAAAAAGTTTAAAAAGAAAGAGAAAAAAAGCAGACCCCAAAATGACGAAAGCGTAAAGCGTGTCGATATATCTTTCTTCTGCCAGGTTTCCTGATTTGAAACCCCACTTGACAGATGCATAAGATCTTGACTACTGATTAAAGGTATTACAAAGTTTTGGGAAATTTTGAAAAATGGGTGGATAGTGATTCTTTACAAGTTTGACATATTTGGATGGCCCTGTGGATGTATTTAGAGCACTAGAAATTTTAGCCCCTAAAACACTTTTGCTTTTGAGAAAAATTGAATATAAAGATTTACCGGTACTCCCGGTAAATTTTGATAAATTTCAAATAGCTCCTACGGCCGTACAAAGGTAGCTGCGACCATGAAAATCTCAGAATATGTAGTTGTGGTATATAATTTCCGAACGGGAATAGCTAATCGGCCGATTTTAGTCAAGAAACATTGTTTTACAGCTTAATTAATATCTTGACCTTGAGAGGGAGCTATACAACATAAAGTGTTTATTATTTACAATTTCACAACTTTAGAGTCGATTTCGACCGCGACAACGATCAGTGAATATTGTAGGATCGCATATGCTTCCAATATGTTCATTTGAACCAAATTCACGACCCCATACCAAAACTTTGTATTACCTTTAATAATCCAAGATGAAATAATTTCTTCAGAAACTTCTTTAGATATGACCAAGGAAGTAGCATCTGACTGACTAATCAGAGCAAAGCAAGAGATCAACATTCACTTGCTCCCAATCGTCACTATACATCATTGTTATTTATTTATTTTTTATTATTTACTTATTTATTCATCAGTTCTGAATACAGAATAAAATCAGTATACATTCAAACAAATACAGCGAAATATAGACTTATTTTTAATAGGACTGGCCAGGGGTCCTAGATAAACAAAGCTTGACAATTAAGTACAAGAAAAAGATTATTAAGGGGTTCCTGGTGATGCAGAAGAACAACAAAGAGAAGAGAAGAATGATCATTGTTACTTATTATCTCTCTCTTACTTAAAAGTCTCATTTTCTAGTTTTCCAATGAACAATGAGAAGAATGCCACTCCATCTCTCAATTTCATTCTTTCTTAAATTCACAACTAAAATAATGACAAGATGTACTTGTGGCTTCATTTCTAAGGTATCACATTTCATTTCAGGATGATATGAAAGAGGAAATATTCCTTGACAGGCACTTTTGTAAAGCAAAGATTTGTCCCGATCGGATAGATTCCTTTGTGAGTTGCCATGTATGAACGCATGTTCACACATCATACACTTTGAGCATTTCCGCTGCTTGGCTGCCCGGTGATAGTGGCAGCGTTGAGCCGTCAATTCCCCATTGAGTACGAGTCGTCCCTGAGCAAACAGCTCCGCTCTAAAGGGGAAAACTGATATTGCCACAAAAGCAGCACAGCTTTCGTACCTTGTTTTCATTCTATTTCATTCTTTTTTTCATTTGTCTAATATTCATTTGATATTTTTTTCTCACCCTCCACCCTTGCCTTTTTTAATTCAATCATATTTCATTGCTCAGTTTTCATTTCAGTATCCCACATTTTCTGTTCTTCTACTTTTGCCATTTTGTCCATCTTCAGAATTAATATAAATTTCAATATATATCAGATATTATATATCATATTCTGAAAATATCTACAAATATAATCACTGAAATGTGCTATATTCTTTCAGACTTTCCTTGCAATGATGCTACAAACAATACTGCTCAAATATCACAAAAGATAAAACCATACAATTTTGTGTTAAAATAAATTGGGTTGGACCTCAGTTACTTAATATCTAATTATGTAGTACCACTACCAGTCCTATGGAATATACATGTATGTTAACAAAAGTTGAGTATATTTTCTAATGCTTAAAGGTATTACAAAGTTTTGGTATGGGGTCATGAATTTGGTTAAAATTAACATATTGGAAGCATATGCGTTCCTACAATATTCATTGATCGTTGTCGCTGTTGAAATCGAGTCTAAAGTTATGAAATTATAAATAATAAACACGTTATGTTGTATAGCTCCCTCTCAAGGTGAAGATATTAATTTAGCTATGAAACAATGTTTCTTGACTAAAATCGACAGATTAGTTATTCCCGTTTGGAAATTCTATGTCACAACTACATATTCTGAGATTTTCATGGTCGCAGCTACCATTGTACGGCCATAGGCGCTATTTGAAATGTATCAAAATTTACCGGGAGCACCGGTAAATTTTTATATTCAACTTTTCTCGAAAACAAAAGTGTTTTAGGGGCTAATTTTTTAGTGCTTATACTACATCCACAGGGGCATCCAAATATATCAAAATTGTAAAGATTCACTATCCACCCAATTTTCAAAATTTCCCAAAACTTTGTATTACCTTTAAACATGAATAAACGATATAACTTATAAGTATTCTCTTTGTTCAAGAACAGAACGGTATATAAACTCCATTAGCAACTAAGGTATCATCTCGCTGAATGAAGGGAATTATTTATGTCCCTGTCTTAATGCCATCTATACGACTGGAAGACATCAGGCCTTACCAATGCCCACAGAGTTGAAATCGGATTCCTGACTCGCACTTAGCCAGTTGTCATAATTCTATGACACCCAATACCTCTATCCCAATTAGATGTCCATTACCAAGGAGTGTTTATGAGGGTCAAGGGACTGGTAGAGGGGTGCTGGTGCATTGGTAGAAGGGGTGTAAGGGTTGTAATGAGATGGGGGTACAAAAGCTATGGTGTGCACAGGGGGGGCACGCTTACTGGTGGAAGGGCCCGGTGCCGGTGTATCTGTTAAAAAGGGGTGTAAGTGTTGTGCTGGGATGGGCATACAAATATGGTGTGTACAAGACATGCTAATTATTGTAAGAAAGAACTGCTCAGACTTGTGGCAATCAAATAAATTAAAATTAAGAATGCAGAGGGAAAGATGATTTGATGCATCTCTGTAAGCACAGAAAGAGACAAAGAGAAATTTACTCTTTTTTGAAGAAAACTATTTTTCTAAACAAAGTGTCAAACCATCAACATTTTTAATTAAATGCATTAACCCTGAAGGAAATGAGATAGAGAAAGAGAGAGAGGGAGAGAGGGAGGGAGAAGTCTAATGCACAGGCTTGCAATTGCACCTAAATAAAAAATGATTATGTGATTACTATCAAGTAAATATTGGCAGATATTGGTAAGCGACGCCAAACAGTCAAGAAGAACATCCGGCAGCGTGAGATTAATTAGAATAAATAGTACTCTTTAGTATTAAACTATACTCAGGAGCAGACGTGTCTGTCCGTTCCACAACAATAAGCATGGAATGGGTAGCCAAACTTCATCACATAATCACAAGGTTGGGTGGCCACATGCACCAAAGTGGTAGAAGGTATTCTCCAGTTCTAACCGTTTATGGCAAACAAGAACATAATTTGCGTTAATGATGTTAATGATATGTACACAGAAGATCAGTCTGTTTCAAATCATATCATAATCTCCAATGTTGAAACTAAAAACTTTACTGTTGATGTTCTTCTTTTTCTTTTCTAATCGATAACTGAGAAATATTCATTTTTTTTAAAGAGATGATACAATAGAAAAAGCAATGATATTCATCGCTCACTTTCTTTAACTTTACATTCCCAATTGAGTTCAGTTCAATGCAGGTTGCATAGTCACAATTTCAATTAAAATATCATGGAAAAAATGCCCTAAATTCATGTTTAATTAAAGATTAAAGATCTACACCGTAGCATTGGACCTTGGGGCAAAGCAATGTTGTATTTTGACAAGGTAGGATTAATTTGCTTTAATGGGCTACATCACAGCTGTACAAATACACACCAGTAATAAGAGCGAGAGAAAGAGATATTTGTCAAGAATGGAAGAGGCAGTGTGAATTGTCATTTGCAGATTAGTCATATTTCAATGTCCATTGTAACAATGGTGGAGCAAAGATATAGGGCAATGACATTTGATTTGGGTTCAAGAAGTGACTTTTCTTTCTTGTCTTTGAATCATTGTTATCAGTAAATATAAGATGACCCTTTTTAAACATTATCAAGGATGTGAAGTTATCAAATCTATGTGCAAACAAACAGACAGCTTTGTGGTTTTTTGCTTGTCAAAACATCCGGCAAAATTGAATATCTGTAAATGGACATGTCATTGTCGAGCTATTCTAGGATTTCAACAGTCTTTACATGTTGCCAGTTTACAACCGTGCATTTCTTTTTCATTTTCAAACAGAAATTACAGAACACCTGTTAAATATACTGTGTTCAATTTGGGCAAATACCATGTATTTACTCTGAATAAACATATCATCCTCAAGCAAGAATCCGACATGCACTTTGCCCATGTTGTTCAAATAGGCGAAAGAAAAATAGAACTATAAATTTGATTCTTGGCAAATAAAACTAATTCATCATTATAGAAATGGGAAGTAAATGACAAAGCCTTGCACAAATGGAAATCTAAATATTTGCACAATAAAATGCACAACCATGGCTTCAGTTTGCAAATTATCACTTAAGACTTAGAAGTCATGTAACATTTTGGCAGTTTAACTTGAAGCGGTCAAATTGGAATCCCTCAAAGATATCAAACGAGAAATGAATCAAATGTTGAAACTATGGAACCTCATTAGACAGGAAAACCACACACACGCTAGAATATTTACAAGCTGTATTTTCCTACAAAGATGCGTAAATATATAGGAAGCAAAAGCAATGCTTAATGATAATCTAAGACAGGACCAAATTAAAAATACTTATTGTGTCAAAGAAAATAGCCAAATTCTCTGCCATGGAGAATTTATAAGCCCATCCAGGTTTTTAAAATCATACACATATTATTAAAAAGAGGAAATAATTGATGTAAATATCATGAAAAGGGGAATTGATTTGTGTCAATGAATAAATACATCTTTAAGTTCATATCCTGTTAATGAAAAGAGCCACTTTGAATTCAATTGCACTTGACTCATGGTATTAAAGATCATGGGTGAAATTACAACTACAATTTGATCACCTGGCTCCCAACATCGATAGAATAACCAACAGACAGCTGTGTCCTAATAATGTCTTGATAAGTTGATACACATTGAGGGATGTGACAAGTACATGTGTACATATCTTCTGAGTAAAAGTCAAAAGGGCGTTAAGTCTGTGTTGAAAGGGATATATAGGTTGATGCCCTACTCGATTGGAAGAATATTGAGTCAGGTAAAATTCTTTGGGAAAAGAAAATCATCAAATACATCACCATTCATGATTAATTCAGGCCTATATTAATGTTTACTGTCTATAACATTTGAGTGGTTTTCTCCAGTTACTTTTCTTCACTTCTTTTAAATTTAAAAACAACAGACAGACCGAGTCTTCTCAAATTGCAATGTCACATATTGCGATTGATGCACCATCAAAACAATTGCCTTTAAGAACGAACCCGACCACATACACCACCTACACCAATAATTTACGGGCAGGGAGATGAAATTTCATCCACTCTTCCTATCAACAATAATAAATCCAGGTAAACCCTTTCTGAAAGGCACAAAGGAAATGAACACCAGATCGTCATGGAGGATAATAATTCTTGAAATGGAAACAATAAAAAAGGGAAATAAAACATTGAAGCCCGGTCTGAAATAAAACAACAACAGTTTCTGATATCGGGATAAGAGGATTATTGGCGCAGTTTGGAGCGAACATCTGGTAGGGTCCTGCAATGGCTCCCAGCACACTCCTGAATGCAAGCATCACGACAACCACCACCACCCACTGCTGACAAGAATGCACCCCTCTGAATTTGAGCAATCCAGATTTCTAAAATTTATTTAGAATGTTCTTATCCCATTAATTACTTAGAGATAGTGGTACTAGGATATTTCAGAGGAGGGGAAGGGGTGGGGGGACCTGTCTTTTGTCTATCTCTGATGAAGATGTTCACGAAGTTATGAAACGCAATACAAATCAAAATTTGACCTTTGACCTCATGTCAGATGCTACCAGTATTTCAAATCCACGATAACAAAGAGGGCTATAGTTGAAAAAATGTTTGTCATCACTAGGCAATCATATCAACATTTATGGATGTATGAAGCATAAAGCTAATAAAAAATACTATTGTGATATCAAGTTATTGCCTAATGACTACCAGTATTTCTAAGCTCATACATTACATTATCCATCTTATGAATAAAGGGGCAGCTTTAACATCGGTATTAGGAATTCAAGCCTTGAAATCTTGCAACTCCTTTCCTGGACTACATTTCTAGAGAACACCAAACAATATTGTTCTCAATTCTCATTTCATTTTTTTTGCCCCCCCCCCACTCCCTTCAGAGTAGTACCACGACACCCCCACTGGCTCTTGGAGATAACTGAAAGATGACACCGATTCAATTATCTAAATCCATGGGATAATAGCCAGCAGATTAAGATCATCAAGAGCGGGAGAGACAAAGAGAGGGGAAACGAAGGAGATAGAAAGAGTGCCAGGTTATTCATCATCTACAACCCGTGATATCATTATCAATATTAATACTTTACAGACACACAAAATAAGTCAGCTTAAGATTTATAAGTGATGAGGAAGACGGGCGCTGGAAGAAGAAGAAGAGGGATGCGATCCTTTCACCTCGCCTCGTAGTTCCGTGCTCATCGAGCGCTGCAGAAAAGGGACTTGCACCATTACTGTAAATTACGGCCGAGCGACTCGCGGGGAAACTCTATACTCCAACGGCCTATCTCTAGCATTAACCTAAAAACAGTTTTCGTTTTCAATTAGCCATAAGCACCACTTGTTCGGGTGATTCAAGATGAAATTCGATTCTTTTACTGCTTGGGACACTTGGAAGAGAATTGATATATGGCAAGAAGAAAGTATCAAAAAGATTCACGCTTTGTGTTTTTTTTCTAAAAAGAATAAAAAAACACACCTTGTGATAATTGACAAGTGAGTCAATTTGCATTTCAGGTTTGAATTACTAATATCATCCATCCTCTGTTTTAAAAAAAACACATGTAAATGTATATCATATATTAATTGCAATAGAAAATCTTTGAACAGAATTCAGAGGAGACATCACCAACAATTTGTTTTACTTCTCTATTCAAGTGAGTCTTGCTTCATTCATTTGTTCTGAATGCCCTATATATTTTGTCCCACTCAACAAATATTCAAAAAAATCAAATAAAATCATTTTGGATATCTTTAACCAGCTGATCTATTAGTTTAATTGAATTTATGAATAAAAAGAAAACTAAAATAAAAATTGGCAAACGACTTTGGGACTATCACGAGGAGGCAGCATTTCTAAAAACACTTTGAAAAAGTGGTCAATTCCAAATTACGGCTAATTCAAGAAAGATTGCAAGAAGTATTGTCACATCCTGATCAATTACACACACGTCTTGCTGAGTTTCTGAATCACCTGTTCATCAACCAACACACATATGCCTTTTGAGGCCATGTTCACATCAGGAGAAATCATCGTAGAAAATTATGGACTCCCAACATAACAAATCTTTGATTCATATCAGAAAACATGTGTCGCTAGTGAGGACAATAGAGAAAAAGCCTCCGTTCATTCTTCATAATGATATTTGGCAAGAGAGACAGAAAAAATGAGTGAGGGGGGGAGACAGTGAGGGGGCGAGGGGGCGAGGGAGAGGAGAGGAGAGAAAAGAGAGAGTGAGAAAGAGTGAGAGGAGAGAAAAGAGAGAGGGAGAGAGGGAGAGAGTGAGAGAGAGACACACACAGACAGAGAGAAAAAGTGAAAGAGAGAAAGAGATAAAGAGAAAGAGATAAAGAGAGAGAGAGAGAGAGAGAGAGAGAGAGAATGAGAGAGAGAGAATGAGAGAGAGAGGGTGGGGGAGGGGGGGGGGGGGGGCTAATAAGATTACAGCATTTACATGTGTTTGTAACACAAAACAATAAATATATTTTTGTAATTCACATATCCTGTTCAGCAGACCAAAGCCAAAGAAAAAGTACAGAAAAGATGGACTTGTGCACAATTTTATGGAAACCACATTTTATCTGAAGCCAGATGCAGAGATGACTTCAGTGTGTGATTCAGCTCATTTCGGCAAGCGGTATGAAGTTGTCAAGCCACGTTCCTTCATTCGGTCTGACAGTTAGTTGGTGCTTTTCGGAAAGAAAGCGAGGCAGATACCGCACAAGTCATATGACCCCCGTAAAACCAGAGTTCCCTTCCCTGAAGTTTTATAATGCAGTAGCCTATCACACTTCAGCCAAAATTAAGAAATCGATTAGAGTCAAACAAGAGTTTACTTCAGGTTACTGACAAAGATATTTAGATAAAATGATAAAATGAGCAAGAGAAAAGATCAAGTTCTTTTAGATAAAGTAAGGGGATCTGTCACAGAATTTGTTTAAAATTCACAAACATATTGGTACCCTAGTTAAACAAAGAAAGACACATACTACTGAAAGCAAATAAAGATTGATAGTTTCAAATAGAAAATTATTTTTTATTGTTCTGTCATTCAAAATAAAAGGGCCAGTCTGAGTATGGGAGGTTTCATGTTACTGGCAAATATATAAATGATTGAACTTTGACCCATCACATGATTGATGGACAAACTAATGGCATTTGTTTGTTGCCATTAATGACACTGCTCTATCACTTTCATTGATAAGACTCTGGTAGTTCAAGTAACATATTTTTTTAATATATGATTGATGGGGTACAGAATTTCACCCATCACCTAAAGTTTAGGTTGCCAATACTACCCTTTTCTCTACCTCATATACTTTTCCCCTTTTCCATTTTTTCTGGAATCAACATTCTCTCTTCTCTCTCTCTCTGAAACTCGACTGTCTTTCTGTCTGAGCATCTCTCTCTCCCTCTCCACAACCCCTCCACCCTTTTCTTCTTTCTCTCTGCTCTTTCTTTCTTTCTTTCTTTCTTTCTTTCTCTCTCTCTCTCTCTCTCTCTAACTCTTTCTCTCTCTCTCTCTCTCTCTCCTTCTCTTTCTCTTCGCTTCTCCCCCTCCTTCCCCTCCTTCTCCCTCTCTCTCTCCCTTTATTGATAACTAGAAACATTTGTCACAGTCATGACCAACATTCATCTGCGGGTTCACCACAAATTACATAGGTCAAGTATACCCAATCCAATGCCTTACACATCTTATCACTATTGACATTTCAGTGCCTGTTCACAAAAGGGGCAATTTGGCAGGGGAACAATACCCGAATAACAAGAAGGTAACAAAAACCCTTTCAAAAGAATAGCAATTACCCGCAGAATAGAGACCCCCAATTCAAAAGCCAGAGCCATTGACTGAAATGTAACAGTGAATTGGAGTTAAATACTGGCTAATAGTTTGGGATATGTTGACCTAATCCTTGCCCTAAACAGTCTTATCAGTTGTGGACGGAGCTCTATGAATGGGCAATAGTTTTTCCTGTGTGGTGGGCATCGGTAAACAAGCTCCTGAGGCTCGAGAGCCAGGTCATTCACCTCCCGTGCCAATGTCTAGTCAGTCTTCCACAACTTCCCCTCGTGAAGTTGGGGAAAAAAGTTAAGCTTTTAGTTTTACCCCAGTGTTTTTGCTTCTACCCAAGAAAATGACAATAAAGTACTCTAACAATAATATTTCTCACTAATTTCTTGATTTCTTTCTCGACTGTTCCTGAACCTTTGATCTGCAATTCTTTACAACCCAATGATTATTCCAGCAGGTCCAAAAAAAAGTATATTTTGATCTCTGATTTAATATTCATAACTGATTGTTCTGGCCTGAATTGGAAATGTCTGTTGTTTTGATCATTTGCATATACACATATTTCTTTCTTTTTTGAGGGGGGGGGGGGTTCCAAGGCAAATCCCCTGAAAACATTGACTACAGAATACCAAATTCTTTGATTCTGTAAAAGAAGGGGGAACAACTGAAATAAGTCATTCTAACTTAAAAAATCAATTCAACGTTTGACAATAAAAACATTTTCAAACCAATCACAGAAATATGAAATAAGCGATTGGAGCGAGCAGAAGCTTATTCCGATGCCTGGACTGAACTGCAGGGAAAAATAATTGCTCAATTTCAGGAGCAAGTCGTTAAAACAACTCGTCCACCTCGCGAGCCTTGAAGAATGAGGAAAGAATATCAAAGAATTAAGAAGTGTTTGAATTGTGGAGTTATTATCGGCAAAGCTGTGATTGTGAAGAGCTAGCCAGCCTCGCCTCGTTTCTAATGGCTATTTGCTTAGAGTGTGACTAATTCTAGGATCATCCATCAGACTATTTGCTTTTCATCAATTCTCTGTTTTCCAGAGTCCGCTATTCCTCTTCTGTTCCTCTTATTCCTCTTTCAACTAACTTAAAGGCTGGAAGAAGACTACCATATTCATCTATAACCGCACATCCAACAAAGAAAATCATGTGTAAAAATGTACAGATACTAAACACAAATCATGCACCAGTTGCAAAGAATCATAATCTAAGTTCTAAGTTCCATGTGCTTCATATTTTCTCATAAACCTAAAAACATGTATATTATAACTTTTGTTTTGTCCTCCATTTTTTTTCCTTCTACATATCTCTTTCATCTTTTTTTTCTCTCTTTCTCTCTCTCTCTGTCTACTTCTCTTCTATTAAAATGCAAACCCCTTAAATAATCTCCTTCCAAAACCAATATGTTGAATATCCTGACTGAGCAATGGGACAAAGACAAGGTCTTTAATTCATTCACCTTCCTTCATCTTCTTCCATTAACCATTAACCAAGCTCGTTGGTGTTGGATTCTAGCCCTCTGTTTGCTTTGGGTTTGCATCAGCGCAAAGCGAGAAATACATTTGTTTGTTTGAGTTAATAAATATCCATCTGGCGAGAGGCTACAACTACAAACCGGGGGTTTCAACTGAACACGGACATCCTCTAGCTACATGTATATACAATGTATCTTGGTCAATCTGGTGTGGTAATATTAAGAGACGTATAGACTGATAGAAGAATTGAACTTGTACAGTAAGCAAGGTAAAAATACAAATTAAAGTAATATAGTAAATGAACAAACAACATAATCTATGGAAGCCCAGAAAAGCAATAGCCTTTTATGTAAACTAACGTCCTTTTGGTTCTCAGCTGATAATTAAAAGAATTTTTAATGGATTGATATTTGATATTTCACTGGTTCTAATATTTTTAAGAGTGTAATATAATATTAGAGTCTACCTTTGGTTGCTGAGATGAAGGACATTTGTGAGACCAAAATAGATGATTATTTTTTATTTCATTGCAATTGAAAACATTATCATTTCCATTTTGGTAAATTAAAAGCAATTAATCCCTATCTCAAAAAGCATTCCATTCAATTAGACAAATTATACAGGAGCTACTAAAAAATTAATGAAAAACATATGTAGGAATGGCTGATGCCCTTGAATTCCAACATTATCTGCTAAGTTTTTTCATCAAATTGGCAAGGCTGCGCATACTGCAGGTGTATCAAGGTTAGGAATGGATGAGTTAAGGGCTGAAATCATCTCAATAAATTGGTCGTCATCCCTCCATCTCCCCGAATTGATTTCTGGGGGTAGGTAATGACAGGCCGAGGGACAAATAGAGAAGGAAAGAATTCATTACCAGAATACACTTACTCAAATAGAACTATCAAAACCACCACGGGCCGAGAGAAAATAACCCAGAACTGAGCAAATGATTTAGCTGGAAGACAATACCTGGATCTGTAAATTTGTTTTTCATATCAGGGCCCCAGCTTATTCTCTTTCTGATTTCCCCCTGCCCTTTTCATTATCTAAAATAAATTTGATTCATTTTGCCCGCTCCCAATTGCCTGCTTTGATTTGTACAGCCTCCTATGAGGATATCCGTCAATCGTTTTGCAACCACTTTTTTTCTGTAACCTTTTTCCGTTCAATCACACATTGTGCGTGGCTTAAGGGGGCACGAAGGGCATGGAGTTGAATGATGATGAAAAGAGAAAGCTAACAAATGTTTGATAAAAAGAAAATACCGCAACTTAGCCCACAGCGGTAATTTCTAAATGAAGTTTTATATGTGAAAGGTAGGCTTCGCTTCCAAGCTATCAAATGGAACATGTAGAGGGAGTAAAAACTGCAAAATTGGCCATAAATGTTTCTTTCTCATTTTATCACCTCTATTTTGAGTTTGAAATAAAGACAATATTTCGGTAATGAAGGAGAAATAATATGACCTTTTGATGGAAACCTAAAGCTACAATGTAGCTCCTAGGAGTTAAAAAGGAACATTTAACAAAGATAATTCCCAGTAAGCACTTCGTTCCCTCAGGTTTTTCCCTTTCTCTTTGAAAGAAAATCAAATTATACAAACTTTTGATGTGTTTTCTCAGATAATCGAATCTTGGAGATAAAGACAGTTAGAAAGAAAATGTGATTTGATTAAAGACCTTTGCCAGAGGACCCTAGGGATAAAAATGCAGATACTTCTGATCACATTTTGCTTTATGGTGATGACAAGGCAGCTAAAACCAGCAAATTATATACTAAAAAGTGAGAAATTACAGTCACACTTAAATACAAGTACAATGTCTGGTGGAAAAAAAAACAGATATTGTAACTTGCCTCATCATGATTATCCCAACAAATCTACATGATTGTATTTAACAAGTGTAAGATTATCATGTCCTATTCATGCATGTCAGCAAAGATTTGATTTTTTTGTTTAAATTGGTCCTGGAAGAAGCTCGAAAACTGCAATGATAACAGGAACAAGTAAGATCGCTGTATGATAAAACCTGATAATCAAACAATTTTTTATATTAAATCAGTTACATGTAGATTCCTTTTTGGAGAAAGGAAAGTCTGCTGTACTTTGTATCAAAAGCATGTGTAGTTCTGAACATTTTTTTTAATTCAGAAAATAGCCGAGGTGAAAGACCTGTTTGATCTTTGAAATATGAATTTGATCAACTTTATGACAGTCAAAAAGTGATCAAATTATCTTAAAAGAGAAAGTACTACCAAAGGACAGATGTTGTAATGAAAAAAGAGGGAAAAAAGGCGCTTACAAATGAAAGCATCTTTGAAATATTAATATGTGAATATGACTCTTAGAAATACAATTCAATAAAATTTGGAGCCCGAAAACAAAACAATCACAAAGCGTAACATCTGTCTCTTTTGTTGGGCAGCAATTACAAAGGAAAACACTCTTTTTTATCACACCTTGTCATCTTTTTGTTCCTGGTTTTTATTGAGCCGTCTGATCGATGCTAGTGACAGGCCCACTGCCGTGGCAAACGCTGACCATTCCTTATCAAGATCAAGAATCAGCTTGGAAGATTGCTACAAATAAAATATAATTAATATTTCACTGTTGCAAATGATTCAATGAGGGGGGCAAATGAAGAAAGAGGGCAAGAAACAAGCAGATGATTGATGTACGAGTGAGCCCCACTTGGGTTTCGTTACTTTCAAGAGAGAACTTTAATTGTCCAAATGCGATATTGAAACGAGGGCTTGTGTCCCTTCCTTTTTTCCAACCCCAGGAAAATCAGATAGTCACACTTTCCATCTTCATGAATTCTTACTGAAATATATATAAAATCCCGTACAAAGTGCTTGATTGAAACAGGAATCCATCTCGAGCGTTTGAAAGGGGTTAAAAGCCAAGAACTCTCCCGTTTGCAGTTTTTGTTCACTGTGGTTGGAGGGTGGGGTGAAGGGAAAATGATAGACATCATGAAAGAGTTGGCTTATCTTGGGAAAGGGCTATGCTGAGAATAGAAGAAAGTGTAGCTTGCATTTCTGGCCATCCCTGGAGCGGTTGGAAGTTTGTAATGAAGTTGTCAGCTATCTTCGCGTGATGAAAACTACTCGACAACCTTTTTCCTTTTCTCCTTATCTTCTGTGCTCTCTCTCTCTCTGTCTTTCCAACTCTTTCCCCCTCATTTCCCCCTCTCATCCTTACTTACAATATACACGTAACCTCTCTTTTTAAATTCTACCTTCTCTTTCTACACAAAGCAATCATATCCCTAAACCTCATTATTCCTGCAAAGTTTGTATGAGGGTAGTTTAGAAAAAACCTCTTTTACTTTAAAATTTATCAGTAGTGACAAAATTTGATTCAAATTTTGCCTAATTTTAATTTAGAACAAGGAAAGATCTGTCAGGAAAAACACATCTAATTTTTGTTCACTCTCCTCTGGGGATGGCTGTCATGATTTCTCTGTTTCTTCTGGTTGTAAAAATGTTTGCAATCTGTCACTGTGACAGGGGACTCACTGAATCACTTCCTATCATTCTTAGGAGTAGAATGATAACTTATTTCTATATATATTTCCCTCTTTCTCTTTTTTACCCTTCTTCCTGCAGAATTAGTATTGCTTTACAATTGATAACTTATTTATAATTGTCTATATATATATTTCCTCTTTCTCTTTTACTTTACAATTGATAACTTGTTTCTACCGATATATATATTTTCCTCTTTCTCTTTTACCCTTCTTCACGCAGAATTATTATGGCTTTAGAATACAATCATCCAATTCTGCCAAACAGTTGAAGTTCTATGAGCTACATGTAAGTATGAAGCATGACAAGACATCATCCATCTTCAATCTGAAAGACAGATGGAAATGAATGCCATATCTTGTAAGGAAAATGCCTATAAATCAAAGCTGATGGAAGGGAAAAAAGCACAGACTACAAATACATGAAAACATGTCTTATTTAAGAAAAATACAATTTTTGAGGATGTAGTAAATTATCAGTGAATTGGATTTTTCTCATTCTTGTCTGCAAATAGCAAGTGGGTTGATTGGAATCCATATAATGCTCATAATGGTAAAAATTACTACAAATGTGTTACCAACTAACTGAGCAAATAACATTATTTCAATCATTGTAGTAATTGAAATAATGCAATTTTAGCCAAACATCTGCTACTCACAGTCCTTTGGTCTTGTCCAAATAAATCCATCTCTAAAAAAATAAAACATTATTGCACCTACAAAAATTAACTTGTCTTACCTACCACAGCGCAAAGTTTAATGGCAAATTTGAATGACCTTTCGGTACTAGAGACAAATCTGACCTCAGATATGACAGTGTTAAAAACATCTAAATTAAAGTTTTTCTGTTTATTTTCCTGATGTATGGCAATGAAACCTTCATGGTTTCTGAAGATAAAGAGGGATACTGAGAGATAGAGAAAAAGAGATGGAAAGAGAAAGAAAGAGGGGGAGGGTGAATATGATTTGCAGGTTAACGAGAGAGATATGTAACCAAATAAACCTCATCAAATAAACTTTTTTCTTCCAAGATGGATATAAAGCAAATTTCTGCACTTCTGACCTTGACATGAAATGGGGTGGAGAGCAATTTATTATTTTCTTGAAGATATATATTCTAAAGCTATTGTTTATGACTACTCAAATAACGAAATATAAATGGCGAGGTTTTGTTTTCTGACTGAACTGACCTCTGTTATTTGGATATGGATAGTGCTGGCCCTGAAAACTAAGAATTATAAACACAATTTTTATCTTAGATTTGCTCTTATTGCTCCAGGTAGGTCATATTTTTGTTTGATGTTTAGTACGGTAATCTTGGAAGAGCATTATCAATTCTGACCCAATTTTGTTCTTCTTATGGATATAAATATTAAACAGGTTATGATAAATCAGGAATGTACAGGTAAACTGAATATCTGCTTTCAGGGTTAATTCAGTCATCTAGAGAGAATTATAGATTTATGACTTGCACAAAATGTGAAAACAAGTTTTTATAATGTGTTGGTCTTTAGGTCTACTCAGATCACAAGGTGATCTAAATTTCTTCTCTTTAATATGGCATATTAACCAGTCTAATTTTTTTAAACTGAAATACATAAGCCTACTGATGTGCAGTAATCAATCTTCATCTATAGCCTACAAAGCCAAAATGTGCAAACGTATTGATGAATTGATTGATTTTGTTTTGATGGGGAGGGGGGGGGGGTACATTTTCAATAGATGCAATATTAAGTAGAATTATTTTTCTCCTTATCTTATAATACATCCAGATCCTCTAAAATTCAGGTCACAGATCTGCTGACTCATATCTTTACCTCACTCTGGAAACACGAAGCTCATAAAAAGGGGGGAGTTTGCTAACAATTATCAGCCATTAAAACAGCTTATGAAATGCTAGCGTTGACGCGATGTTCCGTTTCAAATGCAGCACTCCCAGCAAAAACAGGAAGAGGGTTAGCAGCTCATTGTCACTTCAAAACGGTTCGGGGGTAAATTATTTCTGCATCAGGTGTGTCGGATCTACCCATGCCGATTTCCCGCATAGACAGACATTTCAATTTCTATCCGCAATTAGTGACGACTCTATCCCACAGATATATGAATGCCATTTGTCAGTAAGGTGTAATTGACGGGGTTAGTGGGATTACAAGGGGATCTCCCTAATAGTTCAATCGCTAATAACTCTTGTCATATCGTTTTACAGGAAATATCAAAATGACTGTAATAGACGAGGTCTAAGTAGAATAATCGTGACATCGTTTAATCATGTTCAATCATAAACAGAGCATTGTCATTAGGATATCCTTGACTTTTTAAGTTATCTTTTCCGCCCTTACCCTAAGCAAGATAATTGTTTGTTTTGAATTCATATCATGTGTAATTGAAAATGTTACAAATAGCTAAAAGTAAAAGCCACATTCTTTGTCACAGCCACCCCCCCCCCCCCCCACCACTTACTTTTGTGGCATACTGCCAGACTACCTCTTTTCTTTTTTTAAATTGTCTCATATCAATCACATTCTCTTTAAATACTGCCAGCAAAAAGGTCTTAAGATCACTACATTGTCAATGGCAGAACGGCCTTCTTCTAGGCAGCCAAAGATTTAGTTTTCCTGCTCCGTGAATTTTTGTAAATAATAAAATGTCATCAGCTGCAAGCAAAAAGGCTGTAAGAACACTGCGTGGTCAATGGCAGAACGGCCTTCTTCTAAACAGCGAAAGATTTTGTCTTCCTGCACCAGTCAATTTTTTTTTTAAAGAATAGAATGACATCACAACTAAAACGCAAACTTGCATAATAAGCTGCTTCTACAAGAGTATAATGCTCATTTGTGAGGTCAATAACTTCAAGCCTTCAGACTTGAATGTGACGAAACACTCCCTAGATTAAGAAACGACATGACCCAAGACATGACCTAAGAAAGCAACGTATTCCCTGGATGAGAATCCCCATCACACCTTGGAGAGGATGACAGCATTAATGGATGAGCAGACAATGAGCTGTGAGGAAGTATTGGTAAAATAAGCTAACGTGCTAATGAACTCATTTGCGGATAATGACACATTTTGAAGCCTTTCTCTGTCTCGATCCTCTTCCCATGTTGTGATTCTTTACCAACACAAAACTAGTTCATGGATGTCTTTGGTCGACTTAAGATCAAGTAGATCACCAAGACTGAAAGTTTAAAGCAATACTAAACTGAGAAAACTTTCAGTCCCCTGTTTATTGCACGGTGCCAACAGTGCGTATACAGACAAATATTGATCGAACAGATATTTAGAAAATTAAGTGAAACAATGTGACATTTATATAATGTTCACAAATGTAGTCACAGTAATGGTCATCTTCAAGATTTACTTTTATCAAAATATTGCGGCATTAATACACACATCACTCTTCACTGAACTAATATGTAAGCTAGACTTTAAAATACAAGTCTGTAATTTGAGGACGACAAGAAAGGGAGGAAAGAGGGGGATATTCTTAGGGTGAGTGTCCGAAAACAATTTCCTTTTGTCGAAGTTAATTGTTCCTGCTTCAATTTGACCTACACGAGGTCAGAATCCAAAAGAGATACTTCCTAAAAACAAATCCCTGTTTTGTGATATGTATTCCTTATTGCTCATGGCAATTAACAGAACATACATTGTACAAGAGCATGTACAATGTACGCATTTAGAAGCCGTAGATAAATCAAGAGCGACGCGTTTGTCAAAGTCCCTCATCTGAGATCACAAAACATTAATAAAGAGAACTAAAACCTGATGCGGTTATCAACATTGATTCCCAATTTTTGCGGAAGGGGGTGAGCAAGGGACTAATTTAGTTTTCACTGTATTTAGAAGGTGTATTCATGTTTCATCACCACACAAATCAAGAAACAAGTGTATTCTATGAACACTTATAGTCAGAAAAAAAGATTCAGTCTTTTCACACAGTACAAAACCTGGGTATGCATTGAAACCAGACATCTGGTTTTGTGATGCTATGGCCCTCTCCTCCCCTCCCCTCTCCTTGAAATCAATGTGTCTTCTCTTCTACACATTTCATTCCATTTGTTGGTGACACAGATCAATGATAAATCCCAGAGTTTCTCATCATACTCTCCTGAATAAATCATCAAGCAATCCTCCTAATTTCCACCCCCAAATGAGTCCCATTCTTCAATTGCATGATCACCATGGCAACGGCCCCAGCCATAAATCAGCATCTGTAACCGATAGGGTCCGCAGTCACAAAACAGACAAATGACACATTCGGAAAAGATGAGGAAAAGAAGGAGGAAGAGGGATGGAGAGAGGATATAACAAGATAATAATCCTTGAAAAGATCATAGGGTATGATTTGCGGGTGAAACAATTGCCATCGACCAATCACGGGATGGCCCGGAACTACCCATAATACGGTCTTCACACCTTCTTTGTCCGCCTCTCTCTCAGCATTTGTTGGTAATTATCGTCTGGATCCCGGCGTATCTGTCTGCGCTTGGGAGGGTCGAAGACTCGAAGAGCTCTCCCTGATCTCATCTCTCACCCCTCTCGCCCCTCTTGTAATCCTCCTCCCAACTTCAATCCCCCAATATTTTGCTAGAGTTGCTTACGAGGTCTTGACCCCTCCGCCTGTGTCTCTCTCAGGTTCAGGGGACCGAGACAAAGAATGAATGACAATAATCGCAGATGGACACATGGCGAAGCGGAGAACAAGAGAATCATGATGGAAACAGTTTAAATTGATGTATTCAACTCTTTTAGCACATGTAGAATTCATCTTCACCTGTGATCGTCTTAATTCTATAGGTGTCTTGCTAAGAACCTGTTATCATCATTCACACACAAAGGGCAGAAACAACATATCAACACAAACAAGCAGGACGATTTACATTGAATTAAAGTTAAATACCGTCGAGCTCTCCTCTCATTCTTTCTTAAAATGAAAAAAAAAGACATTCAAATACATATATGCATTACCACAGTCTCCTTACTATTGTGGAAGATAATATCGTTGATACTGAGGATTATCAATCTTAATTTCCTGATTCCAAAATTGGCCTACCGGTATTAACAATTTACAAGGAATGAAAAATAGCAGCGTTGAATGCGAGGTTAAATGCACCTTGCATAAAAAGATTAAATTTAGAAAGTCTGTTATTATTCAGTTGCAATGGCCTCTGTCTTAATAAAACAACCCCGAATTTAATCAAAACTTCCAACTATCAATTGTTCAAGACTTGACAATGACAAAAGGAACTAATAATGTTTACCATCCCTCTCAAACAATGTCAAAAATCTGGAGGAAATTCACAATTTTACTGAAGAGCTTGGAACAGGAAAAGTCACATCCTCTATAGCTTTGATCCTGCCATCAAATAAAACAGCAAGTATACTGATATTCTCACCTGGTGTACATAAGCAATAAGACAGGATATGGAAAGAAATATCTTTCCCTTTTTTTTTGTCTACGATTCAACTCAGGAAGTGTAATATTTACATTCCTACTCTGCAATGAGCCTTGCTCCAAATCTGATATCATTTCAATGTTTTGTGCAGAGGTCGTGAGTGCAGGCTGCTTTTTCAGTCTGTTATGGATTTTTATTAATATCATAACCTGTATTGCATGCAATCCGTTATGAATAACAAAAGTTGGGTTTTTTTAGATAATCTAGTGATGTACTGTCCTGTCCTGCATTTGCATACCTAAACCATAAGATGACAAAGTATTCTTTCAACATTTAACAAATGACTCTCACGCGACCTCAATGTTAACAAAAATGAAAAAATGTTATTTGTGCTAAGTGACGGCGCATATTGTATTGGCTCTGTGAGATTCATTTGATAAGAGGAGCCTTAATTAAGGTCTGGTTTGTAGACTATCCAGCAGAGGGGAAGGAAACCTCTGAATGCTGTTGACATTACCATGGAAGTCTATGTCTGTTCAACGGATATTACTCTAAAGACATTCAATGTTTCTGACCTATTAAACACCGCATCCACCTACATCACTCAAAAGAGAAGACGAAACAAGACAAAAATTTCAGCAACTATCTCAGGCTGAATCGCTTATAAATACCTCAATGCTATCCCCGGCAAAGGCCAACTTATCAGCAATTTGGGTCTTCCTCTTTTCGGAGATTCAGACATACCCCCTCATGAGCTAGACGGTGTGATAATTTGGAAGTCATGAAAGACATCCTTTTTGGATCACCTGGAACTATCTTGCTGGCAATGCAATTTTTTTTCTTCCTGAAATATAGTGCTCAATGACACAGCACAGGTAGATGTAGCATCCCCCCCCCCCCCCCCCGCCGAATCCCCCTCGCTATTCCAAGGCCTAAACCATGATCAGTTTTGTCTGCTTCAAAATTCTGAAGTTGTTGTTTGATACTCTGATCAACTATCATTATCATGATCGTGATTGTCATACACATGCCTAAGTTGTGAAGTTTTGTTGGCAATGATGAATTGATAAAAGATTTGAGGTGAATGATGTAAACTTAGGAGACTATAGGGATGAGATCATAGCCCCCTTTCATCCGGAGGTCAACGTGCCTCACAGAGGTTACTCCAGGGCACCTCAGGAACTGATGCTCCTTGAAGTTTATATCACTACAGCAACAAAAGGTATGTCCTCATCAGCTCAAAATTGTCAAATACAGCAACACAGTGAGATAGTTGAGCACCTACTGTACAAATCGTCACTGTTTTCACGAAGTGACGGTAGTGAAAAAAAATTGCATTCACTTTGCGTTACGATTTTCCTCGCTACCGTCACTTCGTGAAAACAAGGACGAAATGATGATGGAATTAACCACAATGTAGAATATTTCTTTTGTTCAAGATACATTATTGCGTGGGTTTGCTATCCATCTCTTTTTAGCTGTGAGACTCCCTTCCCTTCTCCCTTATCCTATTTCAATCTTATGATCCGTCTCAAGTTACTTTTCTCTTACTCCTTTGCCTAAACTCTCTCCATCTCCCTCTCTTGCTCTCCTTCTTTTACCCCTCTCTCCCACTCTCCGTCTCTCTCCCCCTCTCAATCCGTATCCCTCCCTCCACCTCTTGCTCTCTCCAACTTTTTCTATAGCAACATCCACTTAAATTAAAGTGATAAAAGAAGAAAAGGTAGACGATGCAAGAGCTGATTTATGAGCCTCAATCTGCCTCCATGACGAATGCACTCAAGTGTGAATGATTTTTTGCGATTCATGCAAAATCTGATTCTGATGATCCATTACGACAACTTACCTCTAGGGGAAGGATCAATCAGAATTGTATTCACACCGATAAAACAAAAACATCATCCGCATGTTTATGTATTCAGACTGTGAATAAGATATTTGGTTTAAAGAAGCATCAGAATATTTTACGTGTCCGGACCAATGGACAGTGCTACAGTTCTACTACTGGTACAATCAGAATTATACCAACATTCACACCAACAACAAAAATCGTCCTCACATACATATATGCATTCACACTGCACTGAGAATAAGATATTTAGTTTTAAGAAACATCCGCTAGTCCTGCGCTCCCAGACAAATGGACAGGGCTACGGTTACTGGTATTCACACCGCCATAAATATCCCGATCATTTAGTACTTGCAGTCACACAGAAGAGTAAGATATCAAAGTTTAAAAAGAAAAGATTTATAGAGTCCCTCTTCATGGTGTCTTAACCAAACAGTAGACAATTGCCTTTAATGTCTGCTTGCATTTTGAGATTAAAAAAACTAGGATTAAAACATCTGCTGAATTATGAATAGAATTTAACTTTCTCTATAAAGCGGTTAATGTATATTAATACAAGTCACCTGTTCATAGTTTTATATATGGTCCGCATCTTACGTCAGAACGTGCTGCTAGGTGCAGGCGAATAAATTGATACTCCCCACGTCCCCTTTAACTATACAATCAGGTATGATCTCTTTCTCACTATATTTAACGAAAGAAGTAATTTGTCCCATAAAAAGATGTGATTGATGGTATTATTCTGGACGCCTGTGAGCTCCAAAAAATGCATCAATATTTGATATCTCATACTTTGTTGTTGTGCCTCTTTGTTAGAAGAAATGACTAAATTATTGATTTTTGATAAATCTCTCTGACTATATGAATCTGCCTCAAAGCATTTTTCTCTTACTTCTTTTTCGTCACTATGTTGAACATAGTGAAATAACAGAGATGAAAGCATTTTATGCAGGAGTACATTATATAATCTTTTGTGTATATATATATTTTTGGTATACCCGTTTCATTTTTAGTGGATATGAACTTAGTAGTAACATCATGCTGAATGTATTCAGAGGTGCTGAATGTATTCAGAGGTGCTTAATACATAACAGAGACGTTCTGATTTTTTTTCAAAGTTTGGAAATAAAATATTTCAAGCAAAATATGGAACAAACAGGTGCTTATCATTTTCACTGATGAATGGGAATCAAGTTTGAAGATCCTTGGTCATGAAATCTGAATTCAAGTTGTTACAAATATCATGAAATTAAAGCCATATACCGGTACACCTGTACCATCTAATTAGTCCAAAGCATTGCTAACATTCATATATTTTGGAGCCAGAATGCCATTAACTCCATTCTGACATGTATTTAATAATTACTTGCAGATAGAAATAATTGATTTATTTTCATTAAAGTTAAAATATACTTTTAATATGGCTCATGCCAGTGGTTAGAAAAATGTCATCCTGGATAAATCTCATAGTGATAGAACGTGAAGGCAAAATTTATCATTTGGGCTGCTCTTAAAAATTTGAAATGAAATGAAATTGCAGCATATTGCATTATTTTGTTAATATCTCACCTCTGACTACAAGATTTTTGTTAGTCTTGCAAGAAGAACAGGTTACTCTGTCTACGAAGAAAACAAATACACTGGAGGCGGCCATGATTAATGAGCAATGTATTTATTCAAATGGATGGAGTAAGGCAAGCATGGTGGTGATGCATCATTATGTACACCAAGAAAAACTACCCTCCTTTGCTCAATTGAGGGGAAGGAGAGAAGAGATAAAGAGATATTTTTGTTTGATTAATCGGGATAGAATTTATGAAAGAGATTAGGAGGAGATAGGATAGTGTTATAAGGAGTCTTTGTAGGTATTGTGAAACATGGGATTTATTATTGGGGATTGATGTCATACGATTGTGTCGTTTAGCTGAACAAGAAAGACAGGAAAGGGACACAATGGAGTAAAGACTCACAGTCAATTTGCTTAGTTTGTTGTCAAATAAAGTCATTGACTGACTTGTTGTCATTGCTTGTCTGCATATCGTGTTATGTCAACTATGGGTTGTGGGGGGAATGAGAGGAGAGAGAGGGAGAGAGAGAGAGAGAGAAAGAGAAGAGAGAGAGAGAAAGAGAGAGTGAGAGCGTGAGAGACAGAAGTGGAGAGAGTGAGAGAGAGAGAGAGAAGAGAGAAGAGAGAAGAGAGAGAGAGAGAGAGAGAGAGGTGGCGTGAAAGATAATCGCTACATGAAAGTATAATGGGAAGGTGAGGAAGAAGATTAATATGACAATAACAAATTATACCAAACTAACAATACACATAAAAGAGGCAGAATTTATAACAAATTTAAGGAATTAAAAAAAAAAAGATCTGGGTAAGAAAGTTGTATCTCTATTTCGACATGGTAGAGAGGGAAAGAGATGGAAACATAATATCAAGAAACATTGCAAAAGAAATGAAGGTAAGGTAACATTGCAAGTGTTCATCAAGAGAGAGGGCCAAGTTAATAGCTAACTGTTGAAAAATCACACGCTTTATCTTTCTCTCCAGTTTTCCTTTTTTCTCCATTTTCACCTAAAAGTGGCCCTCGATGATGATTGCTTTAATTGCGAGGCTGTCAAATATTACTAGCCAAAGACTGATCAAATTCCAGCTGCCATTTATGGCGTTTCGGTAAATACACCAATTCAAACAATATGAGTCAATTCGTGTATCAATAATTGAAATGTTCGTAATAAGGTCCATTTGAAATCATGTGTGACAGATGGAAGCCTTTCATAATGTATCAGGGCTCCTGGTCGTGTACTGTAGCTGCATTAGGGAAATTTGCTGTTTGCTTTTCCTTTTGCGTGCGAGAGAAAGGGAAAAATAATTAAAATTCATATCTTTTTCTTTAATGTGAAAATGACATTTGAGATCTCTTCCTTTCTGTTCTCTTCAATACATATGGGGCCATTTTGCCCATGACACATTACTATCATATAATTTGGTGGAGTGCATACAGTTGGTGGAAAATATAATAATACAAAAATGTAATTTTGCAGTAATAGCTTTATAAATTCTAAATATGACTATTCCCTACTCTCCACTGTCTTTAAAAGAAGATATATCAGTCATAAGTCATTAACATTTTCAATAATTGATCACAATGTTTTTTGTGTGCAAATTGCTTCCATATCATCTGCTTGGAGCCAGAAGGGTGTTAACTGTATGGAGTACACAAGTCAGCGTCCTTCTTGCTTTCAGTAGATGATATCAATGCACACTTTCCTTCTTTTTCTCTATAATCATACCTCTATGTTTTGTTATTTTTGTTTTCATTCCATACATTCCTCATCCCTACCCCACTCCTTGTGGTTTGCTGCTGAGTCATACTGGTATACATCTTGTAAGTATTCTTACTCTTCTCTTTGCCAGCCCCCTCATCCCCCTATCCCCGACCCTCTTGCATGATGGATAGAGGACTTGTATCATTTCACATGGTGTTTGTTCATCAGTCAATTATTAATCAAAGTAAAATGGGGGCTGATGTGTGAAGGGAAAGCCATGCACTTTTAAGCAGAGTCACCTCTCACTTTTCATCTCTGCTCTTCTATCTCTCCAAATTTCTCTCTTCCAATTTCTCCATCTCTCTATTCTCTACCCTCTCTCTTTCTCTCTTCTTCCTATCCCCCTCTTTCACTCAGCTCTTTTTTATATACCCCTCTCTCAATCTTCCTACCTCTATATCACTATCACTTCTTCCTCTCCGTTTCTCTCTATATTGTGCTGTGTCCCATATGTGCAGCTTTATGTTACTTTTCCTCTCTTATTTCCCTTTTCTTCCCGCAATCCACGGTGTGAGCTTAACTTCACTTAAATTTCCCCATCTATAAAATATCTCACATAAGTTTCTATACTCGGGAAGACATCTTCACGACATATACAAACCTCCAGAGACATATCTCGCCTTAGTCATCTTCTCTCATTCAATAAAGATTCAAAACATCTTCAGACATCTTCGGGAGATGTTTTTTAAGACTAACTCAGGAGTTTGGACTTCACGTTTTTTCATTGCCCCTCTCCCTCTGTCTGTCTGTCTCTCTCTCTCTCTCTCTCTCTCTCAGTCTCTCTCTGTCTCTCGGTCTCTATCTCTCTCTCCCTCTCAATCTCTCTCTCTCTCAATCTCGATACCATCCCCTCTTTCCTTCTCCCCCTCCCCCACACCGGGTCCTCCATCCTCTGAATGGGAATGAGAGGAGAGGAGAGTAGCGGCCACCATGTAAGATTGATGCCCACTCTCTAAGAATCTGTCCCCATAGGTCCACAGGTAACCGTTAACTTATTGATCAGTGCATTAATCATGTACAGAAACCAGGGTGCGGATCATATTTGCGTCATCAATTTCTTCCGACCCCGATTCATTCACATAGTATTATACGGTAAGCGCAGAAAATGGCAGCCTTGTTACACTTCAGTCGCTCAGATTCGAGACACTACTAAGCTGCAATCAGGCGCCATCTTGTACACTGCAATATTATGCTCATATTTGGTAACATTTTCATTATTGAAAAGGGAAAATCTGTTTGGATTTTAAATTCATTCCAGCGGTTGAATGACGTTAAAATTGTTAACCTACATCACATGCTATGAATAGTTTTACAAAAATAACTTTTAAAATGTCCCATTAATCCTAAAAGTCAAATTTCAACCATCTTATGACCAAAAGTTGAAGTAGCTATGGATCATCCATATGCTCATCCATAAAAAAAAAACGAAAAACAAGATGTATGAAAAAATAACAATAAAATGCACTGTATTTTATTCAAATAAAGGAACAAATATAAGAATTTTTCATTTTCAATCATTCCAATATCTTTGGCTGGAAAGCCCTGAAATTGGAGAAAGGTTATTTGAGTACGTCATGGCCATTAGATTTTTAAGAGTTCATGGAAGGCTCAATCAAATTCTGCAAGCCACCCCCAAGCCTGTGGCTAGTGGTCAAATCAAACATCGCCTTTTGGCTTTGACCAGCTAACTGCCCCCAGATATCAAAGACTAAATTTATTGGATTTAAGATCAGAAGGCCGTATTATGTTTACTTTTGCAACTAGATATATATTACTCAGTCGTTTCAATTTATTTCTCTTTCTCTGCCCCATGACAGTTCATCTCAACTTCAGATTTGGAACACTTTATAGAGAGACCAGTGGTAAGAGATATCCCAATGAACACGCGAGATTGGGTGACTGCAAGGGAGAGAAAAGGCAAGCTTTCTGGAGCTCTTGACCGATTAATTGGTCAATGTGTGTAACGTCCACCTCGATTGGCCTTGCGGCAGCAGCTCAGGCGCAAAAATTTGATCAGCGCAGGCCACCGTGATCTCATCATCAACGTCAAAGTCGAATATGGTGTGCTAAGTCGGGAGGTGGGTTTCTACATTTCAAAGCATGACAAATCATTAACAGAAATATTTGGAATAAGGGTCCAGTCTAAAAATTGATGATACAAACTACAAGTACTCCTATTTTATCATACATCTACCTGTACATCTATTTCTACTATCATTTTTTATTATAACTTCATTACAAAACAAGCAAGAGATTATGATATTTATCTTGAAGACGAGAAGCAATGAAGCTCAATTCATCTTGTGGTTCTCGGTGTGGCTTGACACAGATAACATGGCAAAACATGGGAGGCTGATCCGAGTTGAAAAGTGAGACACGTCGTCGTCGTATGATTTCCTTTAATTTAGCATTCCCAGAAGCCATGTATTAGATCAATTCTCTCTCTACAAATCAAATTAACTTGCCAGACCTTTCCGCATCATCCCGATCAGATTCGAAAAAACTGAGACCCACGCCCTCTAAAAACGCCACCGGCGATAGTCCGCTGTTCCGCTCAAATTGAAACTTCATGACATCAAAGTCGTAAAGATGAAAAACATATTCAGAAGACAAGCTTTTGAGAGAGGGATGTCTTCGGTTGTCTGATGCTTCGCTCCTAATCCTTCTCTTAACGATGATAAACTGCTACAAGTGACACTTCCTGAGACACACTGTATCCAGGGAGAGAAGTCCTGCAGGAATTCTACATCTGCACTTCAAGAAATCAACCAAGATCTCTAACCTACAACTGACCGACATTTCTTAATTAAATTTGTCTTTAAGGCAACGCCATCTGTCCAGATTTTTTCAAGTGAGAGAGATGAAATTGTTTGCAAAAAAAATCCACACTTTTCCTTAGTTGAGAGGACGGTCACTGGATGAAAGGTCTTAAAGATATTAATCATGAGGGTTCCGGTGTCAATATTGGACAAAAATATTGTCTTTATTTACATCCCGTGACAAACAAATTTCTCTGACTTAATTTGTAGTGTGTGTCGAGTCATTTCTAAGTAAATAGAGGTTGATGTTGTCACAATTACAAGAGGAGGTTTTTTCTCTCTTCTTCACCCCGACTACATTAAGCAAATATTAGGTCATACTGTTATGCTGCATGTACACGACCCGTGGCAGTCTAGGCAAATTCTTTTTAATTAAAGCTGTCACTTGGAGAGTTAGATAAATATGTCATCTTGTGCTATTTAATTAAATTCCACAAAACGAAGAAATTTAATTACAGTTCGACTGACAGAAAGAGAAAAAGAAACAGTTTTTGTTCGAAATACTCTCCCTCCCCTCAAGATGGAACGGCCGTCCCAAGACAAATGCTTGCTCAAACAATCCTGCCGCGGAACACAGGCTATCTTGACTGTTGTATCCCCAAACATTGCCACTTGTTATAGGATGTACCCCGAGACATAAAAATTAGATGTTTCGTCAAATAAATCTCCTTAAACTCCAGGATCGATGGAATCTTTGAAGTCATGTCCAAAGCACACCTCAACCATATGTGCATGCCGTTTCAAGTTCCAAGAAGTCTGACTGGAAAGCATTTTATACTTAGGAAACGGGGAGAAGAAAGTCATATTTCTTTAATAAATCATGCTTTCTCTATTTGTACCACAGTATGTATTTCAATTGATCAAGGGGAGTGTTAACTATCCAGTTTTCCTATCAAATATTACAAAGCAAATTAAATACAATACATTCATCATCATGACCTAATAATCATCAATCTACAATACTCTGTAAAGTAGGTTAATCAAATTAAAATTAAAGACATTGCATGGCATCCTAAACCATACAGCTTTTTCTGTCAATTCACAACCTAGATTTTCTTTCACTTTTGCTCCACAATGACTCTGCTCAATCTGTATGATACGTTTGTCTTAAAGTCTAACGATCAGGTATTTCTGGGAAAGCTCTAGATTACTTCTTGAGATCTTCTGCGAGGAAATGCGAGACAATTGTATCACTCAAAGAGGCGGTATTTATGTCTACAGGGCAGAGCTGACGGCTGCTAATTTCTTTCTTAATTTGTATCTCAGCATCGGCCTAATGCCGAGGTTTTTCTCTTTGTACAGGGGAAATGTTTTGCTCTGGGAATTAGTAAATGAGCAAAGTCATGAAAGAAAGGGGCCTGGTTCATATCAGATGAAATTAGAGATGTTTTCAGTCATTTTTATCTCATTTGGTACTAACCAGGTATCAACTCAAACAATGGGTTCAATCTTCTTCATGAGAAAGGACAATTACCATGAATACCATCTTTTCCTATATCATAAATTAGTTGATGTATTGCAATTTGTTTTAATACTGTGAACATGATACATGTAGAAAGAATAACAAATAAGAAAACAATAACTCTGACAAATACAAAAATTATAGTTTTCTTTTAATATCTACCCGTAGCTATTAATGAAACTGTCTTCGGATATGAAGAGAAAAAAACTCTCCTGCAAATTTCTGTAAAAAAAAGTAATTATAAACTTGTAATCTGATGATTTCTGACTTGAAATCACCTTTTCTACTACAAAGTACAAACAAAGACATTTTGGGAAAAAAGAAAGACATGTTGTACTAAGTCTTCCATCGGAGTATTAATTTTACATTTATTCTCTTTCTCCGACGCTTTCCCCTTCTAATTCTATTCAAGATCACGGAACCTACCCTGGGTCATACATCTACCGGATCAAGTCCATGTTAGTTCAACCATGTTGCCTTTGAAAATTAAAAAAGCTCCCCCAAACTCCCCCCCCCCCCCCCCCCTCCCCACTTTCCTCTTTCTCTCAAACTGTATTTACTCTCATTTCAATCATAGTATTATTTTGTTTCAATTAAATTTGGTTGAAGCTGATTCCGTCCGCAGGGAGAGTGGATTAAAGACGGCTCAATTTTTCTGGCAGCTTGAGTTACGTGGAGCGGCGAAACACATCACATGCTGTGAATACAAGTGCGCTTCCTTTCGGGACGTTTGTATCACAACCAGGAAATCGTGCTGCTGTTTTTTTTTCTCTCTTTCATGCTCATTCTCCTCTTTCTCTTCCCCTCTCTCTTTCTTTTTAGTCTTCTATTTTTTCCTCATCAGACAAAAATGTCTCAATAAACCTGGTATTCCTTGAGGCTTTGGTATTTCTGTAATCTGGTTCTTGCCCCTATTCCCTCTTTCAGTACATTTCCAATACATCTGTTGTTTTCTGCACTATACATGATCAATTACAAAGAGAATGTATTCTTTGCATTTTCATATCCTGTATATGAAGAATGTGATAAAATACCGGTATGCAAGCATTTCAAATATCAGACAGTTTTTTATATACTAATTTTTTAATTTTTGTTATATCTTAGTTATTATATTCCTGTAAATCTGTCTCTTTACTATTAAAGAAACAAATAATTCTTTTGCAAAATTGGTACCAAATAATGACATTTTAAAACAAACAACTTCAAAAATAAATTCAAGGTGCCAACTTGAAATTGTCACAAATAAAATATCCTAAAAGAATCCAGATGAACATGAAAAGGTAAACAATCACAGAAAGACTGTTAAGAATATCATAGCAGCTGTAACAATGGGGCCAAGATAAACAGCAATCAGGTCGCAGGCCATCTACGCTTGATCTGGCCCGCGCTTCTCGCTCCACGGACAACAACGACGCTGAGAGAAGGAGGCAGGCAGACTTGAGACTTTAGCAGTTTAGAGACTGAGAGAGAGAGAGAGAGGGGGAGAGTTCAAGAAAAGGCAGCCACTACACTGTTCTCATTCCACTTGGCAAAGACTCTGTTTATATTATGGCAGATTCCAGTTTCAAAGAATGTTTCTTTTTCGAGCCTTATTGTGAAAAGAACAAAGGACTTGACTCAAGATCAAAGAAGTGAACCATATGCTCAGCTCGGATCTGATTAATTTGTCCAAATTGGCAAAGGGGAGGAGGAAAATGTAAATTTATAATGTAATGTATAAAATAAGAAAAAACATCAACATTTCCCCCTTTCCATTGTAGTTTGTCTTAAATCAATGTATTTTTCCAGTCTCTGAAATTTAGATGAAACAATGACAATTATGTTTGCACTGAATAGAATGAAAAATGATGCATTAATTTGCAATCTAAACAACATCAACAATGCATAATTTAGGGTAAACAGTGAACATAATGTACCCATGATCTCAAAATCACTAGAGCAAAAAATTTGGCAACTCTGCATTTACGGTGAGGACACAAGGTCTCGGTCGAAGAATCTCAAATAATTCCCCTCACAAGCGCCGAGAGAAGAGAGTAAAGGAGACGAATCTTTCCATCTCGCAGGCATCCCCCGAATCAGGTGGTCATGAACGGGGTCTAATTTACAGTCGTCATCAAAGTTTAATGTGGCCTGCCTTTGTCGGCACTAGTAATTACCATTCATAGGGTACAGACATTGCGCAGATAAATATATCAAGTAATGATTGAGAAAGAGATAGAGAGAAGGGAAAAAATGCTTCGGCACATCAAATATTAACACTTATGACAGGGGGTTGTTGGGATGACCAATGAAATATTCAGATTACGGTGCATTTGATATTCCAATCAGCTTATAATGTGCATGATGGTCTCGGTATTAACAATTCTGATGAGCGGCGGGATGATGGACAATGGAAAGAAATGGGATTACATCTGGGAAAAAAGGGAAAATGATGATAGAAAATTGAGATGATTTGAAGATCAAAGATCCTGCTAATATTCCCCATTTGAAACAATAATGATCTCCAGTAATTTGATAAGGAATGGGATTTTATTCCACTTGACAGGGGAAATAGAGCAATTAAAAAGTATAATGATCCAAGGTTAGAAGCAATTGACATATTTCTTACTCATAAAATAACTTTTCAGCAGAGAGTTGAAGAAAATAATATTGCCTCGTTAACCTACTAACCTATTTTTTTTCAGATTAAAAAGTATTATCAAAACAATGTACATGTAGGCCTGTATTTCAATTAATATCAAACCCTTTAAAATGGATGGACCTCTTATCGATTATGGATATGAAATACAAAAGATAAGCTGCGTACATTATTTTGTAGAGAGTAAAGGCCTGCATGACAATACTTAAGTTGGTTTTGATACAGATCATAACAGAAAAACACTTGTGCATGCACTTCTAACAATTATTCTTGGAAGTACATAATCATTTGTTGCCAATGCTCATTTTAGAATAGCAATAGCTGAACAAGAGAGTGCATCGTGCATTTGTATCGTTTTTCTGTGGGAAGCTTGTTAAAGATACGCTTTCTTTCAAATGAAAATGCAGATGTTCCCATCCAGTAATACTCATAACCACAAGAATTCAACAAATTGTTATCTCGTTATCTTGTTTCTTTGGATTACAAAACCTTTCAAACTCTCTTCTACATCAGTGGATAAAGACATTTCACAAAGACCACCAATTATTTGGGCGTACTAGTGTTCATTTTCTTCTGGTGTAGTTTGATGGGTATGGTTAGAGTCTTGGTATTAATTACCCCTTTGTATATAGGCCTGGTCTTGTATTCTAAGAAACAAGAAAAACCAATCAAAGATTTGTTGTCACATCCAAGCTTTTCTGCTGACTGAGAACAAAGGGTCCCTATCTCAATGGGGTTGGAATACAGAAAGCCACCAGTCTGGTTCTTTGTGTGCTACAGTCTACTGAACATTTTCTTTCTCCCTCCCTTCTTAAAACATCTTCTTTGTTGACCAATACTGACCTAATCTCCCCCATTCCACTTCAATAGTCCCACCATCTCCATGGATTCTTACACTTGGCTGCTAAAAGATAAATACCCAGATGTGTTCTAAATCCTGAACTTGGGAGTGAGTCCTATTTATTCTATACCAAGAAACTCTGGGATGGGTCAAGTTAATTCCTCTTTTGAAAACGGCCAGGGCTAATCAAATAATGGCAAGGTTTTATTATTTGGCTCAATAAGATAAGTTTGTACATGTATGCTGGTCAGAGGCGGACAAATGAATCACCAATGACCATTTAGGTAACATTTATGCAACAAAGCCCTAAATGTGAATGAGTATGAGTAGGCTATACACAATAATTATGTGTCATAATATATATAGGCCAATGTATCTTTTCTAACCAGAAAGGAATATTCCAATTAATGTTTACTTCCTCATCATATTTTGTATACATTTTTATCACTGTTTGGTAGACATCACAAATAAATAAAAAGAAAATATATACAGAGGCTGCATATATATATTACAGTGTGTATGGTCATTATGTACCTTAATTAATATTATTAATACATTTATGCCACGGCACATGAAATGTTAAATTGAAAAGTACATTAAATCATCATCATCGATACACAGGAGTAATCCTGTAGATCTCCCGGTCGTCTTGCAAGATATAAGTTCAATTGACATTTTGCGACTTATTGAAAGGTAGAGAAAAAGCAGGAAAAACTCTTTTATTTTGTTTTTCCAAACAGGTTTTAACTTTACACCTGTACTATGTGTCTAGTCTACTTAAATTAATCGCATGTTTGGTATAAAAGGCTTACATGAAGCTTTATTGAAAGGAATTCAGGAATCATCTGGTCCTCCTCGAAAGACAAACTCAAGAGATTTAACAATCCAAGATTGGTCATTCTACCAACAATACCAATTAACCCTTTTGTCCACCCAACCCCAATGTCAATACCATGGGGTTTTCTCTGTCTTTAATCCCCCCCCCCCTCCTGCTCTTTGTTAATATACAACAGGATGAGTGTTTTACCTCACCCTTTTTCCGAGAAAGAATCAGACTATTTGGAATTTGATTCTGAGAGGGGATACAAAGGCATTACTCTTGTACACCATGACTTTACAGGGGAAATAGACAATCAATGAAACTTGATCAATGGATAAACAGAATAGCCAAAGTCAATGTACAAGTAGATGAGACATGTAGTAAATACTTAAAAAGTATCTGGCCTATAAACTTGGATGAAATTTGCGCACTTATATATTATATATATATATATATATATATATATATATAAATAAATATTGTTTATTCTGAGCAAGAAAGGCATTATAACTCTATGAAAAATGTTTCGATTTAATGCCCTTTTGGGTCCAATGTCTAAAAAGACGATATTAGGTCGGTCCATTATTTCTAATGAAATTCTGTAGTTTTTAGGAAGTTTATGAAGTAGTGTAATAAATTGTTCAATAAATTATCAATCCTTCCATCAGAGACAGGTATGCTAGGCAACAATGTTTAACAGTCAAAATGTAAGAAATTTATAAACATGATATAAATAAAGCAGTTATAATACCTTAGTAACAGAAAATCATGTTGTTTTATCAGTTGCAAATAGAAAAAGCATAACGTATACAAAGTTACTTATTCAGAACCTTCATATTTGTTATCTTAAAATATCTAGTTCCATAAAGGTATATAAAGTGCTGGTAGTTTAATTGCCTCATCGACCCTTCTTTGTAAAATTGCATATCATGAATACGTAAATGATAAACATTTAAAGCACTCTTTAAAACATTTAAAATCAACAATGATGATTAAGTTTTATAACTTATAGTCAATATCTTCTTACATACATGTACCGGATCACTATTTCTTTTTACAGTTTCAGTTACTACATCTGTTTAATAGTCGTCTATAGGTTATTGAATGTTAATTCTTTCCTCTTTCGATTAAATATACTGGTACTTGACAGTTTTCATTTGATACAGAAAAGATTGATCAATCTTAGTTTTTGCTTGATATTTCTTTCCTTCAGCTTATATTTAGTGAATTTGTCAAAAGAACCCACAAAACAATCACTTTAAATCCAAAAAGATGGCCATTATGTGTTGTATGTACAATGTAGAGAGCAAAATGTGTATATAGATGTCTCACAACGTAACTGCATGAAAACAGAAATATTACAAGTTTGAACAATTATTCAAAACTTTTGTAGTTTAGTACCATTACTTCCTTTTGCATGTATTTGATATGACATGCAATGAGAGAGACCGCAAGATTCACCCAAATATACCCTGTTCCTATTAAGTCTTACATACCGGTACATGTATCTACATGTACACTGGCTTGCTTCTTCTTTTTTTTTCTTTTTTTCTTTTTTACTGAACTCTACAATTCTTCAAGATCTTGGAACACTCATAAAGTTGCTAAACAACTTTTGAAAACTCATCAAAAGCAGATTTAATACAACAAAAATTCACATAATTCATTTTGAAATGGTTTGATCACAATACCTTGCCACACCCAAGTCAGGGGCAATTAGAATTCATTCTGTTTGCACCTTCAGGGTTGGAAGACATCAGACAGACAACCAGGGAGGAAAAGGAAATGGAAAAGTAATCCATGCCGTCTGTCTTTCGCTTTCCGCACTACAGATGGCAAAGCAACCAGCTATGGTGTCTTGCAATAACAGACCAAGAGATCAAAGGAACAATTATTACATCTACATGTTGGATTTGTGTCCGGCCGACCCACTTGATTCTCTCTTTCACCGCCGCCGTCGATTCGGCAAGGTCTTTTGCAGATATGTATGCAAAAGGAAGGATGTTGGTTGGCACTGGACAGTTTATTAGCACCTAGCAATTCAGAAGAAATAATCAGGATATACAAAACGGAATTATCAAGCATCTGTCGTGATGAAATGTAATTGAATGATTGGGATGTTGAAGATGAGGGATTTGAATGGATAATATGGATTTCTATGAAGAAGAAAAAAAGGACATTTTGAAAATCATTTGGTGGAAAATGTATGAGGCAGAGAACAGTGTCCATCAGATATGGCATTATTTTGACAAGCTCTTCATTTTTCCTGCCTGACTTGGTATGAATTGCTGCTTCTTTCGAAAAATAGCTCAAACACTCTTGAATCATTCATGCACAAATTCCTCAACTTCAATGCTCTCTCCCCCTCTCTCTCTCTCCCTTTCTCAGAAGCGCAACCCCTCCATAGATATGTGCATAAAACCTATTGAGGAGATGAAAAGAAGCATACAGTGTAAACGGGTCGTGAGGAGAAGAAGATGCGCTAACAAAGTGCAATTACCCAGGCTCCCCCGTAAGACTCAAACGTTGTGATTCCCCAAACCATCCAAGCACACGTGATGATTGTTATTGCATTATGTTGTTGGCTCTGTGCTCATTCCTGACAATTATTATGGTATCTGGGCCAGTAGTCGATACGTTTTAACAGTCACGCACGCCGATTGAGCAACCAGAGTGCCTTGCACGGCAAACATCAAAAAGACACCTACACTACAAAGGCCCCCCATCACCACTGTGGAGTGGAAACACATCTGGTGAAAGCGTAGCGCGGTTCCCATTCCAGCGATCGCGCCAGCATCTCCCGTCGTCGCAGAGCATCCAAAAACAAATGGCTTCATTTCTTGAGATATCATCGAGAAATAATGACATCCGCTAAGACCCTTGGAACTTTAGTTTGCGAGGAAAAGGTTGCATGTACTATGCATGATCGCTAAACCTTACATTATGATTGAATTAACAATTAAATCCATGTGGCGTAACAACTTCACCATAACACAACTCGTTAAGACTCCAAACACCGATGGACTTTCCCCTATTTTCTTCCTAGGATTGAAGTTCCTGATTCTCTATGACAACCATTCCCCTCATTTTTTCTGAAACGGTTGTAAACATCATGAATCTACAGGATAACAATCTGATATGCTGGTATCACATACAGTGTAAAACAGGAACAACAGGAAATACATGTATCTAATTATGCAGGGGAAACATCAAAACAATCCTTAATGCAAATATTTGCTCCCAATACATGGGAAACAGCCAACCATATCAAAGTTGGCATTACAAAATTACATTACATATTTTACCATACTTCACTCTCACTCTCACTCTCTAATGGACTTCATCTAACCTCCATCGTTTAAACAAATCAAATATCTCATTCCTCACATCAAATCAACCTTATCCAGCATTAACACCAGGCAAGACTTCACCTTGTCACCGCATACAAAATATTGCTGTGCATGATTCAGAGAGAGAGAGAGAGAGAGAGAAAGAGAGAGAGAGAAAGAGAGAGAGAGAAAGAGAGAGAGAGAAAGAGAGGGAGAGAGAAAGGAGTGAGAGAGAGAGAGAGAGAATATTTGACTGATTTGCCAACAAAACCCCAATTTTCTTATGAAAGGTCACGTTCGCTAAGCAGACTATGCACACCTCTCATCACACATAATTGTAAAGTCAATGACCCCAGCGGGGTTGCCAAGGTCAATCGTCGTGGATGACTGGAGGGTAGGAGACGTACCCCCCTGAGGTCAAGTTCACTCCTTACTTGTCATCCATTCCATTTCCTTCTTCTTTTGATCAAAGATTGAAATGTGTAGGCCTAAAACATAAACTATTTTGTTGCTTGCACAAAAATGTTGCACTCTCTGAAATCACTATAAGGCCCTATGGACTCCTTGAAAGTCGAAATCAAATATTATAGAATTTATATGAAGTTGAAACAATTTCTTGGACATGCACCTTTTTAGGTTTTATTACAAGCTTCATAAATTAAAGGTTGTGCCACTGCCATTAACACCAAGGTTCGTTACAAATAAATGTGAGTTCAGTGGGGGAAAAAAACATTATTTTCATGTTTATCTTGTACAATGTGTAAAAGAAAGGTCTTAAATCAACATCTACTTTACCAGTAGTTAATAATTTTTCTTTTCATAATCCACACAAGTAGACCTCTTCCTCAAGTCTTATCATTTAAAGATGTAGGGCATATTGAAATCATTGTGTGGAAAATATTCATGGTATTCATCAAACTGTTTTCACTCTGAAGGGAGTTGTCTTTGTTATCTTCAGTTCAGAATGAAATATGTCTTTCATAATTTCATTCCAAAAAGGGTAGTAAATTTATCCATCCATCCCCAAATGCAAGCCACCCCCTAAATAAATGACCATTAAAATGCAGCAGTAAATTTCTTATCCAAATATTTCTCCCTCTGACCACAACATGAGTGTATGGGTTGACCTTCCCCAAGCTGGACAACATCAATAAACAGCATTATGGATTGCCCCTTTCTCAACTGACCACACACAGACACAGTCAGGGTATGTCACTGCACATCATCAATGAGGAAAGATAAATGGCATTTCAGACTCCACTTGTGACAGTAATGTTACAGGGATGCTTTTGCCCAGAGCGCTCCCGATAAACATGAAGACTCTGTTATCCCATAGTTGTCTTATGTTCCATTTGATTTGGGATGTTTACAGTAGGTAGAGATTTAAGGTACATTCCAATGACAATTATTTAGTCCTCTAAAGATGCAAGTTTATGTTATGCCACACGGCTTACAAAAGCCATAAGCCTTGAAAGTTGAAACAAAAATGAAATCTTTATTTGGACAGGTTTTGAAGGAAGGACATCTTGTGAGCCAAGAACTGAAAAACATATAAATCCAAAGACATGTTTACCAAATATTTTGAATACATCATTCACATTTTCATTCTGTTATTATTCTATTCATTTTATGGACATATTTTTTATACAGCAAATTATTAGGTTTATGAAGACAAACATTGACCTCATTTCATTCTCTAGCAAGCAGATCCTTCTCTGGCCCTCGTCTGCTCTCCTTTTGCTCTTTCTTTTTATCAAAAAATAACACATATTATCAATCAAACACCTTTATTTTATCTCAATTTTACCCAATTCTTACCCTTTATCATTTCTATGAAAATGGGTATGTTTCTAAAATAATAGCTTACTCACTGAAATCTCAATCTATGAATTTGTTTCCTTGCGCTTACACAGCATGTTTCTTCTTTCCCTGCTACGTGCATACTCTCTATAAACCAGTCACTCACTCACTGTAAGCCCAACCCCTCCCTCAACCCTCCCACCCCACTGCCCCTCCCAGTCACCCCCTCCAGTATGCCCCCTCCACCATGCACCCCTTCCACACTCCTAATGGGCTATCTGAACTTGACCTCCCATCCACCCCTTCATCACTTCACTCACCACCCCTTAACCCCCCAGCGCTGACCGCTACAACATGACTTGTCATCCCAGATAGCCCCGGGCAACCATCCCTTTCCCAATCTGCCTCCAAATTTCAACTGGCACGTCTACCACAACATTAAAGACCGATGCAACTCCTTAACCATCATTTTCTCACAATCATTAAAAACCAAGCAATAGGAAGAGCAATGAAGTAGTTGTTTTGTTACACTAAACAAAACTAGCAATAATAAATTATGAAGTACATGATTATAATTATATCTTCTTCATTTAAATGAATTGATTGAAAGATCATTCTAAAACTTGTTACTTTCAGATCTTCAAGTATCTAAACTGGCATCTATTGTACACCATAATGTGTAAAACTCAAAGCCTACCTTTATATTTATCTTCTTCATCAAATAATGCTAAAATGGGTAGTTTCACAAAATATCACACATTCAAGTCCAGATAATGCATTGTACTTGAAGTTGTAGGTGACTGTTACAAAAGATGAGAAAGTTTGTTTCAAAGAAGATCAAAACCCTATTCATCAATTGCTTTTACTCTATTAAATCTTTCCCCTGACTACATTTCAGACTTTAATATTCAGATTCTGTTTTTGTTATTGATTATTCAAAATATAAAAATAGATTTGAAATTCTACAATTTGACAATTACAAATAGGGCATAAGTTATTTTGACTGATAAACTACAGTACTAAATCTGACAAATGCAGTTTGTATAATGTATAATGGGGGATGAACTGAACATGGCGAACTTTCAGATAACTTATTTCGACACAAGAAGCAAAGAAAGGGGTTGAGGACAATGAGGAACCATAAAAGCCACCAACAAGAGGGGGAGCAGCTGACCCCAAACTGATATCAATATTACTAAAGTCAAGTTGACATGGTTCAAACAGAAGCACTACATGGGGGCACTATCAAAAAGAATTTCACAGGCATACAGGGGAATTCTTGGAAAAGTAATTCCATTCACCAAAAAAATGTTATCTGAAGTAAATCAATAGCAGATCCTTTTGTAAATTGAACAGCAATAACCATAATCCTACTTTCTTCATTTTCTATCCATTTCCTAGAAGCCTAAATTATATATTCAGGGATAGAAGAGAAATATCTGATGTACAAAAAAGATCTTTGTAAATGACATGGGTTTATACTTATATAGTTACAAATCAACAACAGGATTCAAGATTTAACCATTCATCATGTCTAAATAAAGATATAAATCAATTGAAAATGTAGTTTAATTGACAAGTGTCTTTTTTTTTTAAATCCAATCATAAGAAAATTTCTATCAAAATGTTATTTTGAATCTGATTAAACTTTGATACAATAAAAACATCCTGCTACTGGAAGCAGTTAATCAAATCCAAAATTATTTAGCTCACATATTCCCTTTTCATCTGAGCCTATTGAAATATTAACATTAATAGGAGGGGAAAAGTAATTAGATACACGCGATCAATGGTATCATGCACTCAGCGCCACGCCGAGGTATGCAGCGGAACTCTCACTGGCTTCTGCCGGGGAAGCACCCCGCTGCTTGCCCCGCTCCGCTGGCCACGATCCGGTGTACAATGTGCTCCACCGGAGTGCAACAATCCGTATACGCTCAACGGCTCGCTAAACATGAGGCATGAATTGAATGCCAAAGGATACATTTCTCAAATAATCATCGCACTTCAACCGATTTGAAAAACACAACACTTGACAACTGGACCTAAAGCAACATTTTTGTCACAGGCAGCGGTTAAAAACTTATTTATTTTACCTTCTCCTACCGATCGAGATCACTGACGCATGATTAAAGATGAAAGCGAAAAGAGATCAGATGAAGAAAAATATTCGCATCACCTTGATCACTTTTAAGTAGGCAAACAAAGGTATCAATTTTCCACGAATTCTAAGTGGTAAAGAAAATTCCTAAGAAGTCATTTTCACCATTGAATTCAAGTTCAATTAGTTTGTTTGGAGTTACAAGGCTAAAGAAAAACATCCCTGCGCTCAGATATGGTGCGGGTTTTGTCTCTAAATTTTAAGAATCACCTGTCTGTATCTGAACATTTTCGGCAAGGTCAGAAAAGATCTCACTGAACTCGAAAGGCTTTCTCGCAATTTTTCGCGCTAATATTTTTCAAAAGAGAAGCTCCCCAGAGAGCTTTTCTGAGGTAATAGACATCGGTGAATAAGTTTAAACGGATTCCAAGTTAAACCTTACCTAGCAGTAGTGCAATCTTCGTAGAGAATATCAAACTGTTTCCTGGTGAGCAGTTTACAGCGGTTGACTCCCGGCTGGATCGCCCCAAGTCCCCGCAGGATGCGAACCTGTTCTACGTTACAAACCACCGGAGTGATGCTCAGTCTCTTCAGTTTTGTGTAAACCGTGTGTAGTCCGCCCACAAGATGTTTCAGAAACAATTCAAAAGCTTGTGGCAAGCATATCATACAATCTCCATTAATGTTGAAACTGGCAATTTTTGCCCCTCGATATTCGATGAGTTTGCACTCGTTGTTAGCGGGGTCGTTGCTGACAGGCGGTGGGGTACTGTAGGCTACCCGGTCCAGCTTGTACAGAACACTGCTCAGGGGAACCTGAGTAGGCGGTGGGCTTCCCATTTTCATACAGTTGCAATCCAAAAAACTCAAGATTTCAAAAACAAAACTTCTTCTGCAACCGAAGCGATGCACGAAAACCACTAGCGGAGATGTGAAACAGCGACGAGAGAATGACGAGAAATTGCAAGAGCAAGAGTGAGCTTCCAATAAATGAATTAATACGATCCACGCGCGGTTTCTTCTCGGAGCTCAGCTGGTAGTGAGATATCGTCTGGCGATTTGTATAGAATTGTTCTTACGCGGCGGCCAAAGCGATCACGGTCTGCAAATGACAATAAATGCTCCACATTGGTTCTTCACGTGTAAATCCAAACATCTACAAGGGTCATAATTTGGGTCACTCCACTCGTTAAGGAGGGATGTATGAATTTCCTGAAGTGTGATCGCGCTTGATAAAAATAGATCCTATCGACAATGCAGTCAAAACTGAATACAACCCCGGAGCTTATTTCATGAATATTACTTCAAAATAATTAAGGCATCCTATAATCCATGACAATATAGACAATATGCAATTTTAAAAGCGAAATCACATTTCTGCTGCTGATAACATACTTTCTGACTCCCTATTTTATCAATGAACGCGTCTTAAAAAGTTTACATACGTTAATTTGACTGCACTGTTGAACGACCATCATCGAATCAGAGGTAAGCTCTGCCATTAGTTTTCATTGGTGAAAGCGTCAATATATTTTGTTAGCGCTAAATCGCACCGTTCTGCGCAGAATGTATCTTTGGGGATTTACGCAAGGAAGGTAAGGTGTGAGCGAGGCACATCAATTAATTATTCAGTTTCTCTGATGCAGTTTTTTCGTCTTCACCCACACACACATCATCATATTAGACTGACACGGAGAGAATACCTCGTCGATTTTCAAGCCATTGTAAAGGGAGACTTATATGGGTTTCAACAATAATAATATTGAGCCCTGTCTCTAAACTAAACCCCGACTTGAGAACCACTTTTGATAAAATGAAATAATATGGACAGATGGAGATTTATAGTTTTTATGCCAAGTCATTTGAAAATTGATGGAAACAAAGTTTCTTTTCTCTTCACTTACTTGTCCTTTTTGTTTGTTTCATCGGTAATGTTTCTGTCTTCAGTAACTTACATCTTCAATATTATCATCTCCGTGAAGGACTTTTTTTGTCCACTTTGTTCTATGTAATGTCTGCCCACCAACCCACACCCCTCTCTCTCTCTCTCTCTCTCTCTCTCTCCCTCTCCCTCTCTCTCACAATCTGTATATGTCTTTATATCTTACACGCTCATTCATTTTAGCGATATAAAGTATACAACCCGAACCGACCCTCTCCGTTCGTATGTATATAATATTTGTTTGTATTCGCTCTCTCTCGTTTTCCCCCTCATTTCAACCTTATCATTGTTGTGCATTTTTTCTGTTCGATTATTATTTTAATTTTTTTTTTTAGAAAACTTTTTTAGAATAGAAAATCTAATCATTATGCATTATTATCATGTATTAGATTAAGAGGAGAATTCGATTCTGTAATAATTATTGATCATGATGTGTTTATATGGTGTACACAATTCTGCAATTCAGCCATGTGGCAGCGAAAAATTATTTAAATAAACAGTTACCTTACCTTTCCTTTCCTATCCCTTCGTAAACTTTGTTATTACGTTTACATTTTCGTCTTCTTTTGTGCCATACAGCCTCTTCTATACTTTCTTCGGTCAAATCAAGCAAAATACCCCCCCCCCCCCAAAAAAAAAGCAAAACACAGACACAAACAAATAAACAACACAAGCATGAACTAACAAACACCAGTTTTATGATTGAAGTATAAGAAAAATAGTTACTTAAAATAATAGGGGTGCTTTGGGGCTGAAGTCCCCACCACTACCCCCCCCCCCAATACATGTATAACTATGTACGAAAGCCATAACTTTAGCTCAGAACAACCTTTCAGTTATATATTGCAAATACATGTATGTCCCACCCCCTCCTTTTAATTTAAAATGCCATGTTTACAATCTATATAATCTTTCTTTTTTCGATCGGATAAAGGTATAGCACTTATTGAATTCAAACGACAGATATCTTGTCTGTTTTCACTGGTTTTAACTTTAAGTTATTTCACTGTGTAAACCTTGAGAAAACATGCTGCTAATAATAGTGTATGTAAAGTTCAGAATACTGAACTAGTTGGTATGAGCCTTTCTGTTTTTCTGTGGGTTTGTCGAGACACAACATTACATGCATTCGCGATGGTAATGAGAATATGACCAGTTAAAATTACCATCAAGAGCAGGCAGTTCGGCGATAAAATAAACGACCTTGGGCTAAATGCTGGAAGTCAAATTTCTATTAAAAATTACAGTCCCATAGATAGCAGCAAACTTTTCATGTTGGGAAACAGATACACGAGGAGAAACAGAGAGAGAAGGATAGGAATGGGCAGAGAGAGAGGTAGAGAGAGAGAGAGAAAAGCACATCATTCGTTTTTCACGCAGGAAAAAAAAAGAACTATCGGAAACGAAGTCACCCGGCTCCAATAGTGCATGAACAAAAAGCACTTTTCCCGGTTTTTTTCTCTTTTTCTCTTTGGTTAAATAGTCGGGCAATTATCTCGCTTGAGAACAAATAAAAGCTGCAATTACTAATGCACTTCGCGTTTCCATTATTCTATTGCGATTCGAAAAAGCGAGCAAATTACTTCTGTCAAAAGAAATAACAATGGGGGCTTCTAAAGACCGCAATGGTGCAGAGACAACCGGTTATCAAACTCGAGATCAAGGTCGCCGAGATGAAATGGTATGGGTAGCTGATGTTTAATCGACTGAACACAAAATATCCTAGTTTAAACAGTGATGATGATAATGGTAATGAGCTCAAAGCAAAAAAGGAATATCTATCTATACGGCTATAATGCGCTGTTATTTGTACGGCGATTAATTACATAATGTATACCGTTGATTAAATGGAGCTCTTGATCCTCCATCTCTTTATGTGTTTAAGCACTTTTTGCTGTAGTCGCTTCATCTATTTTTCAGTTTGGCATGCGCCATGTTTACATGTCACATTTAACACGGAATAACATGTCCCCTTAACGTGCACAACCGGGGTAAATGTATACTACTGCAGAAAGGGAAATGCTATCAGTTATTTATATAGTAAGTGTAAGCTATTTGCGGACACATGAAATATAGTTGTGTGTTTTTTAAACCCCACGAAAATTAATAGCCCACAGCATGATACAAGATCCCCAAATGTAAACGTCTTTCAGCGTATTTACAAAAAACATACATTTTAGAGTTTGAAATTTTACCCCCCCCCCCCCAAAAAAAAAAAAAAAAAAAAAAAAAGTTGGGACAATGGGGATATAGAGTCATGTCGATACAAAAGTTTAACTCTTGTAAAATATAATATCAAATATAAACTGTAGAAACTAAATGTAGAATTCAAAACAAGTATTTCTTTGCCATGTTGCAACTATCTCAAGCTGTCACCATAATGGACACCATCAGTAGCTGTTGTTCTACCGAGGGGGTCCTAAACATTAAAAAATATATATGTAAGAAAGTAACTAGTAAAATATTTGCTATGTAAAAGGTTGACAGTACAATGTTATGGTCTTTGTATACAATGGTATTTCGCAACAACTCAGTCAGCCGCTGAATAAGCGGGGGGGGGGGGGAGGGAGGGGGCGGGGAGGTAAGAGCACATTTTTCTTTTCTTTTTTTTGTCACGAAAATTTGAACATTTGACCGATCGCTCCGTTTGGGGGGGGGGTTCCTCCAAAACAAACACACAAAACAAAATTTGAGGGAGGGTTCGACCCCCCCCCCCCTGCGTACGTGCCTGTGGTATACTGCTCTAATCTGGAACCAGATCTTAATCGACCTCGATGCTATTCTTTAAACAAAATGATAGCAAATATCGTTGTTGTGTGAGGACATGACTTTGGATCCAATGGGCAAGGTCACGGTTGACTTCTGCAACAGAGTGACTTCACCAGAAAGATTTACATTACGTTTGAAAGAAACATGGTGATTTATTTTGTTACTAACTTAGCGATGATTAGGGTAAAATCGCGAAATTTGAACTGGTAAATGTTTTTGTGTTTTAAACAAATCACTTTATTGATCAAAGTAGCACAATAAAAGAGACAGTATATAATCCAGGGCAAATCTAAATTTACTGGTAAATGCAGGGCATACAATTTGTATGATATCTTGGACAAAATGAAAGCATAGAGAACAGGAGTTATTTCAAATTATATTCATGGAAATAGCTTGAAGAATAATAATCCATATTATTCGAAAAGTAATTATATATCCTATATATATATATATATATATATATATATATATATATATATATCAATATTACAGGTGTCAGATCGATTTCAACACAATCCTATAATGGATCTATACTCTTACAGTTAGGGGTTGTATTTAAATTGTCATTTTTTAGACTTACATCAGAGTGTTGTTTTTTCTTCTCCAATCTATCCTTATTCCCACCCTCGAGATTCAACTGTTCACTGTAAACTAAACTACATGTACGTTGATAAAGTGAAAGAGTTTTGGTCTCATTCTGCTAATCGAATTATTATGTTCTCACGCAAATTTAAAATAAACTACATGTACACAAAATAAAAAAAAAAAACAGTTTGCATACCAGCATGTTACACCCTCTTGCCGAAAAATAAACCATAATGATTTTATTTGAAATTATATATTTCTAAATGTCTTTAACAGTCTCTTCCCGGATGTGGGCTGTATTATAGTTGCAATATAATATAACTGCTACCTGTAAACATATATGATTCAAGTATCATTGATATGTTTCCATGGAAATGAGTTTCATCGTTTTACATTTTGTTTTAACGTTTCCTTTCGTTCAAGTCTCATTTAATGTTATTCATGTGAGTTTACCGACCGGATGCTGGAAAAATGAGTTTGACAAAGAGAGGATACATCTTGTAAAAGTACATTACCCCATGTAAACTAGTTTTCAATGTATGTTTGATATTTTATAATCATCTTCATTCATGATTTGAGAAGAGTTGCCAAAGGGTTTATAGAAGCAATAATTACTTATCGAAACATCTTTATTATACATAGTGTGAACAAACTAAAACATAATCGAGTAAGATATAGCTAGTAACAAAACTAGCATCGAATTCATTATTTATGATTGGAATTGATTTATGTGCAGCATAAGATTAAAATACTAGATTGGTATTAAACCATGTTGGCAATGGGTTCTCATCAAACACAGAAAGATAAAATGATATAATTCATAATTAGATATATTTTACGATAATGGACAACAATCAAAACTATACTTGAATTATTAACCCATAACCTACCTATTTCAAGCATTACTATTTCACAATCTGAGCATTGAGTGCTGTTTATCAATACTTTCGGTCACGGTTATCTATCGAAACAAGGAATAGAGATTTTCCCCTTATTTTCTCATCAGCTATTAAAGTACTCTCTCACGCTCTGACCATTGATTTTAGAACTCTTGTCATGATTATATCACTTGCTTCCTATTTTTGTGTTTTTCATCTGTTTGAAGTTGAAAAAGAAAGGGATGATCACACTCTCGTGTTATTGGTTTAGGAACTTGTATGAATGTTGATGTTTCATGTATATCGGGGTTATAATGTAGGCCTATCTTTCTTATCTGCTAAATATTATACGAAGCTATCATGATCTTATAATTATGGTGGAATTCAGTTCGAGAATCTAGAACTTTGCTCATTTCTTTTCGACAATACTGGTGAGCACATAGAGAACAATTAAGAATAGATAGTGCAACCAAAAGGCATTAACTCGTGTTATACCTCCACCCTAAACATCTTTTTGGCACAGGTAAAATAACAGATTCTGTAACCGTAATAAAGGATCCACTCCTATAAACGATCCACTCCTATAAACGATCCCCTAAAACACCATGCTACCTAGTACCTACCAAGATGAAATGTAAAACTCACCCCACCCATAAACACCCATCCACGCACCAAGATAATGTCATTCCACTCACAAACCCTACCCCTAAACTACCTCCCACACACCAATGTAAAATGCTATTTCACTCACCCATCCTACCCCTAAACTACCTCCAACCATGTATCCCACCCCTATAGGTACCTCTCAACATACCAAGATGAAATGACACACCAACTTAACTTAAACACCCCTCCACGCACCAAACCAGCCTCTAAACACTTCTCAACATACAGAGATTAAAACACAAACTCACCCCCCCCCCCCCCCACCTATGAACACCCATCCACCCACCGAAGTAAAAGGACAAACTCACTCACCTATACCCCATCCACAAACACCCCCACACACAAACAAAATTACAAAGTCATTCACCTATACCCCTCCCCCTCCACACACAAACGTGAAAATCACAAACTTACACACCCACCCCACCCCTAAACACCCCTCCACACACCAAGGTAAACTTACATAGTCATTCACTTACACCCCCCCCCCCCCTTTCAACCAACACACCAAGGTGAAGTGACAAACTACTCGGAAACTATCGGCAGGACTATTTTCCGATTGTATGGTAAAAACGAAAACCTGTCTTGATCATCCACAGATCGAAATAGAATGTGACTGCATTATTCACGATTACAGAAATAGTAATTTGGGATGAGATTTTGAAGAAGAAAGGTTGCTTGTTTTTCTCAATAATTGCATAGCCGCATAATGACATGAAAAAGAATTGATTATAAGATAAAGAAAACAATTTGCGCCACCAATTTCAAAGACCTTCTACTGTTTATTTCAAATGTGTTTTTACGAGGTATGCATAATGCATAATGACATGAAACAGAATTGATTATAAGAAAGAAAAAAAAAATTGCGCCACCAATTTCAAAGACCTTCTACTGTTTATTTCAAATGTGTTTTTACGAGGTATGAATGACCGTCTGTGTCTTCTTAACTTTTTCTAAGAGTTACCATTGTGCTCGACGCTGAAAGGAGCTTATGAACCTAAAAACTATATATCATACACAGACACACACGCACACACAAAGACTTTGATATTCTGTGCATTTGTAACAAACTTTCCTTGTTATTAAAATTACGAAACGACTTGTGATTGGTCAGATGCCTGGGAGCTCATAAAACATAAAAAAGAATGAGGTCAATTTCATGACATCCATCATAGTTTCAAAAGCATGCACCTTGTCTTATTCGAAGTAAACAGTAATTTTCAATTACAATTAATTCTTCTTCTTCTTCACTTTGACTGTCTATGATAATACTTCTGACGTCAGAATGGATATTGGGTGAAATGTGTTTCAAAAGACTCCAAGTAATTGGAGAGTCATTTGCGGTTTCCCGCCTAAAATGCCGATTCTGGAACATCTAGTGCGAGGATTTACGAAGTGACGAATCTAACGGCCCCCAAATCTCCCGCACGCCTCGTACGCAATCCGTACAATTTATTCTGATTATTTCGACCGACACAAATCGATGTATTTTCTTCTCTGCGTCCGTCATCAAGCCCAAAAGGGGAAGTAATGGGGTTTCAAATGGCTGAATTGGACTTAAATTGTCAAAATTATGAGGGGGAATAAAATGAAGATGAATGCTGTATTTACGCCTTCGAACAAGACGCGCTAAAGCAAGCGGCTATGGGAGAGCATTAATATTATTTCGTCAGCCTACGATTTTGAAGAGACAGAGAGAGAAAGAGAGAGAGGGAGAGAGGATGAGAGGGAGAGAGAGAGAGAGAACAACAAAGAATAACACCGCGGACGGCTTTACAAGGTTACTCTCTCATACGTTTCAATAGACACTGGCGTGAACAAAACGAGGCATTTCACACATTTTTCCATAAGAAGGCAATTTTCTTGTCACCAAGATGGGGTATGTGACATTCAATGTTGCCATATCGGTTCGTTTATCCTCGCCAAAATGCAATAACTCTCGCACCCAAGGTATAGCGTGGCTGGCTAGCCGAGGCGGGCGGGGGAGCAGCAATAACAATTCGGTGTTATCATTGGAATTAAATATTGGATTGCTATTGCAATGAGATCTGTTAAATTCAACAAAGGCAGGCCAGCAAAATACGTGATCAATTTTAAGCCGGGGAAACCTACCAGGTGTTTGCCGCTTGAGTTAGTTTTCACGACTCTGAATTATGTTTCTTTTCGTAAATCATCGATTTATTTTTGCATTTGGATGTGGCCGAAATATAACACTGACTTTCGCAATTCGAGCATGAAGTACATTCTTTTTCATAATTGTTAAAGGGCATGTTATATCAGTCGCACTCTCTTCATATAACCTTCTCGAATCTCTAGTATGAATCGTTATATTACACTTTTTGAGTCCATAATTTTTCATGTTAACAAAGGTATTTTTAACAAAAAATAAAACATTGTTCTTTCCAGAAAATAATCAAACCTTTACTCTCGCAGATAAGTGGATTAATACGAACCACGCTGGTTTTGGTATCAATTTATTTTAAATGATTATAACACATAATTATTTACAATTGTTCAGTAATGCCTGGTGTGAATATGAACAAAGTGAAAAGACACCCACCTCTTAAGCTAGTAAATCTCATCAAAATCGTTTTTCTTTTCTTTAAACAGCCTTCAAAATGGTAAACAACAGTAATCCATATTATATGGTCTTGCATCCTGTTCCAGATTTGTACTACAGATAACTTTGGAGTTAGTTGATGATTAGTATAAAAAGACTTAAGTATAAAAAAAAAACACTTTAAGCAAAAGGTGATTTCCTAACAAGCTTTATACACTAACTACACTGATATTTATGATCGTTGCACAGTAAAGTCGTTATTATGAAAAACAAGTAAACGGGATAGCGTGTTATATAGCTATTTTTCCTAATCTCAATCCAAGAAGTACTTCGATAATTAAAACGAAAAGTTCGTGTGAGACTTGAGGAAGAAAATGAGAAGAAAGAAAGGAAAAAACAGTCATAAGAAAGCCCATTTGACTCGGTGTTAATGGTTGGAAATTGCCATCTCTTTGTGACGAGCTCCATGCCGCCACATTTCGAGTAATTTTCTGCCCAGATCGTGTGGAAAATAATCATCAAAAAGACATGATCTTGCCTAAAAACGGAATCCGAGGGGCGCATTTAAATCATTTTCTCAAATTTGTGATGAACTTTCTCATTTTCGAGTATAGAAAGGGAAGAAAATGGACGTCAATTTGAGTTCTGATTGTCATTTTAATGGGTTAAGACATTAACTTGCAGCCTGCGACTTTATACGATGGAAACCATTAGGTGATAATCATATTATATTGCCATGACATGATACTCGACATGTTTAATCTAATTTAGGGTTCAAGCATGGTAGTGTTAATGGTTAAAAGATGTTGAAAATAAAATTGTTGGTTGACATCCAACTGCATTTCAGCCCTTAACTTAAGGTGCCTTCCAATGAAGGTTTAAACCGCTTAAATTGAACATCGTTTCCAATACATTTTTATTTCATAGTAATCTTGCTTCTTGAAATGTTAATTAAACTAATTAACTACGAGGCTGCATACTAAGGAGTACTGCTTTTGTCAAGATGAAAAATAAAGAGGATTCAAAAAAATTCTTTATAAAAAATAACAAAATCTTATTTAATCGAAACTGTGATGTAAAAACGCTTTTGTAAACTTGGCGCCACCCTTATGATTGTGTTAAATAACTTTGGTTATATTTCTCTCGTTGTACCCAAATTGCTTCGTTCACCCCCCCCCCCCCCCCCCCCCCCTCCCCTCCCCCTCTCCTCATTCTCCATCGCTTCTTCCTTTTCCTTCGACTTTCATGATTTCATTGAAGAAACTCGCTGGCTCTCAGCCAACACACGTTTCTAATGATTTACCTTTTTTTTATACAAAAGACATAACATTCTGTGTTTCTACATTATTGAATGGCAGCAACTAAATTTGAATCAAACACGCTTCCTTTTCCATTTAAAAAAAATAATAATTGTATAATGTTTGATGAAATTTAGTAGTTAGTATTTACGACAGCTTATGATTTCGTTTTTGAAAATAATAATTGTTACATTTATTTGCTTATTTATGATTCACTGTCTGAAAAAAATGCTTATTATATTTTATGTTACTATTGTTATCGAAAAACTGTGTACTTATATGAAAGCATAAGAAAATAAAATAAAATCATTTCTTTTTATATTTTCTTTTGATTTGGCTAATATGATGACATGTTGACAAAAAGGAATTTCTAATTCTTACAGCATACAAAAACTTAAAGGTAATACAAAGTTTTGGTATGGGGTCACGAATTTGGTTCAAATGAACATATTGGAAGCATATGCGATCCTACAATATTCAGTGATCATCGTCGCGGTCGAAATCGAGTCTTAAGTTATAAAATTATAAATAATAATCACTTTATGTTGTATAGCTCCCTCTCAAGGTCAAGATATTACTTAAGCTATAAAACAATGTTTCTTGAACAATATCGACCGACTAGCTATTCCCGTTCGCAAATTATATACCACAACTACATATTCTGAGATGTTGATGGTCGCAGCTACCATAGTACGGCCGTAGGAGCTATTTGAAATTCATCAAAATTTACCGGGAGCACCGGTAAATCTTTATATTCATTTTTTCTCGAAAACAGAAGCGTTTTAGGGGCTAAAATTTACAGTGCTTTTATTACATCCACAGGAGCATCCAAATATATCAAAATTGTAAAGAATCACTATCCACCCATTTTTCAAAATTTCCCAAAACTTTGTAATACCTTTAAGGTTAGACGCTTTTTACACTACTCTAGCCCTATCTTTTCGAAGGTTGCATTTGTTATCCTGGCTTAGATTCCAACGTGTCAAACCCTGCAGTAAAAATGCAAAGACCATTGAAATAAGATAGGCTTAGTAAGTTTGATATATTGCTCGATTATTATTTTGACAATGTTATAATAGCCCTTTGACTATTCTGCAATATAGCCCGAAACAAACCGTCACATTTTTTTTCGATTCAAGAAAGAAAAACCAATATCATATTCCCAGTGTTTAGTTACGTAAACCCGGACTTGTTTGTTTAAATGATTACCAACGTACGTACAATGATTGCCTTTGAATTCGTATTAATATCGCGTTCATTTAACCGTGCATTTCAAATAATAAAGCTAAAGAACGATAACGCCACTATACTGTTACAATCGCACACGACAAGAGAAAGAAGGGATTTTATGAACGAGCGCGAAGGAAAAACATCACAGCTTTGCAGAATTATGTCTGCTTTTCGCTTCTGAATAATTGAGGTATTGACAGGCCTGAAGGTCGGCCTGGCACAGTCGATTATTATTGGCTCAGGATTTCAAAGACATCGGTATTTCTTTGGACGTGGTGAAAGAGAGAACAAAGCAATGAAAATGGCAGAAGAATAAAACGGCAATTATTATACGCCGATTTCTGTCCGAAGGTGCTTGTTTACACATTATGGCACGTCATCTTCAAAGGCGAAACCGCTTTTGTAAGGTTCTAAGTCGTTAAAGCATGCATGCATATTAATGAAAACATGAATCTCAGTCATATAATATTTATCTACGCCGTCTCTCTCTCCCACCTCCCCCCCCCTCTCTCTCTTTCTATCTCTCTCTCTGAAAAGTGCTGCCTTCTAAACTCACCATTCTGTGTCAAAATCGATGGTACGCCCCTCAAAGCAAAAGTATACCGATAACAAGTCAAACAAACAGATCAAGACAATAATCGCATTTATTAAGTATTTAAGGTGTATGCCTTATACATTATGCAGTTGTAGGAAGTTTATAATAATTGCGCTCATAATCTACTGAAGATGTAGATATACTTTTTCATGTCTTTTAATAAGTAGGCCTTTAACTCATTTAGAGAATGGTAATGAAACAGGTCGGGTTATCTTCATAATATACACGTAGTTTCATCTCTCTCTCTCTTTCTTTCTGTGTGTGTGTGTGTGTGGGTGTGCGTGTTCGCTTGGGTTTGAGTGTCTCTCTCTCTCCCTCTGTCTTTTGTCTGTGTTTTGGTGTATGAGGGTGTGTGTGTGTGTTTTTTTTCTTTTGTGTGTGTGTCTCCCTCTCTCTCTCTCTCTCTCTTCCTGTCTTAAATCGACTGATGACCGTATACATCATAACAAGGACTGCAATATATCCACGCTTTTAATTAGACGTGTATGATTTCGCCCACATAAATGTCAACTCCACGTCTGCGTGGAGAGACTATTCCATAAAAAAGGTTGAACGTTGAAAAACGGCAAACATTTGACAAAAATAATACAATCTGTCCCCAACGAAGCAGATTGCTCCTTTCCCAGAGCGCGCGAGCCTTCTTCTTAAAACTTTAGCATGGCGGCAACCTTACACCATCAATACCGTGAATAAACACTACTCCAATCCCTTGTAGTCATAGATTTGAAATAATATCTTCATATGTGTGTCTCTCTGCATCTCTCCCCAGTTTTTCTTGCGTCTCAGTTTTCCCTGCCTCATTCGGTTACGGAACTCGTATTAGATAGACATTGATACCGCGACCAGTATGTTTCTTGTTAGTCTGCTGCGAGAAGGGTGAGGATTGCGATATTTTTGTAATCAAATTATTCTCGCCTTCTGTTGGACATGTCCCGGGGATGAACGGTATCATATAATGCGCCGAGAAAGATTTAATGTCGCTACATGTGCCTAGATTAGTGTATATATCCTGATTGATTCGCTTTAGTAGCTTAGACACTGAAACTGAGCCGCCAAGAGCAGGTTTTCATTTCGACTTAAAGGTGCAAAATGAGTCTCTTTTTTTTATGAAGAAGATTTCCGATGTTGTGTTTTTGTATCCGGGCTCTCTGAAATATGAAGGAACTTTGTTATCTTTGGTCATAAAGGGTTGGCTTACACTAAAGAAAACACCCACGAAAGAAAAAGAAAAAGAAAAAAGAAAAGAAAATACATAATTACTAAATGTGGTACGGGTGACGAAGTTCCTTGGTTTAAAGGCACATAGAAAGCAACATGCAACATGTGATCACCTTCTTAGCTAACATTTTGAAAAGCTATACAAAGTTGTAAATCAATCGTTAGATACAAAGTTAGTGTTCAATCAAGTAAACCGAATTCAATAAGATTTCTGTGATAATAAAAAATATTTTAAAAAAATTATTAAAATCAAACCACTTACGAAATAAAGAACGCATGGGGATCGGGAGGAGACTGCTCAATTTTAATTACTACTGAATTTAAGAGATTGCATTTCGCAGCAAATTAGAACTAAACAATAAGCAACCTCCAAACTGAAATAATAGACTTGATAATAGACTCGAAGAAGTAACAAAAAGCGGATTAAGAATACAAAAAGTGTCGAATTGGGAATTGAAATGGAAAAAATGAAACAGAAAAGGGTGAGAACTAAAGAGTGAAAGGGGGAGGTTTTAGGTTCATAATGCCTAGGGTAAACCACATAATTTATATCTTAACATGGACTAGTTTTAGTTCCTCTATTTATGCCAGTTACATTAACGACAAAACTTGTTACAGTGTATGAGTTGACATCAATTAAGATCTGGAAATGGATATTTGTTAAATAAAGAAACACTATGACTGAAGACGGCATCCCGCAAGACAGTTGTTAGACAGACAACTGACGAATCGACGTGCCAGGTGTATTGATGTGTCATTTTATTTAAACTAAACCCAAAATCGATGATTTTACAGCATTCTTGCGGTTGATTCTTCGCGTTGCGTGCCTCGAAGAATATCATAACCCCTTAATGTATTGTGAGCGTTTGAAGGAAAGTGAGGAAGAGAAAGAGGAAGGAAAATAGAAGGATATTCCCTTTATTACTCTTTCATTCTTTCCTCCTTCCACTCCGCGATCATCCCTCTGCAGCGTACGTTTTGTCTTCTCCCTTTTCCGTATACCGTGTATAGAGTGATATAAGGTAGACGCGTAATTCGAGTCTTAATTCGAGAAGTTGCCCGATCGTTAATACTCGCTCGGAGTCATGTGCCGGATTACTTGGGCAGAAATATCAAATGATGCGATTTAATTATAGCTTTCGTCTTGAAATGTTGTTTCTTATTTCAGCTTTACTTGATTGAGTACTACAGTCACCAAACCCAGTCTCCTCTCCTTCTCTTTCTTTCCTTTACTCCGAGGATTTAGTGAAGTTTTGATGGACTCTGGTCTTTTGACTTGATTCAAGATGTTTCAGAGATGCTCACAAAATAGGCTATGATACAGGTCATTGGTCTTTTAAAAATGCAAAAAACAAAACACCTACTGATTTTTCGTCAAAAATGAGAGGGGATCTCGGATTATGGTGTTTTCGTGTCTTTTCTTTAAGTATTGCTTTGTAATATTTTTGTTAATTTTTAATCAGTTTTGGAATCAATATTTGATTTTGATCTTGTTTTTACTTGATTTGATTCACAATTTTACATACATCATTTTGAAGTAATATCAGACATCTTTAAGCATGTGTAAAACTTGAGATAAATGTGGCTCTCATTGTGGAATTGGATTTTCATATTACAGAGTTATATAATTTTGTTTCTTGATGAATTTATAACAACTTTGAAAACATTTGAATGTTATATGAGGACATTCACATCAGTCATCAACAGCATCATCACCACCATCATCATCGTCGTCGGCAAAAATAAAAGAGGGTTCCATCATATTGATGATTATACCTCTTTCATTCATTTCATTACTTATTTCGTTACATTATACAAATCTATCATTAACGAAAGCACTGACAATCATAAATATACGCCCATGTTTTCGCCGATTAACATTGTCTTTTGTATTCAGTCTCTGAAAAAATTGACCAGGGCAGGGGAAATCACAATTATCATATGTCCAAAATGTTGATTATGATGATCCCAAGCCCCTATTGTGAGTCATTAAGCACTGATTCCATGCTGTAATCAATATGTAGGTTTCCGTCACCGGCCATTACCCTTAAATGCATGGAACACGGGTTCGAGGTCGGTGTTGCGTAATCAATCAGCGTTGCATTGAGGTAATGGTCAACCATGGGTCAACAGCCATGATGATAATAATACCGGATCGATGATTCAGTAATGTTTTGGTCTGAATTGTTATCTGCAGGAACTAATGCGTTATTTCCAAGTTTACCAACTGTTACCACACCCATGAGTTTATTATATTTCTTGTTCAATATATACATACAGTGGCGTAGCCAAGGGGGCACACAGGCATTTATGTCCTCTCCTATCAAATGAATCAAAGAAAAAGGGGGGATGAAAAAAGAGAGGAAAGGTGAATCAAAGTGAAAAGAATATTCGGCCCCCTCCCACATCCCCGTCCTAACTCGATTTCGTCTATACTCGGTGAGACCGGAGTCCCCCACCCCCTCATGCATGATCATGATTGTATGAATAATGCTATACGCCAATATACACATGATATGACTGTTAAGCTTCTGTTCGACTGAATGTAATATGATTATATAACGGAATCATATATGGCATTACTTCCAACACGATCAGTTAAAAGCGTGTGAGTGGGAATTGTACGCTAATGTCAGTACAGTTGTTATTTGTAAATGAAAAGTCATTCTCCATTTTATTGAGTGGGTGTAATGCTGTCTATCACGGCAATAACAAGAGAGCATAAAAGTGAGTGTGTCGATTCCCTTCAAGTCAGCATGCAGTGAACATTAATAAGAATGAATACATGGATAGTGGGTAAAGTGACATGATCTCGATTCCTTTCATACACTCATCAAACTCATTGTTGGGACTTGAAGGGAGAAGGGAAAGGAAAACGGGAGAGCGAGAGATATTAACATGAAGTCGAAATCGACCGCTGGCATTGTGCTATTGCATTGTATCGACAAGTTAAGCGGTGTAATTGGTGAGGAAGGGAATACACGATTGATGATGATTATTATTACAACACGAGCAGAAAGCAACAGTCTCCGTGACTAGCATTTCCGCCTGAAACCCTGGGCAGAGCACGAGCCCGCCACTGCAAAATGACACTCGACCGTTTTTGCGAGAATAGAAACCTTTACTGTCGTTTTTGCCAACCTCGAAATCGATTTGCAATCTAATAAATGTCGGACTTTCTTTTGAGATTCTCTTATTTCTTCGGGTTAATTATTATTGCGGGGATCGTGACTTGGTTAAAAGGCAGTGTGACAAGCACAGATTGCTGCTCATGTAACGCTTGTTTTGTTTCGTCTTTTAGACAGCCCTGGTTTTTCTCTCTTTTCTCTTTCACCGCGACGGCATAGAATGATGTATATAGCAACGCAAATACGAACGGGCAATGATGATAACTTCAGACGCTAGACGAAACTCCGCGACTGTTTTATATGAAGAGCTGTCGCCAAGATAGACATTATTCTTATACGTTCTATCCCTGTCAGCCGTCGTCACGAACGGAAAGAGAGAGAGAGAAAAAAATCTGTCGTCAGATGCCGTTTGCAGAAAAAGCAACGATTCTAAATGGAGGGTAAAAATAACGAAAATGGCGTTTACCGAGCGTTTATTTACCGGGAAATGACACTGTACATGCCTTAGACCTCGTCAGAAGTAGCAAATCATTGGCATACGTCTCTTACTCCGTATGCGCGAGTCGCCGCCGGCTTGTGTGCGCAAGCAAAAGCTCCGCCGGGCATTACTCGTCTGAGAGAGAGAGACAGAGAGAGACACGGTTTAAGATAATCACAAGATTGGGCTGAAATCCACGCTGACCAGTTTAAAAACCAATTTACAATGGTGACACACAGGTAATGTTGAGACTTCAGACAGCTCCATAAACTTGGTATCCCGTCTCCTACGCCTCCCTGATTAGCAAGAAGAAACAAATTAAATATCACAGTTAAATATTCTCTCTTGTTTTTCTTCTAAGTTCTCTCCGTCCCGCGCTGTCTGCACCGCGCGCAGCCGGCGCCCGGTTTATGTTACGCTGTATCAAACCGTCTGCGTGCAATATCAAGACAACTCTTTAAAAAGAATCTTCAAATTCCTCTGACAGTCTACTCTCTTTTTATATCTGTTTTAGGACTTAACTGACATTTTTGTCTTCAGCTGCACACATGGAGTGATTTTTCGGATGATTGTCAGCCTTTTTCTGGCGTAACACGAACCGTACATCATGTAACATAAATCAGAATGGTACGAAATGGATGATGAAATAATGAATATCGAGACTTTATTAGCTTTCATTGGTGTGTGATTCTTATATTGCACATTGCCACGTGTGTGAAGTATTTGGTCAACGTTATGATTGACAGATCGAATCATAAAAGGAAAAAAATGTGCATTTCAAACGAGTATTTATTTCATTGAGTGATTTTCCTCTCTCTATCTCCCTCTTTCTCTTTCTCTCTCTTTCTTAACTTACATCACAATAAAAGCTATTACCATTCTTCCGGTATCTCTTGTATCGCACCTCGGCATATGGTTGATAGATGATGTCATTCGAAATGTGTTATAAGAAGTCATTTTAATGTAAAGTTACTGTTAACAATCGAGAAATTTAAGTACGAGCTTATTTTAGAAGTAAGCAAGCTATATCTTTAAATGCTATAGCATATATAGAGAAATATATATAGTTTATAACATCGTATATTCTGGCTAAGGTATATTGTTTCATCTTTGCTTGAAGTAGAAACTGTAGAATGAAACTCAGAACGAAAGTTGAATAGAAACGTAGAGTAGCAATGTTGACGTGTATTACAGCGCAATCATCCGCATTTACAAATGCGGTTGAAACTTTGCCAAAGGAGATTATATAAGAACGAAATTCAATCCAATTGCGATCTCCATTTTGCTTCATCCAGCAGCTCTCGAAATATTCTAGACTCTTGATCCATTTTCATAGTTTTCAAAATGATTATCTACAGTAGATCTAGAGTTAGGAAATTTGAAATCCACTTTTTACATGCATTTTTTGGACATGAGTTCCTGGTTGGGGGATGGGAGGGGGTAGGAAAGTATACTTGAGGCACATGCCCCTCCCCCACATTTTGATAAATTCCTTTGGGGCATTGTATTTTTTACTTTACGTTAGGTGTGATGATGTTAGATAACGACTCTATTATAAAAAGTCTAGTAAATTTCAGTAAAGACCGGTTTAATGTTTTTATTTTTTATATGTTATGTTATCAATATAATTACTTATGTTAGGGCGTATCGGGGGAAATGAAGATTCCTTATTAAGATCGTAGGTCAGAACAAACATAAGCCTCATCTTACATGGAGAACTTAATAGGCCTAAGAGATATAGAGGATCATGATAATTTTAACTTTCGACATAATTTTTCTCAAGAAGCCATGATAGAATGAATTTTAGTAATCATTATAAAATTCATCTTACTTCGCTCGCTTAAATTTCAAAAATAACATACGAAAACCTTTTTGTCTGAGATAAAATCCAATTCAAGAATACTGCCATAAATATTATCTGAATCACCTAGATGGGATCCATCTGTTTATCTTTCTCCCTCTCTCTCTCTCTCTCACTCACTCCTGCAAATCGTCAAGATATACGAAGCATCGCATTTTGAAATGATAAGAAATTTGTTCAGAAGGACAAAAGTATTATGATCATTGAATGCTTTTATCTTTACCGACGACGAGGCGGTATTTTGTTTTCAGAAACATTTTTAAGTGCCAAATGGAATCGATATATTTTTTACTAAGCCTATAATTACTTTTCAGTGCCGTCTGAGACTCTCAATTTGCTGAGGCGTCCTTCTTTCGTATTTTATTCCCTTCATCTCTCTTTTTAATTCTTCAGAGAGAAAAAAAAATTATGAGAAAACAGTAATATAATAACATAATATTGAAGACGTCTTTATTTATTATGAAACTGTCTGCAGCTACTAATAATTTATTTATGATTTTATTTATCTGATAATATTTACACGCTAACGAACTAAGGTGACTGCACGAAAACGTTTTTTTATCAGCAAATTCATCATCATCATTATCATCATCATCAACATCATCATGCGATCATCACCATAAGTACAATCACAACCAAGTTCATGTACCAGACTGATACACTCTATTAATTAAAGTAGCAGTGCAGATAGATATTATGTCCCATTTTAAACATTTATTTGCATTGATAATAACCAATATTAAAGGTAGTATAAATGTCTCCTTTGTTTACTACCACCACCACCTTAATCGTATTACATTCGATTTTGTTCTAATCGTATGTGTTTTTTTATATAGAGAATAATATATAGAATATATAAGAAACTTCTTAGATGCAACTAAAACCCATGTACGAGGTTAAGGAGAAAAGGGCTGAGAGACAATCAGACAAGGAAATAAATAGGGTCAGAGAGAATGTAAAAGAGAGAGAAAAGAGAGAGAGAGAGAGAGAGATAACGTGGAGTAACCGTGTAACCCCCCCCCCCCCCCCCTTTAAAAAAAGGTCCCGGACACGGGGCAATACAATCACAACGACTACTTCACGCGTGCTCCAAATTATGATAACAAGTGACATTAGCAAAGACACACTCACACATGAAAATCAAACTACCACATTTACGTTTCAAAGGGCACATCATCCTTTCTCTCCCTTTTTTCTTCTTCACCCTTCCTACCATTTTTTTCTTCTTTTATTTACACCCCCTTTAGTCCTCTTCTCGTCGAGTGATTGGGCCCAGATGCAAGCGATTGAATAGACAGAACCATTTATTTCAGCTCCACCGGACGGCTACGTGTACTTTTTCTCCCAGTTCGACTACCATTTTTCTTCTTCTTCTTTCTACCTGACTTCTTCCTGCATGCACGATGTCACCCTTGTCTTTTATTTCTCTGCTCCATCTATCCACTTCGTACGGCCCTGTTTCCCTTCCCCATGTCCCTCAACAAAACCAAGTAATTGTAACGCGGATAAAGGCATTTTGCTCTTACACTTAAAGGGCAAGAACACACCTGAAACGCATTTGTATATTTTGAGCAAAGATTTATTTTAAAAACGTATCAAGTTCCTTGTCACGTGACCTCCTTTAAAGCCAGCATTCAGGCTTACCTGTCTTCTTCTTAAATTCGTTAGAAATCCTTTCTGATTTGATTTAAGAAGAACATGACTTGTAAGGAGCAGAGCAGGATAAACCCAATTATTAGAAGACATTGACGAAATCAACTATTTAGGTGATAATAAGATATATAGTAATGGCGTAATGTTCGCTTTAAAATGCATATTATTTTGATTTAGTCTTTGCTGTTTGAGTGTCGTATAGCCTCGTTATGTTGGAAAAAATCTTTATTGCCTATAGCTTTAATAATTTTTCTTTGCTATTAAAATCTCATTCATGCATGCGAATGTAGAATTATTATGTATGCCATGCTGTACAACCTCTTTCAATAAAAGCATTGTTGTATACACAGGGATGCATGGCGACATCATACCCCTACGCTGTGCATGTCCTTTAAGCATACATTGAGTGACTAAAAAACACTTTGCGAACGGCGTGTGCATTTTGTCTTTAAAGTTTCATCATGTTCGTTGGTTTGTTGTCTCCATCACTCTCTCACGGACCACTCTCTTGTTCAATCTTTAATTCTTCAATTCTCCTCCGGAATATTTCCCCCAGGACATTGTCATCGCTTGATCTCAGCCGGAGGGCAAATCGCGCGCTCTTGGCCGGTCGTCGCGTTTCTACGCCGACCGCCACTCTGAGCCGAGAACGGAAAGAGGTGGTATATGCGCGCTCTACAGGAGTACGCACCGTTTGGTAATTTGCACTTTTCATAGACGGGAGGTGCGAAGAATTAGAAAGCAATTTCAATTCAATGGGATCCGTAGCGAAATAATGCAGTCGGATTGGAGGATTTTGAATGATATGTGTCAGTCAAATGATGGGCCAGACATTTTTTTTCTGGAACCTTTTCTTGTTGGTAGCATTTTTCTGTAGCAGATGCTATTGTTGGTAGTGGTGGTGGAGTTGGTATTAAATGTAGTAGTGTAGAAGAGATAGAAAAAGCAGGGGGTAGACAACATCTTGTGGTAGGATTAGTAATAGAAAAAGACGCAACATATTTTGCTTAGGCTGGTAGGGGATGTAGAAGTAGATGCAGAAGTAGTACGTGGACGGAGAGTGGTGGTGCATGGTGGTGGTGATTTTAGTTGCGGTATATGTTTAAGTAAATTACAGGCACAATAATCATGTTGCTATTAATACTTGACCATAAATAGAAAGCAGCAGTAGTCACAGAAGTATAGTAGAAGTTGAAGTAGAAGTAAAAGTAGTAAAGTAAAAGAAGTGCAGTAAGAGAATATGCACACATTATGTGAGAAAGAAATGGTGATGGTCGAGATATTGATGTTGAGGTGATGGTAATGATGATAATGATAATGATGATGATGGTGGTGGTGGTGGTGGGGTGGTGGTGGTGGTGGTTTTAGTGGTGGTGGTGGTGGTGGTGGTGGTGATGGTGGTGGTGGTGGTGGTAGTGGTGGTGGTGGCGGTGGTGTTGGTGGTGGTGGTGGTGGTGGTACATGGTCTTGGTGGTGGTGGAGGTGGTGGTAATTGTTGATGTTAATACAACTTGGCAACATACACCATTGTTGTTATACTGTCCTCTCAGTGCATAGGGTGACACAATGCGGACATCGTTTTCTAGAAGTCAAACTACATACTATTAGGTCTAGACAGTTTTGTTATAGGAATAATGACATTCATATACCAAAGAAGTCGAGGACAATGATAACGATTATAAAGTTGATGGCGTTGAATGATAGCGACGATAGAATAAAATTTAACATATTTTAAGTTCTGCTTAGATTAGTTGTTAGAGTGGTAACAAATAACATTGCCTCCATGGATAATAACGATTTGATGATGATTGCATCATTCCCACTTCCACCAACAGACAATGGTGGTTTTCATGACATGCGTGTGCAGTCATTTTTGAAATACAAGTCATTGGCATATAAATAGTACATCCATGGATGCATACATGCAGTCATTTGCAAAAAGCTTACGATATAGATTTTTCAGAAACGCGACATTCATTCCTCCTAATTGAATCATCAAAGAAATCAATGAGTACTGCCATTAACGGATGGTAAAAAGCACTGACCGGACTAAAATGACCTAGTGGACATGGTCTAGAGTCACTGACCGATGGGGATGGACACTGGACATTGACCGCTGATGTGCCCGTATCTCTGGCGGAGAGGAGACTGTCTTGTGCAGATGCCATGCAGGATGATAGTGGCAAGTTAGAGTACATTGCATTGAATTCAAACGGTATTTATTAAATCTCAAAAACACCCCAAGAAGTAAATCCAGAATATATTTGTGAAATTGATCTGTCTGTGCTGATGATAATGATACTCTGTATATTTATATTAAGCGGTTTCAGTACCAATACTTTACTTTAATAATTTACTTTAATACTTGAATAATGATACATCGCATTGGATAGAAATGGTATCAATTGACCTCACCCCAAGAAGTGAATCCAGCATATAATTGTGAAATTGATCTGTTTGTGGTGATATTGATATTTTGATAATTTGTAGATGTATATTGCGCGATTTCGAAACCAATACTTAAGTGCGCATTATAGTCAATATGTGCTTAGAGGAGTTTGAACCGATGATTATAAACAAAGTTGGAATACAATGATTGAATGCCATGAAGGGATGAATGATTAATAGATGAGCATCGTAAAGAATTGAGGCGTCAGACCTGCATAATTCCGAAAGAAAAGAGAACAAAACAATGAAATATATCTAATGATTGTTTGTTCTTTTAGATTTCCATGGAAACACATTAAAGAAATATTACAGTAATTCATTAAAAGAATATTTTATGGTGCATTACAATCGAGAGATATAACAAAACAAACGTTCACACTTTCCAGCTCAAAGAATTCTAATTAGGAAATTATTTTTGACTGAATAAATAATATCGCTCTTGACCTTTTCACCTTTCTTTTGTAGACTCAGCCTCGACTGTACCCCCTTCTTTCTTTATTTTTCTCACTTATTTCCCTCCCCCTTTTCTCTCTCGCTGTCTCTACCCTCATTCTCCCCCTCTCTTACTCTCCTTCTCTCTCCCTCTCACTCCTTTTTTTCCTTCTCTCTTTGTCTCTCTCTCTCCCTCTCACTCCTTCTTTCCCTCTCACTACTTCTCTCTCTCTCTCTCTCTCTCTCTCTTACTCTCTCTCTCTCTTCTCTCACACTCTCCTCCATCTCCACCCATCCCTCTCACAATCCGTAGTGTCCCCCCCCCCCTTTGTTTTCCCTTTTTTGATATTGGTCAAAGTATAGTATTAAATACGTACATGTATTACATTATTATGTTACCATACCTTTCACAAGTCCACCCTAATTCTATAATTCTCTTATAATTATACCTCATCTTTCGAAATTATTTTGTTCTCCTTTATATTATTCTCCTATTATTTCTTTACCTTTATACTTCTTCTTCTTCTTCTTCTCTCTGTCTCTCTCTCTCTCTGTCTCTCACTCTCCCTCTCTCTCTCTCTCTCTCTCTCTCTCTCTATCTTACACTATCGCTCTCCATCGCCCCCTTGATCACTCCATCACTTTCTGCATCAGCCCATCCATCCATCCATCCATCTCCCTCACTCAATGACACTAAGGCAAACGTAGGTGCGAGATTAATTATTGACGAAATTATATTTATATTCGCAATTATCCACGCTACTCTACACTCCTCAATTATGACGATACACAATACCTCACCTCACAATACTTGGTCACTGTGTAGTAAGTATACGGACGTATTTTGCAGTGTGTAAGTACAGGGTGTCTACAAAAAAATAAACATTATTGTGCTATATAATTTGTTAATCCCATTCATGAACGACTTTCCCACACATGCTCACAACCCCCTCCCCCGGAGAGATATTTTGCACTAAAGAAAAATTCTTAGTAAGGGAATGTATGGGAGAGAAAAGGGAAAGATATAGGAAACACATAATATTCTTATGTTGAATAAAAACGCTCCTTTTCAAATAGTATGTTTAAGAACAACTTGCAATCTCTTTTTCTCTCTCTTGAAAATCTTTTTCTAAATGAATCTAAATTTTAGAGTGTCCCTTTCTTACTATCAGTTGATAATTTCGGATTTCAAGTAAAATTGAAACAGAAATTTATAATAAACTTTAAAAAATGAAAACATAAAGTAAGTAAATATATATATATATAGATTTTTTTTTTGAGACACCGTGTGTTTGATATAATAAGGACAATGTTCACACGATCTATGTATCATAGCACGACATTGAGGTCAAGTCGCTCTGTGTGTAGTCCCAAACCATTCTTTTCCTCGTCGTTTGATCCCAGTAACACGAATAAACCGTGATAATAGTTGTGCTAATTATTCAACCACTTGCGATCGAAAAGGCAGGGCACCCCACTGAGGGGGCTGGTGTGGATTGCCGTATCACTTGGTAAAAGCATCCATGGCAAAGAGACATGACGAGCCGTGACTAAATGCTATTCGAACTCTACTATTGTACCAAAAGGCGGTCATACAGAAAGGAAAGGGAGGGGGAAATGAAATGAGAGAGGGTGGAGAGAGAGAACGAAAAAGGGGGACAGAGAGAGAGGGAGAGAGGGGGGGATAGAGAGAGAGAGAGAGAGAGAGAGAGAGAGATAGAGAGGTAGAGAGAGAGGGGGGGGTAGAGACAGAGGTGAATAACAGGGTAATCTAAATTAACAGAGACAACATCAGGTAGGAGAACATGAAAGAAATATAAACATCGAAATAAAAATGAAAAACAAAGAAAGAGACAGAGAGAGAGAGATTTGAAGAGGTGGGGAAAAGGGAAATGGGATCAACAGAGAAAAAAGAACATTATAGGGATAGCATTCTGGAAATTAACAGAGCAAAAGGAGAAAGAGAAAGAGAGAGAGAGAGAGAGAAGGGGAGGGGTAATGAAAAAGACCATATAGAGGAGAGTGGGAGACGTAAGACAGATGATAATAAAAAACGATTAAAACAAATATTGGTAAAAATATTGGAAAAAATAAAAAGTATAAACATACATTGGATAAAGAGGAGAGAGACAAGAGAGAGGATAGAAAGAGGATAGAAAGAGAGAAAGAAATAGAAAAATAATTAGATAGGGAGAGTAGTATCAATCGTTAATTCAAGTATTGCGGTTATACTGAAGTGGGTGTGTATAAAAAAATTATGATGTATATGGCAGTGATATGTGTAAGGTGATAATAGCAAGAAAAATCTACTGGTAGAACTTCACATATTCTTCCTTTGCATGGAGGATATGTGAATGAAAAGAAACATAAAATAATAACAATAATGATGATAAAATTGGAGACTATTGCAGCGTTCGAGCATTTTAAGGGATTAATTCAGTGCCAGGTACCCATGCATTTACCTCACCTGGGCGGAGTGTGGCAAAAGGAGAAACAATGTCTAGCCAAAAGACATTAGTGCTGCGAAAGGGATTCGAACCCCAAACCTTGTGGTTCACAGTCCAAGAAATACATCACCAAAAGCAGAGGATTTAGAAGTAAATACAGTTCAGGTGTACATGATATGTATCAATGCACTTAATAAAAAGACCTAATCCATATCGAATCGATGACGATGAAAGAGAAATAGTGATGAGCCATCCTTCATCCGGGAACAGCTCGGCAAATTCTAGTCATTGCCATTATTGTATTAATTTATTCATTTTATTGATACCTCCATTAAATAGAGGTGTAGCATGCCCACTAGTATAGGAATATAATTATCATCCCTTTTTATAAACAGTGGAAGCTTGGAATTATGACCTGAAATTCTAAGAAGTGAAAAAGTGATGCAATCGTTGGATTAAGCACCAAATTCTGGCATTCTGATGCCTTAATTTGCTCGAGTATTGACCTTCATCTTAAAAGTGTGGCATGGTATTTCTAAATTAGATTAAATGATCAGATAAATCAAAGCCAACACCTTAAAAATCTGAACTCCAAAAGTGACCTTTTCTTTTATCTGGTGGTCGTCTGAGGCTAGACGGCGACCAATCCATGATCGGCTGAGTGAATGAACTTTAAACAGGGCATGTGGCCTCTGATCTACGAGGTCGTGATCGATTGACTAACAAAAATCTTGCTTCACCTGTGATCGAGATCAGTGCGCTCCACGAAAGAGAAAAACCCAATTACTTTAAAACCAATAAAAACCTTCAATTATCCACACATTTCAGCACGTTGCCGAAAGTAATCCGCAGCATTTAACTCCACAAAGTATTCTCCGGTATTAAAGAAAATAAATCGACATTATTAAATTTGTCAGGTCTCGTTAAAGATGCACACGGGCTCACATTTAAGGGTTATAACGAATACACCGTTCTATAATCACCATTAAAATGTCAGCCAACCTCGCTTCATACACGAATGACTGCACGTGGGAATGAAAGGAGAGAAGGAAGGAGAGAGTATGAGGGGGAGATGAACGCCGAATGAGAGGAAGAGGGTAAGAATAACTACAGAGGCATTGGCTCTCGAAATACGGTGAGGAAACAGACGGGCCTACAACAACACAAACTCGACCAAGAGAGAGAATTGGGGAAAATATCAACTCTCTAGAAAGTACAATGACTTCTTCGCGAATTCCCCTCGCGTACGTTCTTTCGAGGCTTTCACAAGGGTCTTAATTGATTTGAAGAAAAGGTTCAACACAAGAAGGTTTTGTATCAGGAGTGTGTCTACAAGCATTCAATACCAAGTCTAAACAGAATGTGCTTTGCTTGTATTAATATTGCCAATAGATCGTGCCCTTTTCATATCAACAATTTAAGAAGGTTTGTTATTATTATTCTGTTCCTTTCTGTACGCGCGTGGGGTTATTTTATATGTTGATAAGAAGAAAACAGACAACAGATCTTCCAACCTGTCATTCACTCTTTGTCTTCCTTCTCTCATATTCTGTATATTTTTCCTCTCTTCAAAGAAATTCATCGTTTGTTGTTATTTCACTCAAAATATATCATGACTAATTCTACATCTACTGCAGATAACGTTTCCCAATATCTTGTGCGACAAAGATTTATCTTTAAATTTTATTCACATTCCTTTTTATTAATTCTTTATAATATATATTTCCTGACTCTATTTAGTGAAAGAAAAACAGTGGCTTGCCAAAGTTAAAATCAGGTAAGCACACTCATGGAATCGAAAAGGGGAAAATTAAATCAGGGACATTGAAAAACTGAATTAAAATTGTCTGTATAGGTATTAAAAAAGTTGAGATCTGGAACGAATGATGTTGAATGTACTTTTTAGTTTCCTTTAACTCTTTCTCTATGGTTTACTTGAGTCAAATATTTACTTTTCGAATAATAAAGGAACTATTACCCAAAGAAAAATAAAGAAAATAAATAACTGATTCCAAAACGGACATGTGTCCTTATTACCCATCCATATGTTTTGTTCCAAATTGTTCTTTGGGAAATAAATGAAGACAATATCATAAAACCATTATGTGCAGGCCATTCTAAGACATATGGTGGATGACCACGGGCGGATCCTTTGACATCGGGTAGCCCTAGTTTGGTGGTCGAATGCTTTGTACTTTCACTCCTACTCGCGTGCTACCATTCTTTGAACTTCACGAATCTGATTGAAACGACCCGAAACGAAGAGCAAAAACATCCCAAACCAGGTCATCCTACATCCCTGGAACTAATTTACATCTGAGAGAGAGAGAGAGAGATGGAGATGATGGAAGAAATATGGGGTGAGATATATAAAGAGATAGCGAGCTCATAAACGCAATAAGGCAAGACCGAGGCATGCATCCCGAAATTGCTACACATGACTTATTAGGATTAATAAAAATCAAATAATAACGAATGATTTTGTTTACAGTTCCAGAGCGGTGCTTCTACTTTCAGCATCAATATTCCCACCAACCAAGATCATCTCGAGAGAAGAAAAAAATAACAATCACCTTGGCATGCAGGAGTAAGTATAAGAAAGTGTGATGCTTGGTCTAATGACATTCACATACCGCACCAAAGGTCAAATATGTCTCTTGTCCAATAATTTATCATCAAAAACCGAGGAGCCGTGACGCAATCGCATTAAGGACGGAAAGACTCACAACGCATCAAACGAACAAATTGTTTCGGACGTCTCCGAGAAGCTTTTTTTTTCTCCCTTCCTTTCTGCAGAGGATATACTGAGGTGTCCAAATGCAGCAACGAACGCCGAAAGCCAGGCAGGCAGAACGCGTGTTTGGGGTTTGGGGCGAAGAGTGCACATGACAGAGAGGCTTGCAATTCCAGTGTTTCTTTGATGTCGAGTTGGGTTTTATGCTATTTAAAGAAGCGCCTTAATGACACCGAAGAGCATTATAAAACGATTTGAATGTTAATAAAGTCATAGAAAATTTCTTGACGACACTTCTGTCCTTCATACTCAAACTGCTCTTGATATTCTAAAAAGCTTTTTTAAACATGTCTGAGTTAAAGAGGGAAATCGATAATTGTCGACCAATTTTTCATTGCTTAATTTTCAGTGATAAAATAGATTAACGATATGTAAAGTATATAAAGGTGCAGTATTAAGCCTTCCGCAGTCAAATGGGAAATTGGGAAATTCAATTGATATTCATTCAAAAGATACAAACTCACACTATTTCGTTTTCTTATTCATCAAGTTGAGAAATCATGATTAAATAATGTCAAAATGTACGTTGGTCAAATGAATAAATTAAATTAAATTAAAACGCATAAAGCAAATTACACATTGGAATTTCTTAATGTGATGTCTAATGCTCAAACAAAACCTAATACCGCTTGCGGATCCGGTATCCTCTCGTGGAGGAGGGGGACAAGTCGGGGGGGGGGGGGAGAGACAAGTCCGAAAAAGCTGTGACAAGCATCAACAATAAAGAGGAAAATGTCACCAGCCTAGTTGCTTATTTTTTTTGGCGGGGGGCATGGAGTCATGCCCCCTATGACCCCCCCCCCCCCCCCTGGATCCGCCACTGGTTATTTTGTAAAAAGAGAAAATAATCAACTATTCCCCTGTGGGTAAAGAAGAATATAAACGCACAACCTTTTGTTCCCCTTTGTAGAACATCATCATTCATTTGCTTAATGTGGTGATTAGAAGTTGTAATTATGAATATGTTTAATTCTTTATCCTATAACTCGTTTGAAAACGGAAGGCTGAATTTTTAAAGAAAATAATAATTATTATTTGTGTACGTACATAAAACCGGTACACTATCATTTGGCATCCTGCATGGTGTCCTACATGTTCGAACTATCAAAGATATTAGTTCTGTTTCAGTAACTTTGCTAGTGTGAATAAAATATGACACGCGAGTGTTGCGTTGTATATCACACCATGCCTGGACTAATTCATCTCTCCCTCTCTCTCTCCCTCTCTCTCTCTCTCTCTCTCTCTCTCTCTCTCTCTCTCCCTCTCTCTCTCCCTCTCTCACTCTCTCTCCCTCTCTCACTCTCTCTCCCTCTCTCTCTCTCTTTCTCTCTCTCTCTCTCTCTCTCTCTCTCTCTCCCTCTCTCACTCTTCGGCCCCTCTTTCGAATCGTCCCTTTCTATTAGCATCTCGCTACTACAAGGAGTTCATATTAACCTTCTGGTCGCATCTGTCTTATTAGTTCCACGCCATTTCCCCCCAAAGGGCGTCAAAACGACTCAACAATGAAAGAAACTCGACGAAACCTTAAAACCATCAATTGTGTCTTCTTTTGTACATCGTGTCTAAAAAAAAAATCACTTGGTCTAATGCGACAGCGTCTGGAAATCGTATTTTTCTTACATAATATACCAATTTGAAAATAGATGTAGAATTTTAAAGTTTGAGATGAATTTTTAGAGCAAGTTTTGTAACTCAAAGTAGAGTTCTAATTATTACAGAATGGAGTCTTTGAGTGCTTAATCGCCTTCGAATGAGAATGTTTCTCAGTCTTTTACCTAATGAACTAACTCAATCTACTAGCTGAATATAATATTTCAATGTGTTTGGAATTCTTGAACAAGCTTGATGTTTAAAAAACAGCCTTTAAAAATCCAAATACCATAAAAGTAATAGATTTCATTCCTTCATTGATATACACTATACAATTTAAAAATATAGATTTTGAAGCAAAGTCACATTGAAATAGGAAGGGTTAATTTCTTCACATTTGTCTTGGTTCCCACTATTTATTGAGGAATAAAACACATGACAATGTTGTTGTTTTTTACGAGAAGAAGGTAAAAAGTGGGCAAAAATAGCACAAGATTTAATTTGAAGGAAAAACAAATCGGGACTACTCTTTTTTTGCAACACCCTGTACTCATTGATTGAAACTGTAATATACTACTCCAATCACCCAGAAGCAAATAGCAAAAAACAACCATCCATTGTTCTTTATTGCAAATATTAAGGTGGTCGGTTAATTTTTACTTCCAACTCTCATTTGATTACGCAATACGACAGATCGATTCTTTCTTGTATTATTCCTAACCAACTATTTTGTGGTTTACCCTCAATTATATCAAAGTCGGACGAGGATCTATTACCGCCTTTTATTTTCTTTCCTACATGTATTTGTAGCACCTACTGAAATGTACTGGTACATGCACACATGTATATACATTTGAGATTGTATTTGTTTGGTTAGAGGTTTCATAATATTGGTAAGTATCGTTAAGGTTAATCGTATTATTAATGTCGTACAATGGCGGGTAGTATCATTGTAGCAACCCCCCCCCCCCCCCTCCAATCAATTATTCTAACACGTTTGCCGTGGTCGTCCTTCTATCAATATAAAATGGAGGTTATGACTGAATTAATGATTAAACAGCATAGTTGTCAGGGATTATTTTTCTTCTTTGGTGTAGTCTGCTTTCTTCAATCTTAAAGATTCGTGCAGAACTTTGGTGTAGTGTGTGTCACAAGGATAAGGTGCATGTGCCAATAATTAACAAGGTGCAAGTAAAAGCGGCATTGGATCTAGCTTCTGCATCCTCTCGTCAGTTGGAGACGAAAGGCTTCGAGAGATTATTATATACTGAGTCTATAGTCTTGATATAATCATGTCTGTAGAATTACAGCGTCGGTAATTTAAACGAATATACAGGTATTATGTGGTCTGAAAAACAGAATAATGTTGCATATAATAGCTTATATTCAATAAGGAAATATGTAAGCGTAACTTAAATCAAATCTCACCCATTTTTATTATTCTATTGAAAAGAGTGTCACGATTGAAAAGAAAAAAAATCACCAACATGAAATCTGGTGAGGATCACTTCACGCCTTAGAATGCAAATTTATGCATGCTTCATATTATACCTATCACACATTTGTAACTGTCTTCTGTGACTTAAATTGGGAACAAGTCTGCTTTTTAGTACCTTCTGAACGTTTGAAACTTACATTTTTTAAATAAATTCTTGTTTTTACTTGACTACTAAGAAAAAAGTGTAAGCTTGCAATTAAGCAATCAGGGGACCGATGACTTTAAATCCCTCCGAGGGACTTGGTAATGGGTATTAATGCCTTTAGACCAAAGGCATCATCATTATCACAAGGAATTGTGGAAAGAATCTGGTGGATCTGAGGAGTATCAAGTTATAAGCTCTCGCTATTCAAGACTAAATCTACCTCATAGAAAACGAAAGGACAATTGCCAAAGAGATTTAGTCCTCAAGAACTTTCGGACCATCAACACCATCGTGACAATCTGCAAAATATCTTCTCCAATTGCGCTCAAAATGTGGATCCATTTCCTCCGCCTCCTCGCCAAGGCGAAATAGATTCACGAAGTCAGACCATATTTATTTAAAGATATAAGTTGCAGATGTCTGTGGCAATGTTACCCATCTCCTTGCTACTTAGGTCTAAAGGAGGGTGAGATGAAAAGGAAGACCGATCAACCATATTGGTATTCTTGGCTGAAGGTGAGAAGGATTTGCAATGATTATTAGGTTTGATCTTTGAACGACTTGGCCCTGTCGCCATCAACCCGAATCCCGTTTAAAGATCAAGTTGAGTTCTGGTGAACATGGAAAGTAATTTATAAGCTATCTCATCTTTTGTACATGTCAGTTTCAAAGAATACCACAGTAGAAAATGTCCCCTGAAAAGTGTTGTTTTATAACATGACCAAAAATAACTGAGAATTGTACAGGGATATTGAACCATTCTTTTATGCCACATGTGTGTGTAGTCCCATATACAATTTTGTATGTGCCTGTGGCTTTTAGCAAGATTGAGTCAATATCTTTTCATGTTCCGATCTATTGGTCATAATCAACATTATCTCAATTTCTTCTAGACAAACGCATTATCAGGACCTTACTTTCTCTTTAATATTCTGACGATGTTCGTAACATCTGGGCTTTGATGACGTCATCATGTTTCTAATTTGTAACCTTTGATTTTGGCGGTATACTGATCATCAACACCCAATCACATCACCTTCAAGATAATGCCCAGCAGATATTGGAATCTTAGAGTCGGGGAGCTAGAATCACTTGGTGCCAGAGTTAGTCTGCAGGTGAACCCCCACCCACCACCATCCTAGCAAACATACAATGTATTTTCATTTAGATTGTGACGTTCGCAAAACTTCCAAAGAGCAAAGTAACGTTTTTACTATAAAGTATTTTTACGTCCCTAGAACGTCCTTTCACACAATACACTGTAACAAAATATAAAATTGAGGTTACATTTACATCGGTGATCATATACGAATCCATAATGTATGTTTTGTTGTTGTTGAACAGAATGATGTCTTAATTCTGACGCATACAAGAGAACAAAGAGTGAGCATTTCTTCTCTACCATCCCCTTGTGTTTACTTTCAATACATAATTACATGATAAATAACAGAAATTGGATTAAACTATATAAATGAAAGTGTAATGCACTTAAAAATATAATGAAATGTTTATGAAACGTACACCAACATACTGACGGAACTATAGTAAGATGGTTTTGAAATTCTACTTCTCTTAGTTACCTTGACCGTCATAGATTCCACCCCCATCAAAGTCTGACTGCAATTACAATGAAACAAAAGTAGACATGATACATGAGAAGACTTCAGCTTAGTATTTGGATTATTTCATTTTTATTTCATGTTTCACATTTCACAGTATCTTTTACAAATTTACAGTAAAAAAAAGAATGATTTTTGTTACTTACTATAGGTAGGCTACTTAAATAAACCCGAGATATCAGATCATTTTGCTTGCATAAGTAAAATGGTTAAACAAATTAAAATTTACGAGGAGCAAAAGATAAAGCGGCAATGTAATTGTAATCATTACACGAAAAACATGCTTGTAGGCATAAAATATGAATACATTGAAGTGAATTAAAAAGATACCAGTAAATTTTCCTCAGAGCAATATAATGTCATATGGTAATTGAACTGCATCTCGCCTACGCATATTGCTTCCCGATAATAATATGAAAATGTGTCCTTTTCTATGGTTCATTGGAGGTAAGGTCGAGTCCAGGTGGGGGTGACAATGTTTTGTGAAGTTTCTTATTTGTATTCATATTTAGTGGAAGCACTGTGGAATGCGGGTTGAGGCTCTTGATGCGAAAGACCCGGGTTCGAACCTTGCTTGATGCTTACATCCATAGACAAGGTGTTTTGCCCACAGTAATTGTCATGCTTGTCCCCCCCCCCCGACCAAGATGTATTACACGGTACCTGGTAATGCCAGGGGTAGGGATAAACTACCATAGAAGTAATGTTAGATACAAAATGCTTGCTCTCAAAATTCCCTTATAACCTTAATACTATTAAATATACATGACACTTTGGACCCAATTTCGATGCCAACAACATTGTGCTTGATGTAGTCTTATTTATGTGAAGTGCTTTCACTATAATTATGGGATTTTCAGCAAACTTGAATCGTTTTAGCCAAACTTAAGTTTTTTTTTAGCTGGTTCCAAAGTATCACAATACCTAATAATTCCTATGCGCTCTATAATAATCCTTTTCAAGTGATGTCATTTATGGGCGCTTTATTTTACAGTTCAAACTCCTGACCATGATTCAACTTTTTGTTTTTACCCTGGGTACCAAGGGCTAGACGCACTCGTAACCCAAATCACACAACGGTCAAGTTCTATCCACATTCGAGCTGTTCAGAAGAGTCACAAGAACAATAATAATTCAGATAACCTTGCCTCACAAATTGAAAGGCTGGTGATTATGATTAACTTATCTCCACCTATATTTTTCGCCGTTCTATTTCGTCTTTGATTCTGAAATCCGTCGTAATTCTTCCACCTGTTATTGGCGCCTCGTTGGTGCAACAGCCCCCTTCGTCCTCTTACAGCTGAACGGCTTTAATGCCTCCCCCAAAAGCCCCATCCGTGTTTTTAATCATTCTTTCTTTTCATTTGCGATGGTCACTCGAAACTAACCAATATTGAAGTATCACCTCCCTCTGTTCCTCCCCGCGTAATATCTGTAACACGCATCTATTTCCTCTATAGCTTAATCTAATCCAGACCAAATTATGATGAAATTATTTCGTCAGCGACCCGACGACCAAACATCAGTTAATGATTCGATCATTTTCTTTCACCTTGAGTGATAGGAGGGGTCCATGCAAGGGGGCATAAGGGGGTCAAATGTCACCAGTAGTGGCGGAAATTTGATCTGATGGACTCGACTGAGTCACCAAGTAAAATAAATCAGTTTCAAAAAAGAGAATAAGATTCACGGGGTTTTATTCTTGAGGAAAAAGATAATCATCGCTCGGACAAGTTTGACGAGTCATTAGCATGATAATTACCTGAATCATTTCTTGGTGATATTTCGATGAGACTAAAAACCGCAGTAGGTGCATGATATAGCCTAAAACTTTATTCCTCATCATTATTATTTTCCCGCCTAACTGTTCGACTAGATCTTAAAAAATAGGTAGTTAGAGGAGTAACTTGCAGAATTCATAGTATTTGATTTATTCATAAACATCAACCTTTTAATAAGTTTACAAAATTTGTTGTGACTCTTTCTAGTGAGATTAACTATCTTCAATGAGATGAGTTGATACTTTTTTCATGTGAGTAAGAGCTCCCCAATTCTATTTTCTATATACAGTAATTGCAAATTTGATATTTTTCTCTCAATCTTCATTTGATCTGATGATTTTCTATATGGCTATCACTTTTGAATAACAAGCACAAAAACAGGGTAAAAAAGGGAGACAAAAGTTACTCAATCAAATGACATTTGTTGAATAACCTGAACGAAAGATGAACGCGTGCTTACAATCGTTTTGTTATTGAAATAGAATAATAGAAAATATCAACCACAACTAGCTTTGTAAAAAAAAAACACACAACTCCGACACGGGAGCCCGCCCCGTTGCCCGGCGGTCTTAAATGGGGAGCTGTCACATGCAGGGATTCTCAGCATAAACTCGCCCATGAAACTGTCATATTCATTAGAATAGGACATGGATTTGTGTTAAACGGTCGAACCATATAGTCGCACCAAGACGACGAGATAGATATAAACTAGAAGCCTTACTGAGAAATGACATGGATAACAGTCTTTGTTCACGCTTTGCAGGAAGGTTATTAGAGAGTGAAAACAAGGGGGTAACATTGGATGGAAAACGAGGTTCATTAATTTCAATTTGGATAAAATTGGTGGTGAAAACAACGGATGTGGATAGAGTCATCTATGGGTTATTAGTATCTTAGGGTATCTACAATAATTGGTGTAAACACGTGTGCGTTGGGACGATAAAGGGGGTCAAAGATGGGTTGAAATTAAGTGTAATACATGAAGTGGAATGTTTATATCCTCGTAATGGACATTGAGTGAGATTTGAATTTATAGGCAATTGTTAGGCGTGGCAGCAAAAGAGCGAGATGAAGTAACAGGAAAAACAAACACCAAAATAAAAAGAGAGGATGCGTGCGAAATAATTAATTGCATTACTAAAGTGCAAGATATTAACAGTAAAGATAATATATCTTCCCTAAAAGGGGCAGACAATTTACTCCGAGAGGAAACGGACGTGATGAAAAAAGAGACAGAAAGTCGATCCAAATGCCCATTAAATAAAGAGAACTTTGCGTCCAAATTGACAATATTTATTCATCTAAACAAAACTGTGTAAAAAGTTGTGGTACTAGAATTACTCATTTGTGTTTTTTTATATAATATTCCTGCATACATTGGTGAAATTTCACCAACTCATAAAGTACAAGATCATTCTTATCATCATAAACATACACGACATAAACATACACTTATTGGTTATGTCCTACGGTATTAGAAATATAATTGTTTCCTCTATTCATTGAAGTATGAAAGTTCTTTGGAGATACAAATGGCATGAAAACAGAAAAAAGTTTGAAAAATGTATAAGGGCCACTATTGTAAAGTTTTCGTGTATCAGTGCGTTGGAAACATGTAGTTTAGATTTATAAGATGGCTTTTCTTTACATTATTTCACAATTTTATTTTGATATTTACACTTCATGTCGACGTGATAAGGTTTTGTATAATTGTTATTTTAGTTTCCGCATTAGATTTAACTATACTCATTTCACCTCGCTGCGCACCGTTTGAACTCTAGATATTGGGATAATAAGCGATATGTAATACCGACTACAAAACAATATGGCAATTAAATACAGACGTAGGTCTATACCATTCACTTTGTCTCAACACATATCAAATAATACCAGCATTTATTTAATCCATCTCTATTTCTATTTCACCGAAGGTTTTTCCTGACACTTCTTTCTGTCCCAAGTGCCTAACGAGTAATTGGAAACCAATCCTTAATTTTTTTGTTAAATCTTACAAACACAACGGCCTTGTTAACTTTTGAATGCCGTCTCTCCACTCCGCGAGCAAGTATAAGTGTGTTACACTTACACCAACAAATGTAACACAATCAATGCTTGTAAAATAAAGTGGTTGGAATGAGTTTGTGTTGTCTATCCTGTCTATAATTCAGTTTTTGTTTGAATGCTGGAGTGCGTGATACTGTGGCGGGTTTCGCCCCTCCTTTTATCTGATTATCTTCCATTTTCATGTTCAAATAAGAAGTTGATATGGAATGTTGAAAGAAGGGGTTTAAATGAACCATCTGTGCAGAATGAATCGATAATTGTATTTACCAGCGCGGTATTATGTCCCGAGGAGTGGGCCGAAATGATGTTTAAATACACACTTTTGGTGCCGTAATGGTAGGCTTATGCAAAATTCACGCGATAGGTCAATAATCACTCCATATTTTTCATGATTTTTTCTTTGTCATTTCTTTCATTCATTCTTCTCCCCCGTTTCATCCTTCAGTCACTTTGATCATTTTCTGGGTTAATTTCAATTCACCTTTGAATGTAATGTATTCATAGAGGGTAACATTATTAAATTATCTGGTCGAATGTTATGTAGCAAATTAATCATCATCATGTTCTACATAAGTCACGTTCCTGTGAGACATGCTTTTATGTTTTATTATTTTGATAAGTGTTTTTATTTCTTTTGTTTCATTTTTTTCTCACCTGAAACGGTTTCCTCTCGTGGATAATGATTGTGATGAATCTCTTTATCAGTATTATTCGAACTTTCGATGATTATGATTTGCTCAATATACACGTCAAGCAAAAAATGTCCCATCTTTAACACCCCTCTCCCACACACATACACACACACACTCTCTCTGTATATGTCCGTCAGTCTCTCTCCATGTTGTTCTTTTCCTCTCTCTCTCTGCTCCGAATGTCCATGTTCTTTCGATATCGAATTCATATTAACCGCATTTTATACTTTAAAAAATATAAAATATCAAAATGTCAAACCACTTTGAATTAAAATACAACTTAGACCCCTAAGTTATCAATTAAAACATATTGCATTTCCTCTCGCTCTCCCTGTTTTCATTTTGTAATCACTGTATAGCTTTGTAGCAACGAGGAAACGTTTATATCATCATCATCATGATGATTGTACCTCTCCTATATCTTGTTAATTGTAAAGTGAGTAATGTTCTCCTATAATATTGTCTATATGGTCTAGTATGAGTATCATGTAATGTACTTTGAAACGTAAATTATAACACACTGATGGGCATTATGTATGTTTAAAAATATGTATGTTTGATTATGATATAGAATCAATAAATCAAATCAAATCATATCAAATCAAATCATACTACAAGTTTGAGTGATCTGATTAGATTTTTTAAATATTCCAACAACTTCAGCATTTTCCTTGCTGAAATATTCCCCCAGGGCAGCATGTGACAAAGCTGTTGTATGAATACAGTGCACATCACTGTTTTTTTCTTCCCCTCTCTCTCTCTCGAAAGATCTCCCCGTCGACAATCTTACTCTCAGCTATTGGATTGTGGTCTATGTAGGTTGGACTATTTGCAGATAATACTATATATCATTCCTCTCTCCAATCCAAATGATTGCGTTTCGAAACCCAATCGCTAACTCAAACGATGGAGGGTGTAGTATTTATGTTTGACTTGGCGACACACAATCAATTCGAAGCAGGAAAGAGATATTTTGCACTCGGGAGAAAGGGGGCGAATTACAAGTTAATGACGATTGTCAATTTTATCTCCAGACGCTCTGCGTATACAGAAAGCAAAAAACATCAGGATTCTTTACCAAATTTACAAGTTTAAACAAATAATCTGCGAATGTATCGGAAGAAACGGAATACTTCACCGTTCCGGTTTCGGTTTCATTAGAGGAATGATTAGAAAGTAGCGCGTAAGGTGTTCGGATAAGTAAATTGTTTTTTTATATTTTATAAACGCATCATACCAGCATACTTATTTTCTTGCTATTTCCTATTTAATTTGAATAACAATTTCATTGTGGTGTACATTAAGTGGTTATTCGTGGACCTAAATCTGTTGATAGAATTGTTGAGCAGTATAATAAGGAAAATCAAAAGATTTAAAAAGTTATTATAGGGGGTCTTTAATCTTTAATCTTACTCTCAGCTGTATCAATAACCTTTTCTTTCTCTCTTTCTCTCTCTTTCTATTTTGCATTCTCCTACTTCTTATCACTCCATCTTCATTCTCATCCCCTCATCGTTCCTCTTCAGTCTTTTTCTTCTGCACGTAATTTGTTCTAAATCTCCCATGCAGTTCTGCCTTAATCTATTTTTCCGAATGATTTAGAATTAATCGGATAAATTTGTTCTATCTTTCAAATTCATCTCGACGTGTTTGATTGGCAATACATTGCTCAGTGGAGTGAGAGTAAGAGAAGAGACGCTGGAAAACTCAAGATAAATACCAGGCAAGCTGCTTATTCCTGCTGGGCTACACCCCCGATGTTCACTCGACCATTTTCGCCTCGGCCTCTTCTCGACCAGCTGTACACTGAGCAACGAGCTCGTGAATATTATGTTGCCTATCAGAGAGGAAATAGGGGGCCATGGACGTGAAAACTGGCACAAACTGACAGACAGACGCAACAAAAACATCGGGATGGGGGAAAAGAGTGTGCGGTGGTACGTCCACCGCCATTTGGCTTTGGTTCGAATATTATAATGAACAAATGCAAAACCACAATATGAAAAATTAAGATTATCGCTTCCGCCTATTAGGAACATGTGCATGCGCGCGCATGAAGGACGCGTTTTGCGTCCGCACGCGCCGCGGACAGTATAACATAATTATTTTACGCATTAATACTTTTCCGTTATAATACAGAATCAACGATCACCCCCCCCCCCCCCCTCCCAAAACACACATATTTTTTTGGTTGTTCCTAACCATTTTTCGGAAATGTATCTAGGCATAAATTTCTTCTGTAAGAATTTACTGTGAATATTTTCGATTTTAAATCACAAGATGTTCACAAAATATTCGACGCTCAAAAAACAAGTTCCCTTTGTCTTTTTTTTTTTTTTTTTAAGCTGGTAGTTATTACCACTTTTGCCCAAAGTGTATTCATGAAACACACTCAGAAAATACATAAAAACTATAAGAAGAAGAAATGCATTTCTAAATAATATACTAAATGATAATCCATTTGTCAATTGACTTTCTAATATGGCTTTGTGAGTTTCTTAAAGCTGGCCATTAGAACTAGTTAAATTTTTACCAACAAAATTCACAAAAATTTCAGAATAACAACGTATTGTGTTGGAGAGGATACTTTACTTTTCAACAGAAAATTTGAAAAATATTTAGACAAAAGACTTTTGATTAACGACATGGTCTTTTTTTTTTGTTTTTGTATAGATATGAAATAATAATTAATTAGGCCTATATCGGAAGGTAGTGTGCGAAGGTGCAGTAGGGGTTTTAGTATGGTAACTAAGCTTAGTGAATACAATTAATGGAAAGTGTGCATTCGATGCAAGAATATTGTGGTGGTATCGATTTTTATTTTTGTTATTGTAAAATCAACCTTAAATTTACTCCATTCCTTTTGATACATCCCATGCCCCATGGTTTATGATATTGAGAGTGGAATTAAGGAAAGTTCCTGTGTACTGTAAAATAAATGCTTTAAATTTCGCCATCTAATTCCGTTTCCTTTGTGCTTAGTTTTGTTATTCAATAAATATGATAAATCAACACGTGGAACTGCGATTGGATTTAACGACTCGAATCATTTTCCCTTTGCCCTTATCTTAATCAAAACGTCCGAATTATTTTGAGAGTGACAAGCATAGAAATACTACACGCTTGACCTGGTCAAGTTTAGATGTCCAGTGGCTTGAGAGATAGAGTGACCAGAAGATGTGATGGACCCATAGCCCCGGGGTTTCCACGTCTCTGCAATAAATGATTGAATAGGAGGGGGAGGAGAAAGGGAGAAATTAAGAGCAATATTAATATTGAATAGTTCTTGTTTTTATTGCCGGATGAAGGATTGATTTGATGAAAGAAGATGGAAGGCGGATGGGGGATGGGTGGGGGGGGGGGGGGAGGGGGATTACTCCCAACTGATGGGTTTGGTGTGTGGAATTAATGTGCCCCCGCCTTACCGGATTACACACAGTGCCCCGAAAAATCATTCGGAAAGGTGGTTCTAGACATAAGTCAGCTGGAAGGATGCATGGTATCAACTAATTTTATTATCATGCCAACCTAGTGAGATAAAATTAAATAGATGAATGCGTGAATTAAACAATAGCAGTAATCCTGTCCAGATTTCATCCATGTCTTGTAATTATGATTTCCCCTATCTTGTATTTCTGATTCTTATTTTACTTGTTTTTATAAGAAATTGACATTCCCATGTGATGGACGAAAAAGGACAAAAGATAAAGTAGACGATACATATGAAACGAATTAAAATGATTTCCATTTATAGGAATATTCATATTCCCCTATACCTTAATCTCAAAGGCTTGGCCAAACTAAAATATATCCATAACCTTCCCCGTATATTGCTTGTCGATATGCTTGTTTCGGGGCGGTGACGACCATACACCTTAATAAACCACAAATATCAGCGTTTTTTCTCCTTTTCTTAGGTCACCCTATACCCTAAGCCACTGGACATCAGCAATCAGTTAACGGGTCAGTAGAAAAATAGCCGGAATTGAAATCCAAATAAAAATAATTGACGCTGTTAATTTTTTATCGCGATAGTGGACGTTACACCTCACTTCCCTTTCAATGCCGTGGTTCATTAGGAATATATTATTATACCGATACTACTTCGCCCCTTTCAAAATCCTCTTTGTGTAGCGCCTTTTCTTTTCAGGTACATGTACTTTCTAATTTCTTTAAACGGCACGACACTTTATTCAACAAAATTATAACAGAAAGAAATAAACGCCGAGTGCAGTGCTTCTATGAAAAATTATTATATCTGTAGGTGATAAAGGTGATTTTCATGCTGCGTTTTAGACGGAGGTTGATAGAAGTTAATTTTACGAGTCAAAACCGAAAACGCACTCCTTTTTTTAAACAAAGACGATTTTTATTTAAAAAGTCTGTTTTTATTTATGCTTCTCTCTCTCTCTCTCTCTCTCTCTCTCTCTCTCTTTCTCTCTTTCAGCAGTCAGGAATGAATTCTTAACGATTTACTTAAAAAAGGAAAATACAAAAAATCTAAAGGTTGATATGGGATAATACATCTGTTTTCTATTTTATATAAATAGATAACCAATATACACCAAGCAGAACCTCGGATCTTCTAAAATAATATTCCTCTTCTCTTCTCTATGCTATAAGTATATAAACGGTGATTAGTAATTTATGAAGGCACAATTCATTTAAAAAATTGGATAATGAGAATGGAGGGTACGTATATCAAAGGAAAGGAAATGAAGGACAAAGATAATGAAATATAGATAAACATAACAAGGAGAGATAGAAAGAAAGAACAAGAGAAAGAGAGAAAAATATACAACTACTCGGCAAGTCCTCTCCAAAAGTTTAACCTGAATGCACGGATCAGAGCCACTTTCATAAAAACTTTTATAAAAAGCAAGTTACAATACCTGTTATAAGCTATTGAAGCCATGACATTTGATTGGCTGAGATCTAAATTGTTAGAGAATTTTACGATTTGTAAGTTTCATGAAACAGGGTCCTTGGCCCCGTCATACAAAGAGTTGCGATTGATTCGGATATATCGCAAATAAGTTGCGACTCATCGCAACTGTTTAAATGGCAGGACCCTGATTGTATCAATCTCAGGTTGACAGCTAGGCATCAGACAGAATAACAATTTACTTTCAAATTTGTTACCTGAGCTTTCAAAATGAATTCTTATGGTACGGTGAGAGACAAGGAGGAAGAAGAGAGCACCAGTGGTCATCCAAGGGTCAGAGTGGTCATCTACGGTTTCCAATTTAAGAATATTGGGTTTCTGGTCTTGATGAGGATTGACCACTTGTCAAGGAAATGTCCAGAGTGGACGAAAGGAAGACGAAGATGAGGAAGATGGCGAAACAAAAGAAGAAGAGGGGTCCTCCAAGCGATGCGCTATTTCACGACTGGACATGGAGTGAGGACTTTTAATAGATGATTTTGATGCGTGACCACTCGTGGTAGAGGCCGAGGTATATTCACTTAAGTGAAAAACATATCCCTTCTTACTGCTTCCTATATTTTGTTTGTTTGTCATTTATCGGTAGAGTTCAAGAAGTAGAAGTTCTCATGAAACAAAACAAGACAAAATGCCTTGGACTATTAATATTTTTTAAAGCTGAAAGCGCGAAGTAGTTGCTCTCTTGTGTAGTGTTCTTTCCGTAGGAGTTGAAAGGTTATTTGCTCTTATTCTAATACAAAACAAAGTAAAACAACAACAAAAACAACGATCCTTCTGTCTGTCTTCTCTTTTCAATTGTCGTAATAATATAGTCGTGATCCTAAATTAGACCGAGTTTAAGAACTGTATTGGGTCTAAATTGTTATTAGAAGATGGATTGTTGTGTTAGACCGTTAATCTGGCCATTAACTATTCAGAGAATTATAATATTTCCCAAAACTATTTTTCACCCACGAACACGATTTGGGAAATCACGTCCTGTCCACTTGCTATCTCATAGTGGAAGGGGCGGAGGGGTGGCGAGTAGGAGGAAAACAACAATTCTGACAATAATTCTCCCTTGAATTCCGCGCGTGCTCCCCACCAGCCCGTATATTTGTCTTTAATTTGTATATGGTAGGCCGCCCCCGTGCTTTTCTTGCTAGTGGAAGTGGTGATGATATTCACACATGGGCAGTAGTTATGATGCAAGAGTCAACTTTGTTCATATTATTGTCAATTACACTAAAAAAACACCTTCCAATTCAATTAACTTTACTTTTTTCAAAAAATCAAAATATAGAATACAGATTTACAATGTAGAATATTCTGTTTATCTAAACAATTAATGGTTCTTTTGTAGAACAATATTGATAAATTTCGACGATTATCAAAATATGGGCTGCTCAATTGAAGACCCAACCAAATAAAAACATTGTAATTGTGTTGCTTTTATACAGATCAACATATTCAATGTAGGTCCCATAATTAAGTGTTAGTGTAATATGCATATTATTTTTTATATGTAGACATTTCATGAACTTAGTACATCAGCATAAGAATGTAGCTGATCATGTGGTTTGCATATGATTTATAATGAGGATACGACTGTCATTTTCACTGACGTAAATTCCGTTTCTTTTCTATTGTGGTTATACATAATATTCTGTAATACAAAGTTTTATGTCTTAGAAGTCAAACCACATAATGTATTTTATTCCTTCGTATACACACTGCTTTCGAATTTACAACAAAATAATAATGATGACATTATCTCTGATACATCTTCGTCGATTTCCCTGTTGAATATCTCAATATAGATTATGTTTATTGGAATTTTAAAAGAGAAACTAACCATGTTGGATGTCCTGCTTTGATAGTTATGAGCCATGACATGGACTACTCTTAGTATATGTCTGTGATTGTGCAATTCCTTTATATATATACTATGTCCCTTTATTATAAATCGTCTACTTTTGTACATTATTGTCTATTCTTCTTGAATGAAGAAACGATATCACCAACATACAAAGAAAGATAATTAGTAAAATAAAAGTATTTCAATCTTTGTTTTATAATCATGACAAATATATTCAGCGTGATGGTGACGAATCTATATTATCATAATGTGACAGAAATGGCTTTTATCATTTTGTTGATTTCACAATCATTCTAAATGAAAAATTGTTATTCTAAATGTATGAAACATTATAGAGATGCACAAGTTTACACAGCGACCGCTTTTTATAAACATCAATGTACGTCTCTATAACTATAAGGTGGTTTTACTTAGGCGCATCAAATCACTGCATTTATATATCACCTTGTTTTAATCACCACCCACCATAATAAATGATGAATCTTATTATCATATATAATATAAACGTCTATTTTTTGTTGATATCACATTTAATGATAACTGAAGAGATTTTTTTAATTCAAAATGTATGAAACATGTCTGGAGATGCACATTTATAAAAGACACCATTACAGTCAGTGTACCTCTTTGTTGGGTGATTTTTTTTCTTCATAAAATTATTGAGCGCTTCAAATGACTGCATTTTTGTATTGCTTTATTTTAATCACCTCCCACCATTTTCATGAAACGGACATTGAATGTTTGTTCAATTTCGTGAGAAAGAAAAATCCGTAAATCGCTGAACTATAATCATGACATGCGGACATTTTCATGTTTGTATAAATTCGTGAGAAGGAAAAGTCTGTCAGGCTCTTCAGGACCCTAAATCTTAATCATTTATTTAACTTGGTCTTCCCAAACCGCGTTAGATTTCCTGTCAAAAACACAAGCATATCTCTTACCGGCTTTCCTGACGCCGGAAACAAAATCCAAGCTTCAATAAACACCAAATCAAAATATCTATTTCTTTCCTTAATCTTCTTTTGCATAAACAAGTCTGACCCATTGACCGTGATAGGCGCTTTAAGAAATTTTGAAGAAGAAGAAAAAAAAAATCTTCTGATTTGTAATTTATTGGTGGAAATTTCTGTTTGGGTGATATATTCAATATGCATTACTTAGTTATTGACGTTTGAAAAAAAATTAAGACAGAAAAGGGCGAGAAAATGTATTGGATAACTGTAAAACAATCGCCAACAACCACAAAGAAGCGAAGAGATCCAATGCGTAACAGCCTGTTTGAATTATGTAATTGCAACCATAATGATAAAGGGGAAAAATGACAATAATGAAACAATTTTCCAAACCTATAATAATTGACAAAAAGATGAACACCAACGTACAAGAGGTTAAGAGAGCAACAACAACAACGAAACAAAGATAAAGTATTCTACAACAGATGGAAAACGATGATAATCATTACCAAACAGAGATAAAACATTAGCGGGCTTGACAAAGTAGAAGCGACGGAGATGACGTATGACCAAGCTCTGTTAAAATGGTAGAGATATGTGATTTGGAACATTCATCTTGGTAATATGCTGGTTGAATTGCTTTCGAAGAGCCGCCCCTCCCAGTGTTTTCCAAGAACCGCCCCTATACCCCCTCCCCCACCTCCCAACAACTCGGATCCCATGTGCTACCGGTCTGAAATTAAATTAGACAAAGGTTGAATCGGGTGAATAGTTTCATTTTTGGTCTGTTATTTTCTATTTTTGTGAGTGGATCAACACGTACCGTTACGTCTCATCAGCGGCACAACCCAAATATTCATGATATTCCTGAAAGGATAACCAATCAGCCAGATAGATGCTAAAACAATGGACACCGAATAAAAGGACGCCGACAAAGTATAAAACAATAACCTCTTCACACCCCGACGGCGTGTCATACGTTGCTCTTTGGGAGGGGGAGGGGGGAGTGGGTAATTAATGCTTTCGACTGTTCATTGTTGTGTAACCGAAAATAAGCATCATATAGAATATAATAGAACAGAATAGAATATAATTTGATTGTCTTCTTCCAAAGAATGAAGAAACTTTCCTTCCAGTTGATACATACATACAAATTTCACAACTTATACAAAATATAAATACAATCGTACCTTATCATATTGCTATACGAATTAATATTTTTCATTTGTCTTTTTTTTTTTAAGTCATAATGAATGGACAAATTTAATATTAGCTTAACAGCACAAGGGAACCCCAAGTCATGTTAGTTGGTAAATGGAATAATACTCAAAGAAGGATCAAGTATTTTCCGAATATTTTCTGACATTATTGTCTATGACAGGCGAAATAAGACAAAATGTGTTATTTCATAAGGGGGCACATTCTTGGGGTTATGCCACCTGGGTTTCAAGGGGGTGGCACGGGATTGGTTGTGTCTGCTCCCCTAAAATATTCAAGCGTTTTTTAACCTAATGTTTATCACTTTTTTACAAAGTATTTCTATGAACGTCCTAGCTACCGAACATGTATCACACACTGGTAACCTATAGAACAAATTAATGAATATATAAATAAGGAAATAAATAAACAAACAAACAGTACGCTTAGACACACTTTGCGATGCAGCAGCTATAACCAACATCCCAACACATCGGAGCGAAGGGAAAAGACGCGAGGCTATTTGTTATATACACGTCATTGGGAGAAAAAAAAAAAATTGATGATAAGTAGAAATAGATGTTGACGTAACATTTTAAGTGGAAAACAACATCATAAGTAATTTCTTCCGCAACGCAAAGATCACACCATTGACAGTATCATCAAACCGCAAAAAGCTCTTATAAGCCTATAAAAACACTGAACATGATTTCAATCAATGCGATATTATGAGAAAACACTAATGGTTCACGTGTGTTGTTTTTTCAAAGTTTGTGGTAAGATGACAATTAACGTTTCATTATGACAAAATAATGGAATCACATAACCTAAAACAGAGAGATTCTATTGTTTCCCCCAATTTTTTTTCTCCGTTATTTGGTCGATTAAATTATATTTCTCTCTCTCTCTCTCTCTCTCTCTCTCTCTTCTCATATCTCCTCCTCCTCAACTTTCCCTCTCCCTTCCTCTTTCTCCCCCCCTCTCTCTCTCTCTCTTTCTCCCTGTCTGTCTGTCTGTCTGTCTGTCTCTCTCTCTCTCTCTCACTCTCTCTCTGTTTTTCTCTCTGTGACTGTCTCTCTCTCTCTCTCTCTCTCTCTCTCTGTCTCCATGTATGTTCCTCTCTCTCTCTCTCTCCCTCTCTCTCTCTCTCTCTATGCATGTTTGGAATATAGGCCTACTCCAAAAATATTACCAATTTCGAGATGATATAATTGATTGTATCTACATGTTTTCATGATGTCTTTTGAATGCGCCACAAACATGAGCCCTATTAAAAAAATATATAACCAATCACTTTTTGAAGGCCTATAATCTCAGTAAAAGACTGATGTCTTAAAAAAAAACACGTTTGATTCAATATTATAGTATTATTATGACAATTCGATGATTATTATCGCAATTCAAAACGTGTACAAACTTCTGGATGAATATCATGAATTTTAAATCCCATGAAAGATATAGAAATGCGCTGTTGACAAGCCATAAATAACCACCGGTAAAAAAATCAGAACAACGATATGAAATTTATTAAAGCTAGCTTTTCATCTTCTCCAAAAAATAATGAAATCAAAACATTTCCAAAGAAGAGTATCAATAATCAGATGTATGGGAAATTGGAATTCAAGCATCCGCCGAAAGGAAAAGGAAAGACGAATGACAGGAAACTGGAAGAGCGACAAAAAGGGTAATAAAAGAGGAGCAAATGGATCCCTTGGTCACGATATATGTTTCAGAGAGAATGATAGGAAGACAGGTAGCAGTTGGAAAGAGATAGATTATTTTTGTCTTCTTTGAATGATTATTTATTTCTGGAAGTGATAGGCTCAGGTTGTATGCGGGATAATGACGGTTGAGACAGGATGTTTTTCGTCTCATTATCCGATGGTTCCTAGCTCGCGTAATCGGTTAGGAAATGATTTTGATATCAACTATTAAAAAATGATGTTACTTAAAGCCCCACTGTACTACTTGTAGCTACTTGCTCCCTCTATATATGCCTAATCGGTGACCATTGGTCTCCTATGATCCTCTTTTCTTGTTAATTGAGAGCTGAGTTGATGAGATGGCCACATGTCAGTGACCACCCTGGGTGGCCTAAACCCTCCTTGCCAAACTAGTACAGACGGCCTTTAATCTTTTTTTAATACAATTTAAAAGCAACAAAAAAAGAGGTGAAAAGGATATTATTAATGTTTATGCGTAAGAAAGTTTGAATGCAGGCAAGAACTATTAGAGGGGAAGAGCTGAACACAAAATTTTGAAAAGATAAATAATAGATCAATCTTATAAAAACAGATATATATGGAAGGCAGTTGAAAAATCATGAATAATTCTCAAAATGGCAGAATAACTAAATATACAAAGGCAGCTAGTGAAAGGATACATTTTTCCTTATTACAGTAAAGGGAATTTGAGACGTTTTGTAAACTTGAACAAGCCGTATATGAATTAGATAATTAAAGCAAAGAAAATGTGTCAAAGGAAATCTCAGCAACAAATGAAATAATGTCTGTATGGATGGAAGTGCAAGCCTTTTCTGTCAAACTGACGTAGAAATGTAAGAGAAACATAATCATATTCTCTTATAGGACAATCATTGTACTTGAAACTTTTTGAATAAATGTATTTCCAATTAAAACACTCTACTTTTATTGAAGGATACGAGACAATACAGCTCATGGTAGAGCATTTTACAAGCTTGATAACCCAACACCTACACTTGGGGATTTAGACCAAACAACAGAGAATGGCGGTTTATAACGATACAAATTGGCGCCTTTCTGAGCAGTTTGACATGATCAGGAGAGAGTAATGTGAACCCTTTTCGACCCCTTGTAATAAGAACCAGTCCGCTCGGTATAGCAGTATGCGCGACCTCCAAAGTCATGGACTATGTATGGGTTTACCGTATATCGCAAACATGGATGGCGCCATTTTGGTGTAATTGTTCATTATCTATTACATGTAGCAGTTTGATGCACGCATGTGTCTTTGAGAGTGTGTATTTGAGAGTGTGTGTTTGTGTAAAATGTGTCTAAAATGGGGAAAGAGGGGAAGAGAGAGAGAGGGAGAGAGAGAGAGAGAGAGAGAGAGGGGGAGGGGGTTGGGGGAAAAGGGGAAGGGAAAAAACGAAAAAGAAGAAGCGAAGAGACATAGAGAAAGAGAGAGAAGGATAAAAAGAGGAAAACGATTTGAGAAAAGAAAAAAGACCAAGGTAGGAGGTTGATCAATAAATTAGAGAACCAGTGTAAGATATAATTAGGAAAGGAAGAAGTGTGGGAGAGAGAAAAGAATTGTATAGGGAATAGAAAAGGAATTGAAATGAACAGTAAGTTAGAGCAATAGTACCAGATATAAATAGGAATAACAGAATACAGAGAGGGAGAGAGATAAATAGGGAGAGGTGTGGGGAAGAGAGAGAGAGAGAAAGGGGGACAAGATGAAAGTCGATAATCAGTAGGGTGGTAAAGGCAATACAAGAATTGTAAAATGGATATGTTTACTGGTACTACAATCATTATCACGCTGATCAGTCGTTACTACTCTCGGTATTAACAGCAGTATGGATGACATATTAAAGAGAGAGAGAGAGAGAGAGAGAGAGAGAGAGAGAGAGAGAGGGTGAGGCGAAGGGGAAGGTCGATAGTCAGTATACCAACACATTGTGAAATAGAGATATTTACAGGTACTACCATCATTATAACGCTGACCAGTCGTTAATCTATTTTCTTGGATTACGATTTGCAGTCGTAAAACTGTATTGGTTTTAATTGCCCATCATAATATTGTCATTGACTGTATTATTGTGGGTATGCAGTAAAAATCCTCGCAAACATTGGTGATTCGATGTACAAATTCTCAAAAACAAAAAAGAGAAATCATTAAAAACAGATAGAGATTTAGATCAACGAATCACACTATACATGGTCATTTACAAAACGGCGCTAGTGTGCCGGGCATGTTAAAAACTGCAACATTCGATTGAAAAAAGTTACATTAGTAATGAGCTACTATACAACACTTGTTACTTATATAAAATGTAAAAATAAATCTAATGATAAAACATAAGATATTAAGAAAAAACTTAGTCAATACAACATGAAATAACAATAACTACTACTACGTCAGCAATTGCACCTATGTTTTTTTGTTTTTGTTGGGGGCGGTTACTGTTAAGAAGGAAATGGACAACAGTTTATGGGGATAAGTACAGATTGAAGGACGGTTTTAAATAGAAGGAAAAGTGGCTAAAACAAGAAAGAGAAATACTCACCGACAGGCTGGCAGTAACGAGGTTTAATTGAGACATTAAGGGAAAGTGTCTCCTCGCAATTATTTATGGTTCTTGGACAGGAAATCGTACCATTATATTTCAATTACGCTCCCGTTGACTGTAGCGTGAGGAAATAGATAGAAACCCACTCCAGACACTGGAAATGTTCGATTTCCTCCTGGATTTGGACACAGGGTGACCATCTCAAGTCCTATTTTGTTATCTTAAAGGTAAAAGAGACATTGAAACATTCGAAAGTGTCGTTTTTAATGCATAGTTTTCGTGACACTTGTCGAAGAACAAGACGTCAAACAACGCAGCAGTTAGTAACGCTCACAATCTTGTAATTCTTTCTATCAATGCATGCATTTTAATGTGTATCAACTTGTTAGCTGTAGGGATTCGGGATACCAGATTGGGATTTTGAATTCTTAAACCACATGTTTTAATAGCATTAGGTCCATTAAGAATGTCATCCTTTAATAGGTAAGATCAAGATGATATAATACAATAAATACGATTTCAGTTTATATGCAGGCAACAGTCTAGACATACCTAACCACAGAGAAAAAATATCTATATCCATTTATGTTGATTATCATTAGAAACCGTGATGAAATGTTAAGACGCAAAAATGAACAGGTACCTTGCACTGCCCGGGTATGAATCTACAAAAACTTCAATTTATAGGGCACATCGATAATCATTTTACTTCAAAGACTTCAAGCAGAAACTCTCCAAATGTCCCTTTAAAGCTTGTGAGGTTTACATTCCACCGAGTTGCGTGCTGTCTGGATATTTTACGTGAGAGCCCACCAAACGGAAATTTTTGTTGATGACTTCTAATGAATTGAGTAATTTTACTTCTTTTCCCTCAGGTCACAATGAATCACAACCTGTGTTTTCCGCTTTATTTCAGAGCAGTTCTCTTCACATTTCTTATGTTTTGACTAGGATGTCGTTACTGTTATTGAAGTAAAATGTTGCACTCATTGTATGGGTATCTTATTTTAATTGTACTGGATATAATTATATATGTATATAATTATCACACAAATGTTTTACTTATACAAAGTCATGGTTTCCGATTTTTAAAATCATTCTAAGAGTTGATTCCTCGTATGATTACGATAGTTGTAGTTGGTATTTTATAGCAATGTATAATGTTCTTTCTATTTGTATTGATGTGTTATCAATTTTTTTATTTTTTTTTCTTAAAGATGACAATGTTAAAATAAAATCATAATGATAATGGTTACATTTACGCACGGTTGTATCCATCCCGGGGGATTCTCAAGGCGCATAAAAAGTATTATTATTATCTTGGCTTTAGCTCAGCTGCCCTAAGTAAGGCGGTATTTGGTCAAGAACTCTCACGACCAATCAGGATCTCTCATCCTAACATCACGTGACCTCTACATGGATTTAGATTGGTTAGTGTTGGAAGACAAATCAATGGCTGTCTTTTTTCCATGTTTATATTTTTTTCGAAATGACACTCGATGTTAAGATTTAAGCTCGTTTTTTTATTAATAAATATTTAGGATCTTTATTTTTCATATAATTATTAGGCCTAGATTGATGAATTTCATTTTAATAATTATAAACTTTTCCACCCTGAAAAAACGGGCGACAGTAGTTCATCCCTATTTTTTTTATATTTGATTATTTTTTTACAAATTTGTAATAATGTCTTTCCATCTTTCATTTTTTTTTTTTTTTTACAAAACACCTTTGGTCAATTAATATCATTTTATGACAAAATTATCTTATTCAGGGCGCATTTCCCATTGTTTTACTCTCATAACAATTTGTAACAACAATTTCTTTTTCAAAACAATTTTAATTTTGACCATACTCAATCAAATTAAACTGACCATAACTCCTTATCTTGCGGCAAAACAGTTTTCTGGACCGGGCAACGATTCTTTGTCGATACTCTAGTACTGTTGTCATACCGTCTGCCTGGCCAACCAGTAGTGACAGGCGTTGTGGTAATTTTAGCGCGCTAAAGACCAGCGTCCGATCAATCGTTACAAGAAAACGAGTTATGTAGTCTGTCACTCACAATCAAAATCTCATTTTGGCGGGCTGAGAAATGAAGTATTTAATTGTCGCCTGGTTTAGAGATTTGTTTCAATATGAATCAATCAAAGTTTCCCTTCGTTCTTCCCTTCTCTGTTATCTCTATATTTCTCTACCCCCTTCTCTCTCTCTCTCTCTCTCTCTTGTTCTCTCTTTATTTTCTCTGTCTATCTCTTTTATTATTACTTTAATCGTGTCTGATGATACCATGGATCTATACTTGTAGCTTCATGAAGATACCATTACAGATAATAAACTATTTAGCGTTTATATAATATATAGCCTTCGTGGAGCCTATGTAGTTGTTAGTCAAATCCAAAATGTTTACACTTTCATGATATTGTCACGATGTTTATATTTTACTTATTATTTTATTGTTAATATTTTGTTTCCAAGGGGAAATCCCTCTTACTACGTGTCTGATTCCATTTCCACCTGCATATAAGCTTGCCATTGTTTTGCTTTGTTTTATTTTTAAAAATTTCTATAATGTTTAAGAGGGAAATGTCATTGTGCAAAATATAAAATATGTTGATGACAATGTGAATATCAGCTTTAAAAAGCAAAACAAAACAAACAAAGAAAAGAAAACGGTAAATTGACTTATATTCTACTTAGACCTTTTTCCCCTTCTATGCTCCTCTATAGGGTTGGTCAATATCAATTTGTGTATGTGTGTGCGTGTGCGTGTTGTGTGTGCGTGTGCGTGCGCGCGCATAATTATGTTGTGTGCGTGGGTGTGTTGGCGTTGGTGGTGTGTGTGCGTGTGTAGGGATGTGTGTGTGTGTGATATTACAATAGCTGTAGACTATATCATAAAATCATTAGAAATCATTTGTAAGCTCATTCAGAAATCACTCCAAACCTTTCACGTACCTACCATACAACTCAAATGGAAATGTGGAGGAAAAAATGCAGTAACGTGCATTTGACCTTGATGACATTTCTCCTGGAAGACCTTAGAATTGAAGAAAAAAATTGCATTGGCCCACATCTCCAAAATTTGAGCCGGTTAAAGGCATCAAGAGAAAACTCTAATTACTCTTGATATACCAATTGCTCTCGTTTCATTATTAATTCAGAATCTACGTGAGAATAATGATCCTTTTCATCAAATCTGATCAGAAGACAGACTTACTTCTCCTCTCGTACTTTGCTCTGTCAAATGGCATAAAAATTGCTCTGCTATGTCTATACATATTGACGCTATTGGTAAGGGGATTCGTTTACAAAAAGAATTGTATTTTGAGTAACATGCATTAAACTGAAGTCAGACAACGGAGAACAAAAACATCTAACAATTTGTAACCTTGGCTTTACCCCCAAAACAAAAACATATGCAACGAGCCATTATTTAAGGGGGGGGGGGTGATATGTTTAAATGATGTAAAGTGTAATATTCCAATTCACATTTCTCTATCTTTTAACGCAATCATATGTACAGAGCTCAGAGAATACGCGAACTTTATTGCGCATAGTTGCCGTTGATATTATAAATGTGTTTTTTTTTTAACCCAGAAAAGCCCCCCCCCCCCCCCAAAAAAAAAAAAAAAAAAAAAAAAAAAAAACGCGGCGGTTTACGGCGTCATATTTGAAAGAGCCTGTTTAGTTTTAGTGATGCATCCATTGTTAATTTGTGTTGATTATTGTATGCTTCACTACTCACGGTCAACTTAATCACTATCAATAATATTCTTGATCAAAACAAATTGCCTGATCAATAAGTCACGGAGTGGCATTCGGAAACAAAAGCCATTCTAGTTTAATTTACGTAAATAGTATGGACTTTAATTAGTCTTTTGTCAGTGAATGCCACGAAATAATTATTCATCTTTGTTCATAGAAAGTCAATCATTGTAGACGTCAGTGTTTAAAAGCTATCGTATCTGAGTTGTTCTCTCATTTGATCCTCTCTCTCTCTCATTATGAACTCTATTTACATCTTTTGTAATGATCTACGTAGTGGTCAGTGAACTTTTGGTAAAATAGGCCCTATTCATACCCGAAACAAAATCAGAAGTAATTAATGCAAACGTTCTACTAACATAATATTTGCCTGATCTGAATTTAGCTGTATTGTATTTACATAATGTAATTTGGTTTAAACAGGATCTGGATCTGGATCCAATCCAATACATGTACAAAATAATGACCCCAAATATTCACAGATCTTTTACACATGGAGAAGTTCCACTTTGAGCATCTTAGAATAATAACTGCCAAAGTCCTAGATGTGCTTCATGAATACCTTTTGTTTGCCCTCTTGAAAAGAATACTTCCACCTGCGTATCTTAGAATGTACCGTTGGTGCATAAATGAATAATGTTACATAACTTTCATGAGCGCATATCCAGTATTCATCTCTGTGGGTTTTACCTTTTTGGTACAAATGACCTTTATCTGCCCATGCGCAGATTGTATCTGTAAACTCCCTTATACAATATGGTTGTGATACTCAGTAGCATTTCTTCTTGTGTAATCTTTAATTATTATGATTTTGTCATTGCGTTACCTTTGTAATACATCAATTGACATTTCGATGCCATGATGTAGGTACAATACACACAATATTCTATTCTCACTGTATCACGTAGAACGAAGAAGCGTTATAAAACTTTCATAATAGTTTCTAATTTGAATTTCAATCATAAGTGCTTCATTTTTCTGTGTGGCGTGGTTTGATAATGGATAATTTGTTTAATAAAGAACAAAAAAAGAAAAATCAACGGTGTAATGTATCGTAAATTCACATATTAAAGAGCCAACATTGGACAATATATTGAAAAATATTTAGAGTAGTAGTTCAATTGTTTTCATTAGTTGGGGCATTGGTTATCAATGCATTTCTTATCTTGATCAAAACTATTCCTTTTATTCCTATTAGAAAACCCTATCTTTATTAGTTATTGTCGAAAATGTCCTAAACATACTTAAATAAATAGTACCTGATTGTAAACATAATAAAATCTGACTGAGGAGGAGAAAGAGAGAAGGGAAGGAATTCGGAGAAAAAGAGAGAGAGAACAAGAAATAGAAGGGGGTGTAGGGAGAGAGAGAGAGAGAGAGAGAAAGAGGGAGAGAAAGAGATAGAGAGAGAGAGAGAGAGAGAGAAAGAGATATAGAGAGAGAGAGAGAGAGAGAGGGTAGGGGGAGGGGGAGAAAGAGATTTAGAGATGAGAAATACACAAAATTAATACCGAAAAAATCTAAGAAACGGAGACTTACAAACTGTCGAAAGTAACTAGAGAAGATGACAAAAACAAATTATCATACATTATCATAATTGCATAAAGATCGATAAATTCAAATAAATGAAACAAGCTTAATTCATGTGATTCGTGAAAATAAAATCAGAATGAATATTTAAATACAGGAGAGGGACACTTACTGTGGGAGAACCGTTAAGTCAGAAGGCGGTAGAAACAGTCGATTTTACTGCGGGTACATGTATATAACATTGAACCTTCATACAATGACATGACTGTTCATCTAGTGAAAGTATGGCTCAACAACTACCATTTATCTTTCATGCCTATACAATTCACAATCAGAGGTCTCTCTATGTATGCCGTGTCGGTGCAAAAAGGATGGGGGAAATACAGAGAAGTAACGGAATCCAAAAAAAATGGATTGTGAGTAACTAAATGCATTAGACTCGATTCTATAGTGCAGAACTGCACCCCGATCAAAACAAAACGAAACTCAATTAAAAATTAATGAAATCAGCTAATGGGAGTATTTTATACGACTGGGGTGAATTCAAGTCGAAACACAGTCGTCGTGATAAATTCGTCATAAGTCAGTGAATTTCAACTCGTCCCTGATAAAATATTCAACAAATTCGTGTGATTCAGGAGCTCGGGCCTTTGAATTCTACACAAAGCCGGAAACAGAGAAACCGAAAGAGCATTTCAAATGGAAATCGACAGTCATAATAATCATGATCCATATTCATAAAAAAGCGAGACTCACACGTTACCTCCGTCTGTTTCTCTTTATTTTCATGTTATACTGCTCGTTGTATTTATTTCCCTCGCTTAATTATCCTACTCTCGCGCATTGTACACGATTGCTCGGGATAAAAATATGACTCTGGCATGCCCTTTACTCCATATCTCTCTCTCTCTATAAAGAAAGATTAAATATTATAATGTATTTCATGCTCATAAAACGTACGAATTTTATCAATATAATTTTCTCATAATCCATCTGAAATTCGGTCAAAACGATCTTCCTCATCTTTCTCGTCTTCTCACAGTCTTCTCACTTCTCCACGTTTTGGCAAAGAGGTTGCCAGGTCAGTGCTTGGTTTTGCCAAGAATACCCCCCCCCCCCCCGCCACGTATTACAGTATTACAGGTATACAGATTCAACATTATATGAACATTGAAAACAATATTATGTTCATATATAGATGGAAACATTTGACGGCGAAAGGTACATGTTATTCAGAAAATTATATAAATTAGAATTATGTCCCTATAATATTGCACTTTATAGTCACCGTTTAAGTCTGCAGAGTGTGTGGAACAATAAGAGCAAGTAAATAATATATTGTACAAAATGATATGAGAGAGAGAGAGAGAGAGAGAGAGAGAGAGAAAAAAAAAGGGGGAGTAGAGAGAGAGAGAGAGAAGGGAGAGAGAGAGAGAGAGAGAGAGAGAGAGAGATACAATGTCATAAAATGAAAAGAGAACGAGAGGAAAATAGGGAGACAAAGACAAAGAGGGGGTGAGAGAGGTGAGAGGATGAGACATAATGGACATATACCCCCCCCCAAAAAAAAAATGACAAAGAGAGGGTGAGGGAGTGAGAGAGAGAGGGGGCCATCGAGTTTGAACATAAATTGGCGCCTTCGCGATGGTTATTAGATGTAACTTTTTCCAATACCAGCTCGCAATTAAACGCGTGTATTACCAAATTACAAGTGACAAGGCGCGCCGAAATTAACAGTCATCAGCAATATGAGAAATGACTCGGTTTCATATTATTAGTGCGAAAGATCCTAATTACATAACATGTAATTGATGAGCTTCTTCATTGGCCTCTCGTTCCACACTTTGGAAACATTTCGTTAATTAGATACCCGTTGTACATGACCAGCCATGCTTGAATGTGACAGTTCATGAAGTCAGAATGCATCTCATGAGTTCGTTCAGTTTATCTCCCTCTCCCCCTCTCTCTCTCTCTGTCTCTATCTCTCTTTAGGTGTCTCTCTCTCTCTCTCTCTCTCTCTCTCTCTCTCTCTCTCTCTCTCACACACACACACACACGTACGCTCACACACACCCACACACACATACCCTCTCATGAGCTTCTACATCACACCGGGTTCTAATATAATATAACTTTCTTTAATTTTATGAGTTTTCACATTTTTATTCTCTCTTTAACAATGAGACACCCCCCCCCTGCCTCTCCTGATCTACACCATGTTTCCAACATCGTCTCTTTGCCCCCCCCCCAGAATTTATAATGCAGTTTGATGTGATGGTATTGACATCAAAGCTTTGAGTACGTTTGATTCTGTCAATATTTCATGATCTTGCTCATTAGGGCGATGCATTTTTTTGCAATTTGTCAAGGTCATATTTTCATACCCTGTGTATTATTCATTAGAAATACGGATACAAGAATAATAAAGAGTGAACTTTCGATGATATCACATTATGAACGATGACATTTTTAGTGTAAAGAAATATTAGATGATAACGCTTGTAGAAGTTTTTAGACACTTTAAAATACTCAAAATCTAGTATCATTTTCTCTCTTATCACTCGATATCATAATGATATATATTACATTTATTAAGCGCCTTTTCATTAGATACAAAGCGCATAAACAAGAAATACTTACAAACAAACAAAAAGAGAGAACATTACCATACAAATCTTACAATAATTACAAACAGAGAAGAATATTACAACAAATTAGAAAAGATGAGTTTTCAGACACCTCTTGAAAGCTGTGAGAGTATGGCATTCTTTATAGTACAGGGGGTAAGGACTTCAAGTTTGTTTTGTTTTGTTTTTTGTTTTTTTGGTGGGGGGGGGAGCAATAAAGCCCTATCACCTCTCTGTTTGTTACTCGATATTATATCATTTCTGATTATATAATTCTACAGTTATATTGCAATCCATAAGCTGATGGAACCTGAAAAATAACAACTACATGTACGTAATATGCATGGTATATTTTCCATCAAAGATTCCCAACCCCCATACTTTCAGTCTACTCAAAGTACATGACAAGGTTAAAAACAATATTTAATGATTTGAAAACATTCTCCTGTCCTCCCCTCGCTAAGCATAGTGGCTCCACATTACAGGAAACATGCCAAATTACACCTTTTATATTATTTTCCCTCAGTATGAAATAAGAGCTTTTTAATAACTATGAAATGGCGAAAACTTTCTTCTCTGCAATTTGAGAAAGGTCAAGGGAATAAAAACCCAAATTATCCCATTAAATCGAAATTACGAGAAAAGAATAGCGCCGTTAAATAAATGATGGTAATATTTGAGAGTGATATTAATAAAAGGCTGACGAATTCCCTCAATCATAAACCAATAAAGACCAAATCGTATTAGCGAGCAAAATAACGTAGATACGTCTGTGATCCAGTTTCTTCATCATCCTTACTTAATAAAGCTCTTATGTACATCATTTTATTCAGACTGTTTCGTTTGAAGTTGCGGCATGCCAAAAGTTTACACTAATGTCAAGGAATTTAGCGTGTAAGAGTTATTGTATGTTATTTGTTCTTGAATTTGCCATTATGATTAAACTGATCAATTAAAACCAAAATTAAACAACTTGGTGGTGTTTACGTTTCCATGCTTTAATTTCTCATATTTGTTGATTGATTGATTGATTGATGGATTGATTTGATTTATTAATTTATTATTCATTTATCCATTTATTTATTTATTCATTCATATATTTATCTATTTATTTATTAATTCATTCATTTATTTATGTATTGATGTTTTATTCATTTATCTTGTTTTTAATTATGTTTATTTATTTATATTTCTTACTTATTATTTAAACTTGTTGTGTGACGTCAGTGCATTTCAATAATTCAAAAGTATTATTGGATACCAAAATAAAGATTTGATTGACAGATTATATGAGAAGAATAGGGTAAAGTTTATAATTATGGATACGGTCAGGGTTATGGTTACGTCATATGATTCAAAATAGTGATTTTAATCACTCTTTTGGAGTGGATTTCGCTCTTGAAGGAGTGTATTTTCAGTCCACAAACGAAGAGATCCTCACATCGACTCCTAAAATAGTGGATTTCCACTCTTGTACATTTCAAAGAGTGCATAAGTCAATAGCTCTGCAGTTATGCGATTTTTGCCTTTACTACAATCTTTGACCTTTAGTACAATTATGATTTCGAGGATAAATATCAATTTCTTGACCACCAGGGTCTATCTCCTATCTATGGCGAGGGAAATATTGACCGGATGTCGGAGCAATAGTCTGTCTATTTCTCGCGGATATCTAAACTGACAAGCAAGCAAACCAGGCTTTCAAGAGATAACAACAAGACAATTTGCTTTAAAAATTTTAAAGGCACGGCACACCAAAGAGTGGATTGAATCTTTTTCGGGGGATCCAGAGGAATTGTATAGAGAAATTTATATAATAAGGTATTGAACCGCAGTAAAGAATCGCTATTTGTAATACCCTTAAAGTTTCCTAAAGTGCCTCGTGCACAATTATTTTGGTAAGAGAATATTTCTTCGAAAGAAGAACATTAATTATTTTGCTTAGATTATGATATAGCAGCTATGGTTCAATGCATTTTCTTGAAATAATCATTTGTATTATTTTGTTCTTATCTTATCTGCGATAACGTATTATATCATTCGAAATGTTTCAGATGTACGTTCATAAATTAAATACTTTAAAACAAATGCAACGTGACTAGAATTGATAAGTTATGTAAAGCTTTAGATAAAGAAACACTTTAAATTAAGAAAAAAAGCAAGACAGATATGATTGGTCGGTGAGTTGAATGAAATGAACACATTTAGCTGGCATTTTGTTTGTGTATTTTTGTCAACCAATGTGTTTATTTTGTTTAGTTGCAGACCGTATAACGTATGGAATTATTGTTAATCATCCATTGTTTGAGCATGATTACATCATGCTGCCATCAGCCGTGACAGGACAAATCGTCACGGCTGGTCGAGTAGACTAATCAATCTTACTGGCATCTGCATGGATCGAGAAATGGCAGAGAGAGTGAGAGAGAGGGGGAGAGAGAGAGAGGGGGGAAGAGGTAGAGGGGGGGGGGGGACAAACAGAGTCTAAGAGAGAGAGAGAGAGAGAGAGAGAGAAAGAGAAAGACAGCACAATAATTAAAACAAGGATGTGGAGAGAAAGAGAAAGAGAAGGAGAGGGGGAAATGAAGGAAAAATCGGAAGATGAAGAATAAGAATAAGAACAACAATAAACAAGAAGAACACCAACAACAATAACAACGTTTGACTACGAATAAATCCGCGATTTTACTTTAAACTTAAATTATTTTCTTCTTATTACAGACGACCAAGCTCAGTTATTAGTTCAATCTCTCTTTCTTACACTTGCCTTTTATTAATTAAAGACTTGACAGAAAGGAAGGGGCAAATTTGAATGGAATTGTTTAATAGATCACCTATTAAATTGGCTTCTGTAAATACAGTTAAAACTGGACTTTCATCAATATTAATTAGGCTCCAAACATGCTCGCTGCATTACATACACTGTATTAGTTAGTAGTATTATTCATTTTTATCCTTTCGTCGCTGACCAGGTAGCATTACAAATGTTTGGTTGAATTCATGGCTCTTTCTTATCGAGAGATATGATTGATCCGAATTGATCGCAGACGCAAAGTTACAATCTACTATAAGTCTTTATTACATAATTTTAGCTCTGTAAGAAAATTCATGTCCAATACTGATTTGTTTTTAAATTATTAAAATGACCGCAATGACATAGTATTGTTGTAGTACTAGTAGTCATCGCTCTATGCAGATCGAATTTGTTTCATGTTCCACATAATATAAACAATGACAAGATAATCACAATAATAAACATAATGATATAACAGAAAATTAGCATAGAAATATCTTTGACATTGTTTTTATTTTTGTCTCGTGATGAGAAAGTATTTAGTTACAGGAAATTAAAAAACGAACCTTATTGGAAGCAATGCTTGTGAGGTGTAGGTTTGCACAATAATAATTTAAACTTTATGTATTCATAATAGATTTGTGAAAGATTACGGAGTCAAAGAAACATGACGTACACAACAAACGAAACAAAAACAAATAAGAACAGTGGCACTGTGGCAGGATGTAACATTTGAACAATACGAAGTCAGTCATTAAATGAGGTTTAATGGTGAGTAATATAACAATACATGCAGCTTTCAATATCAATGTCATCTTGAGATTTAAAAAAATATCGGCAGATCATAAAATTACAAGAGTCCCTTTTCCCATTTGTAGAGCTTACATTTTACATACTTTACGTTTATACAGACAGTTTCATACATTTTTGAAATTAAGTACTCCTGATATGCCAAAGTAAACAAAAGCATAATTTTTCTTTATTTCTTCACAACTTGGCTCTATTTTAATTGTATGAAGTCTCTTTCAGTTTTTCAAATATGTCAGAGTTCTCTTCCATCCATCTGCTTCTCTATTTCTCCCCCACCCCCCCTCTCTCTCTCTCTCTACAACTATCCCCCCTTTTTTCCACACCTTCTCTGTTTGTCTCTCTCTGTCTCTCTCTGTCTCTTTTCTTCATTTTCTTTCTTTCTTTCTCATCTTTCTTTACACCCTCTTCTCTCTGCCTCTGCCTCTCTTGCTCTTTCTCTATTTATCTCTTTGTGTGTGTCTCTGTCTCTCTTTTTGTATCTATTTCCATCCCCCCCCCCCTCTCCCCCTCTCCCTCTCTCCCCCCCCCTCTCCCTCTCTCTCTCCCTCTCTCTCTCAGTGTTCCTGTTTATCCTGTCCGAAGTTGATCAGTGTTTTATAGTGACATCTTACGGGCCGCCATGTACAAGTCATCGTTTTTCTAATTCATTTTAGAACCTCGTGCATGCATACACGGAGGCGTGCATGCAAGAGGTAAGATGAACTTTGCAGTTAAAGGCCTGGTGTCTTTTTTTTGCTCCTTGGTATACCCTAATTCACGTCGGATTCCATCTTCCTTCGTAAGCATTTTCCCCACCTTTTTGAAATCATATTCCATCTTCATTTCCTTTTCTTTCGTCACCCAGTATCTCCTTTTTATTTCCAAATTCTTGTTTTATTTTTATTTCTACTTTTTCTCCTTCAAACTGTAATAATTGCTACCCAACTGCTCTTTATTTATCATTTTGATTATGTATTTTTTTTTAAATCTTCCTCGCTAACGTTTCCTCCGCAATTACCCTATTGTGTTGGTGTATTGTATTTTTATATTTTCATTCCAATATCGGAATGGAGCTTTCATTTTCATTTTCATCATGGTAGGCTATATACATGGCTTTTTTATATTATGCTTTAAAATTCGTCATTCCACTTTAAGCAACGATCAATGCTCTAGATGTAAACAGATTTCAAAGTTACGTTCATATCAAAGAATAAGAATGTAAGACAGAGAACAAGCAACTTGTGAACAAATGCAGGGCCTCCGCATTGATCATCAAATACACAAAGTATCTCGGAAATAAATGTGCCTTTAAATACGTTTTGAATTGGAAAGCAATCGATTGCGCTTCATGTTAGTTACCAAATTAGGCTAATGGATTATTTCACGCATAAAAAAATTCAGTAATATTGAGCAACATAATTATTTTCAATATAATTACATGTATCTTCATAAGTGCATTACTTTGACAATTTGATATTGTGTGGCAGAACAAAACCGAAGGTCATGCTAAAGAATCGTATCAGGAATGTAGAAACAAAAAGCATGAAATAAATGATGACTCTTATCGAAACCCTACACTGTGTTTTTGTTGTATTCATGAACCGGAGTCTATAGATGTTTGATAAACAGAGGCGCTCATGCATCGTTCATAGATGCTACTGACCATCACAATGCATGCATCCAGGGTTTCCCGCCCAAACAAAGCTAGCACTTTAAGATGCACCCAATAGTGCATTCGAGGGATGCGCCGTATGTCTGTCACAGTGCTTGAGCTATACGGGTGCGTTTCTTTTTTTTTCTTTCGGAGAGGAGATCGAGAAGAAGGCTACTGCTACAAAATGTGGTGCTCGTGCCGTCTCTACAGCATGGTTTCCCCGCATATTACGGGTGGGGAACAACTTATGGCGCGAGCATGCATTGTCGCACAAGCATCAAACGCCCGACCGCCCGGCGTAGGCCTGCTAGGGTGATCACTACAAAACAAATTCGGCAATATTATTAATGTAGTGTCCCGTCTAGGCTTATGGGATATTATTCCTAATGACACCGGCAGCTTGCAAATTTCCTTTAAAAAAAAAAGATAAACTGCATGAGAAATACGGTAAGATGGGGTTTTGAATGCACTTTTTCTATATACATCTCATCAGGGAGAGTTAGTACGATCACCATACAGTCGAAGGTGGAAATGCTTATCGAGTGGGTGGCGGGAATCTGGTTTTGTTTCGACGATTCTCTGTTTATTCGTTTTCCGCTTTTTCCAAAGAAAGAGGATTGCAAAAAAGAAGGGATTCTTTATTTCCATCTCCTTGACTCGGCTGTCAGTTCGATTCACGGGACCCACGTTTTACAGGTCGTTCTTAATTAGCCCGGCATTATCAATAGGAGACAATGTTATTCGTCGTCGCTCATATTGAAACTGCACGCTATTATCACTTCGAATTAATCGACTGCTACGTTCAAAGATACACGGGAACGTCATGGTTAATGTTTGATACTGCTCTCGCTAAATCGGCGTGATGATGGCGTCTATTTATTTAAAAATTAAATTCCCCGCAGAGTAGTGATATTGTCGAAGTTCGTGTATTTACTGGCTGCTATGCAACCTTTTTTGTATAAAGATTAACGTGGGTTTTGCTGATTTTAGTGATTTGTTGTGATGCGATCGGTGATGCTTTGTTATGCTTAATGGTTGTTTCAGTGTGCAAAAATCTCTTTTTCGTGGAAAAAACTATACAAAATTCATCAGTTTGTAATTTCATCATAGATAAGATAACAAATAAAAGTGGATTATTTATATGTTGATCCTACATAATATGGCAATTACTATCAGTTTAATTTTGTAGAGAGGGAGGGGAGAGGGAAAGGGAGTGAGAAAAAGTGAGGAGAGATAAAGGAGAGGGGAGATATACCGTGGGAGAAAGAGATACAGTGTGAAAGTGTGTAGATGAACAGCTTGTTATCTACCAATAATGTAGCAATAAAATACAACAGTTGTAAAAACAAAAGATAACAAGAGGAAAAATAACGATACATTGTTTAAGCATGGACCTAAATATAATAGTAGAACGATGACCGGGGTAATGATATATCTGTAAAGCGCTTAGGTACATCGTTGGATTGGTGTATTGAGCGCTATATAAAAAAACGGATTATTATTATTATTATTATTAATGGTTTAAGCCTATGGTATGGGGTATTAATACATCAACAAATTTGGAGAGATGCTAAAAGTTTCATGGGGAATTAAGCACAATATTGATGAAGATATAAAGATGTTGGAAATGACCTGGAAAAATACCTAAAGAGACTGGCAAAAAAAAGAGAGACATACGAGGAAGAGAGAGATAGATAAAGGGATGGAGTGAGAGAGAGAAAGAGAGAGAGAGAGAGAGAGGTAGAGAGAGGGAGGGAGAGAGGGAGAGAGAGAGAGAGAGAGCAACACGAGGAAAGTTTAGAAAGAGACCGATAGAGAAAGAGAGAGAGAGGTGGAGAGATAGAGCTGCAGAAATAGAAAGAAGAAGAGAAAGAGAAAAGTTAGAAGAAGAAAGACTTGTTTCAGACAGCTTTTTCCTGAACCTGAACTGAACCATTTTGCCGATCGATGTCTGTTCGCCTTCTCTCGGAAACAATATTTATAGGACAAGGCCACACACTGGAAACGCACTTGTGCAGACATACAAACACTTTACCAATTCCTTTCCGCCACGCCCGCTGAAAACTTCCGACCAATGACAAACGGGTTGTCACGTCACATGACACTAGCACTCGCTAGTCTGGGTTCTCCAGTCAACAATTTCTGTGGATTGAGTTGACATCGCGCTTTTAAAAGTTTGATCGTCAATCTTGTGCTCTTCCGAAACCTGTGATAGATCCAAGACTCTTTGTATTAGGAGGTTGGAGGGGAGGGGGGCAATAGTCTTTAAAATTGTATCTGACAATGAAAGAAAAATCCCACGTTTGTATTCAAATGTGCATTATTTCATTTCGTTTCAAGTAAACATCTATTTTCCAAAATGGACGTTTGTTCAAATACAATTTATACAGTGAAAATATTTTACAGGTAGCAACTTCTCTAAAAGGCAAATTTCAGGTCTGAAACACAGCCTAAGTAAAACATTGCATGAAAGGTGTGTCGAGTCCTAATGACGTCACGTGAAAAGTACATCTTCTGGACATAAGCTCTCTTTCTCAGTGAACACATGTATACAGTAACGCAGTTATGATATTGTATAGGTAAACATGTTAAAAAAACATGAATTTAATTTGAAGATAAATAAATTCTTAACTGCCAATAATAATCATTCGGTTTGACTACTCCTATTCAATGTACAAGCATAGATCATAATTGTACGGAAGAGCCAAATCGCCTTGAGCGCGTTTCTTCTGTCAAAATGGCCGTTTGCAAGATTTCTATTTGACCAAGGTACTCTTAAAGATACCATCCCACCCCACCTTGTTCTGATGGTCTCCCGGCGTGTAAACAAGGTTTCGGGGAAGATGAAAAGGTCAAGTTGCACATCTGTGTACATCAATAGAGGTTATAATATGTGGAAGGTCTAGCATGAACCTGGGAGTACTGGCACTTAAATGAAGTCGGAGTTCAAGGAAGAGCGAGAGAGTAGTGACACTTAAATGAAGCCCTAGTTAAGGGAAGCTTGATGTTGTCACCTTAAAAAATTATAGATGAATGTAGAATAATAGATCAATTCTGATATACTATTTTATTTTTGTCTACGCATACCACAAATAGTGTGTCCAAAGTGGGGAAGGCGGTGGGATGGAGCAGAACAACAATGGTCCCAATCCTGCCTTTTCGTAGAATGGTTTGAATTCATAATTCTTAAATATTATCACATATGTTTGTGTTGGTAGGCCTACATTGTTTGGCTTGGTACGATGTACTATTACAGAGTATGCAGCCACCCCCCCCCCCCCCCCATAATATGGAAATTGTGGCTTGATTTTGCAAAGCACTAACATATGTGATTTCACGCCAGTAAATCATGTAAGTGCTCATATTAATTATTATAAAAAATCAAGTGAAAATGTTAATTCACACAATAAGTGGGTGTCCCAACGTAAATCCTAAAGAAATCCAGAACCGCAGAAGGAAAACCATAATGATGTATAATTATGACCATGGATATGGACTAGTTCATACGGACACATTAACAAAATATTATTAAATATCCTGCTACTATATGATGATTATAGTGAGTGTGTAGAATGTGTATTGGAATGACCATCCTTGTATTTGCTATACCAGGATGCGTTGACCATAGTCTGGTGTGACAATGATAGGATGACCTTTATTTCACCAGTTGGTGGCGCTAATTAACTCATCCACTCGTGTCCTGGGAAACAATTAGCGAAATTGACTTGACACAAAATGATCATTAGATATGAAAAATCATAATTAATGAAAAAATATATATTTAGGAGCTAAATGACAACCCTTGTGGTGGCGTAAATTCGTGTGAGGTAATTTTGTCAAAAGTTGTTGCCAAATTGGGAATTGTAACATTATTTTGGGGTACAATTACTGTTTTAACACAATCTCAAATTTTACCGTTCATTATTATAATAGGATGATTCTTTCCTATTATAAATTTGGTTTTGAATTCGTCTTCCTCAGAAATTCGATGCTATACGTGATGTCCAACGAACATCATGGGTAATAACTAATATTTTTCTATATACCGTATAACAAGTATATATTTTTTTTATGTATATTTATTTTTAATATCAATAGGCTTGTGAAACCCGCCTATATTATAAAACATTTATTAAATGCATGCATCATTTTTTATATTATTCAATCATGTGGACTTAATTCGTATGAAGACGCGACCTCATGAATCTTTTTCTTTTGATCTTATTTTGGGTAAAATTGGAAACAAAAAATCGTGAAGTCTGCTCACTCTGGCGTGGGTAAAAGTAATACAGCTGTTACCCCCTTGTTAACCGTGTACAGCCTTTGGGGTCAAATCCTATCATACATTATCACAACCAAATTCACGTCATCTGTTCCAAATATAATCCCAGATTAATTCTCATTGATATTATGAAAATATTCCATTTCGGAATACATCAGAACTGATTTATAGTAATCAAGTTTCATCCGTCTCCCCCTCTCTTTCTCCCTCTCTCCATTTCTTGTTGTTGCGTTTATTTCCGGCATATACGCACAACCGTCGCAGGGGGTAAATTGAAAAGGAATGACTCGGCAAAAAGAGGGAGGGAGAGAGAGAAAGGGCGAGCACTGAGAAATCTGTATACAAATAATCATTTAGGAAAAATGATGGAAATGATTGAGATTGCTCTCTGTCGGGCAAAGGAATGTCCCAATGAAAAGAATTAAATATGGGGAAGAGAAGGGGTAGTGCTTTGATTGAGCTAACGCGGTTTTCCAGGAATGGGTCTGCGGGCAGGGGTTAGTTGGGGGGACTCCTCATCGCGTATCGGGCCGGGGAGCATCCGAACCGGCACGGCTAGAAGAAGGGTAGGTATACACGAAGAGAAGTATACCACCAGACATCTTTTATGCTGTTGTGCGAAGAAAAAAACAAATATGAACTTTACGATGAACTTTGGACTTTTGAAATAAAGGGTTGCAGACAGGTCACCGGTAAGAAAGACAAAGAAATGAACGCAGCTTATACAAAAAAAGTTATATAGACTTTAAAGCTTATAATTGTTTACTAGACGGAGAAAGAGAAAGACGAATTCAAATGTAAAATGTAATTAACGATCATATACTTCAAATTATTATTGTAACGAGATTTGAATAAAGAGAAGTATTATATATTTTGGTTTAACGTGAATGTATCTTTGTAAAATGTTGGCAGGATTGTCTAATTATTCACATCAATCATTAAATGAACGACCAAGAAGTGTATAGTTACGTAAATCATCAAAATTTATACGAAATAACATTACCTTATTTCTCAAAGTCCCCATTTGTATCTGCTTTATGTCACATTAATGAGATTTTAGTTTAAATCAATAAATTTTATCAAAATAAAACACTAATCATGATTATAATACAAGTTCAATGATCTAATCAGAATTGAGTGAAATACCTGAGTCAATCAAATACATGCAATCAAAAGAGATGACATCGTCGATTAGGTTCTTATTCCCAAAAATATTACCAAATTAGTTTGGACACAATATTAAATGTGGCATATTGTTCTAATAAATGTGCAAGGTTAAAATTAAAGACTGAGAGCAAAGTAGACTTTATGAAAACTAGTCTTTATGAAAATGAATGCAAAAAAACAGAAATGAAACCGAATTCGTTTTTAACTGCAAAAGGAATGCATATACTACCGCTCAAATTATTGGCGAATGATTTTTTTTTTTTTACATCTCTGCCGACTGCACGATATACGTCTATTTTCTTATTTTTTCGGATGGTGACAATTGAGACGAGTTGGGTTGTCCCTTTGCGTTGATCAAATTAGAAAGTACGGCATCGGATAACACTTGCATTGTGCCAAAAATGACCATAATTTGAAAAACGAGATACGTTAACAGATCTTGGAAAGAGATAAAATAAACTGAAAATCGAATTCCAATTCAATAAGCGAATCGAGGAGAATGCGTAAGGAATGATAAACTCTGCGCGAGATTCAATTTGGCGGCGAGGAAAAAAAAATCGAAGAAAATCACAGAAAAACGGGGAAACAAATTAGAAGGGAATTTATGAGAAGGACAACCAAATTAGAATCAAAATACGAGGAAAAGGTGGCGATAAGAATAGGGTATAACATTACTAGGCATTGCACTTTCACGCTTTGCTCAAATCAAATCAGACGGCGCTGGCTCTACTCCCTCTCTCCCACTTCTGCTGGCGTGAAATAGAATTTCAAACGTAACACGGCCCCCAAACTGTTACTGCAAACAAGTCGAAATGTGGCGCTTTTCGAAGCATTCCCAGTCTCATTACAATCGTGCAACACCCTCTCCTTGTTCTCAGTCGTGTGACCGGTGGGAGGAGGAGGGAGCTGGGAGAGAGAGATGGAGACGGTGGTAGATACAGGAAGAGGGAGAGATAGATGGAAAGAGAGGGGATAGTGGAAGGAGAAAGACTAAGAGAGTGTGAGAGGGGAAGCAAGAGAGAGAGAGAGAGAGAGAGAGAGAAAGACAGGGAGGTAGACATGGGGCGTGTTCATGCTTCACTTTTTCTGGCCAGAATCAGGCATCTGTTACGCGTTTAGTTTAAAACACGGTTGCGTCCTGCTCACTTTTGTAGAATCACCGAAAAACGGCGATCACGATCGCCGATCGTAAACTCACAAAAAGATGCGTTTACAATTTGTAAAACGCGTTTAAATGGGGTCAACGCACTGACCTCTAGTGGGTCTACGTAGCATGCACAGTGAAGGTTTGCGAATCCAGCTGGAAGACCAATTAGGGCCACACAGGGAGAATTGCCTTGAGGAGCCAGAGAAGTGCATGAACAGTACACCGTGGAACTGCGATCACGATGAGCGTTTACGATGAGCGTTTCAGATCGCTCATTCTACCTTCAAAATCAAGCATGAACGCGCCCATAGACAGACAGTTAGACATGCAGCTATAGAGGGGATGAGAGGGAGAAGGAGGGGAGAAAGGGAGGGAGATTTGAAAGGTGTTGGGGAAAAAAGGAGGGAATATAAAACTATTAAGTCGGCGAGAGAAGTTGTGACTACTATAACACCTTCATCATGTTCAAGACGTCGTTTTTGTAGAGGCTATTGAATAGCGTTATTCTTGCGGCTTGTGTTTTGTGTTTTGTTTACCCACTGTTAGCGCTTAGAAAAGAAAAATTGAATAAAAAGAGAGAAGAAAGTGATGAGAGAGAGAGAGATAGAAAGAGAGAAAGAGAGAGAGAGAGAGAGAGAGAGAGAGAGAGTGAGGGGGGGGGGGGGGAGGTTGAGGATCTTTGTAATTCTGCCGTTATGCTTGTACTTTTGAAGTCATTCTGTTCGAGACCATAATAACGTATTGATTCAATTAGATGGTGTAAATGAGAAGAGAAAATATTTTGACGCCATATCGTCCATGTTTTTCTTATAAATGATATCTTTGTATCCAGCAAATCACGTACATGTACATGCTACATGAAACAGAAACTTGGAGTGTTCATAAAAAAACACTTTTCAGATGCTGAGGTATACAATCTAAATTTTAGATATGACACATTTTACAATAATTAGTCGATATAATTGCAGCTGGGAAACTAAACAGCTTTTATCTGACTGACATTATTTAAATGTCCATGAATTATTTAAAAATTGGTAGAAGACAATGGAAAGAGACAAAGAGCGAGGGATACAGACAGGTAAATAGCTAAACGTAAATGAAGATGATTAAAAAACACATGGACAGTATAGAGAGACAAAAACAGGCTGACAGACAGGTAGGCAGACAGACCAACAAACAGACGGACAGAAAGAGATACTGACAGAGAGCGAAGAGACACTCAGGTAAATAAATAGGCCAATATTATAGTCTAGAAAAGCATAGGCAAAGGAATGAGACAGTCCAAGGTAATGATGATAAATTATGTAGGTCTATACAGATGGATACAAAAGAAAAGCGGTTAGAGTGAAAATACCTCATTTTCTTGGTTGTAATGATTCCAATTCACTCAAACTCAGGATTGCGAAAAAGGCATTGCCGATGAAATTAACCCAATACATCTTCGATTCGTTTGCATGTTTTACTCTTAATTGGCATAAGTGAATTACAATTTACAGCAGATAAGCGAATCTATTCCGTGTCGAAGGGTAAACAGTACGAAAACCCGCCCAATAACCCCCAAACAGCAGACGGTGAAGATTCACTTTGTTGCTATAGCAACAAGAGAATTTAAGGTAAGTGTACTTTCTTGGAGGGTTGAGCCTTCGTGGCCGCGTCACACGGATCGCGAACACGTTAATTTGGCCGCGAATTTAATCAGACGACAGTGTTTCGTTTACTTCAGATTCACTCGCACAGATCGATTTGAAAAACATTATCAACGATCTCTCTCTCTTTCTCCCTTTCTCTCTCTCTCTATCTCTTCACTTCCACTACAATAATTCGAAAATGAGGAAAGTGACCCCTGGTAGGCAATTCGGTATCATCTGATCATCTGATGACAAGTCATTATTCTAATTGACATGGTTCTGTCTGTAATCCTCTACCTGACATGCACTGAGCGCGATCGTCATCAGAATGATAATTGCCATCATACAAAATTCATTAGCAAAGATAAATACAGTTGTCCGCGTTTGTATTTGTGACGGCAGCTGATGATGATGGTATTAATGATTATTACTGAATTGGATGCTGGCGAGTCGTATAGATGTAGAGGAATTCGATTGGTTAATGATGATCAGAATAATTTCCCTTTTCTGATGAGAATTCTGATGCACGAGGATCCGTGTCGCCGGGACGTTTCTTTATTTGTTATTCCATGTTTCGAGATTGTTCTGAGGGGTCGGTATACATTCATCGGACATTGAACTGGAAGTGAGAGTGCAGAAGTTTGTTTCCCTTATTTTTGAAATAAATTTGTATTTCATTCTATATCAAAACAGTATAGATATAATTTTTTTTGCATCACAATGACATGATTCAATTAACTGAATACATCTACAATTCATAAATTACGATCGATTTTGGTGTGAAATGAAATGAGTTATGATATGAAACAAATTATATCCTTCCCTTACTACCCAACCCCAAACAAAACCCACTACCACCCACAAAAAACCCTCCTTCACTAAAATGCACACACAAGCACACACACACACACACACACACACGTGCGCGCAAATGAATGTTGCGACTGACGACTTCTTACAGAAATATGGCAGCTTAATTTTCCTTTTTGGTTTTATGCACTCGCATGCGAGGAGTTGAATGATGTTGTATTCATAATAACTTTAATGGTTACAAAATGAAAGGACCGAGGTGGTATTGCAAAACAAATAGATATTGGTGATGGTGACATTGCGGAATTATTGTTTCCAATGAGGCCAATACCTGAAACACGTTAAGGCCAACAGAGAAAGAGAGAGAGATTCTAAGAGAGGGAGGGAGAGAAAGAGAGGATAGATAGAGAGAGAGAGAGAGAGAGAGAGAGAGAGAGAGAGGGGGGGAGGGAGAGGGGCGAGACAACTTTAAAAAGAGGCAAAATAAGGAGTAATGAAAGAAACCAGCAAAAAGAAAAGGTAAGAGTATTATTAAGGAAAGGATCAGAGGAATTAAAAAGGCAAACAGATCACAAAAACGAGCTTGAAAATGTAAGTCGAGTCTCAAAGAACAGTTATGAAAGAGGGAAAGAAGGACAGGTCGACGAAATTAGAAGAAAATTTTTTTTCTCCAAAAGCCCATCAAAAGATGATTGTAACTACTCAGTGGCAAACGACCCAGACACGGGTTCGATTAATACAAACGTACACTGTATACCGTATATATATATTATATTAAAGAGAGAAAATGTCCCAGACATGCCACGTATATAGGGGAATTTCGACTGAGAAGTCAGACCATTTTGAATCGGAAGATATCTCTTGTGATTTAAGGTGATTTTTCTTCTCTATCAGCGCGCCTAAAAGATGACGGATATCGTCCATATTTCCCACCCCAAATCCCGATATTTGATACCAACTGCCTGTCGTTTTTATTCTATTTATTGCTCAAACTGATGCTATTTCTGGAGGTAGGATGGAATCTTCGAAAAGCCGGAGAGAGGAAGATGGAGATGAGCTGAGTTTAAATGTAGATTTTTCAAACGCTTGAGATTAGAATGTGAATGATCAGGATCAAAATATGAACGCTTAGGTACAAATTAATTACCATGATTCAAGCACCATTGTAAGCTTGAAGGAACAAAGTATGTCACTGTCTTGTAGTCAACTTGGTTATAAATGGAAATGGTGGGGAATCGAAGTCTAATAATAAATTCATTGTTATCCTTTCATCAGCTGATCTTAATTCATTCCCAAATTAGAAAATCAAAGGAGATCATTAGAATATTGGATTCCATGAAGTAATTCGATAGGATTTTATCATTATCAATTTACCATACTCCATTGTGCTAAATTTGTGATCAATTTTAATCCGAGGAACATTGTTCTGTCAAACCATGCTTCCATAAGATCCTAGAAATATTTTCCCTTCCTCGAATTTTCTAAACTCAGAATGCCAAGAATAATACATGAGTATAAATATTTAAAGATATTTAGAAGCTCATTTTTATACAAATCTTCTGAAACACCAGGGTCCCGTCTTATAAAGAGTTAATATCAATCGCAACTTATTTGCGATTGATATAAATCACAACTATGTACATAAGAGATAGAGACTGCAAAATTGCGATTAATTAGAGGACTTGCGATTGATTTGGATCGACCGCTCTTTATAAGACGTACGGGACCCAGAATGCTGGATTTTCATGAATTCTCACAGATCCTCAAGCAATTATTCTTCTACTCTTGATGCATTTATCTGAATGATTATGTGTATACGTTGCTTGAGCTTATCAAAGAGATAATGAGTGTAATGACAGAGCGTCACTCTATTGCAACACTTTCCACGCCTTGGCACCCCTGTCATGCCTTGTGAAACTATTCCACTTTGAGGACCTTGAGAAGATAGGGTCAATGTATACAGTCTTGTTACAGACCATCGAGACAAGATAAGAGATTAAAAAAACGAAGATGACACGGCTGAATTTAATTATAGAACGAACGTGCCGTCACGAAATACGATACAGACAAATAAAGTTTAACAAGGTGTGCATGTAACAGGCTGAAACTAGCAAACAAAAAACTACCGAAAGACAGAAAGAACAACATTTTATGTCTATTATTTCCAGCGCAGAAATAACAGCTTAGAGCGAGGGGTAGGAAACTGGGAATCAGAAAGGAGAGCGGGAACGGAAACGGTGGGATGCTCAAGATAATCCAGCCCGATTCGTCCGGCCAAATCCATGATGACAAACCCGTTGCGAGTGAAGACAGACGACCCGTAGAAAAGTTTATAAATCCTTGGGGATATGGGGACACTTTTCACTGAAAAAGAAGCGAAAACTATGATTTGGAGTACTTGTGATTTTTAAAGACTCTTTTCTTTTGGTATATTTGCGTGTTATTCTTTTTCATACGGATTCAGACTTTGCTTAACTTCATAATTTTTTTTAAATTTGGATACTGCTGCATGTGGCTGTTGTCAAATCTTTTTCATGTCAAAAGATTTGTTACAAGTTTTGTTCAAAAGAGTAACCAATTATTTCTAAATTGTACTTTTATGAAGATTAACTGAGATTTTAATAATCTGTTATCGAATTAGCTCTAATATGAACATTAGCAATAAGATCTTCTTCAATCAATGTTGCTCCGTTCCCTTTTTAAAAACATTAAATGATCACTATGCACAAAATGTGTCTCTGTTAGAATCATATTTGTCAACTGCTAAGGTCATGAAAATAATTTAGATTAAGTACGACGATGATAAGGTGAATTTGCTCGTCGTCTTCGTTTCACACTTTGACTAAGATTATGACCGTGTTTTTCATCCTCAAACGTGACACACCGACCTATAACATCCCGCTAATTTACCAAAGCGAGCTAATTCGATTTCCATATATACAACAGGTATGAAGGCAAAGATGAATTCTAAGGGCTCATCTTGTTGAATGTTTTTGTCATAAAGACATCCTCCAATCTTGATTCCAACCGGAATCGAGCAGATAAAAATCCAAGAAGGTTGGATATCAGCTCTAAAGCCTCGGTGACATACGTGATTTCAACCTAAAAGAAGAAAATTAAAGAAAAAAGGAATACAAATCTCCCCCTCTTTTCGTATTCCCAGCAAACGGAAAAGGGAGAATTTGAAGGAAAATTAGACTCCTTTTATTTTGTTACTTTATATAAATGTTCTGAGATTTAAAGCTGGCGAGTGATGGTATCATTCAATCGTTTATATCCCTCAGCTTTAAGTTTCATTCCCTGAAAACGTTAAGTTGTTGAGTGGAAGTGATTTATGTTTTGTTCCATTAAGGTGTTCTATCTTTGCTATGGTGTCAATACTATTGCTTACTAGAGCACAATATCAATATATGACCCCATTTTATGTGCGACAAATAATTCTGACGCGACAAAACATCTAACTTTCATTTCAATATGATTATGTTGAATACATTTAACTTCTTTATTCTGTTAGAAAATGTTCAAACTTTGGAATGAATGCAAATCCTTTGAATTTGAATATTTGAAGAAATGTAATATAATATTCAAAAACATATATAATGTGGTTTGGATTGTGATAGAAACAATGTGCACAAGCGCGAGGCCCATGCATGTCCAGATATAGGGACTACATCGAAATAGAGGATTAAATCTATTATTGTCATGTTATAAAAAACAAAACAGAAAGAAAGACAAGAAAACATCCACCCTATAAAAAGATATATCAAACCACTCGATGTTCATTGTGTGTTTTGTATCTATTACAAAGTATTGTTATTAATTTTCTACTGTTGTTGCTATGAAAGGTTTTCACATGTAACGTATGATTACCTTGCCTCATGATGCATATCATTCTTTGTTTAGAAAGAAATATGGACTGAAATCATAAAGTTCCCAGGTATCTTTTCCTCGGATTATTATCATTATGTCTAGTTTTTAACCCCGCGGTCAGTGAACTGGGGGGCTAACACCTCGGTGATGAAGCCCGGAGACCCAAGGGGGAAATGGGGAGGGGGGGTTTCCGTCTAGCTGCCCGGAAAGATCACATTTTAAGACCCTCAAAACTAACAAGTCGGGAATAAAAGAAGAAAGGCTCGAATGCAGAAAGTGGAAATCCCCAATATGAGTTTGAGGAGAAGACATCTTGACCGCAAACGAGGAGAAGGATGATGAGGAGAGAGAAGAAGATGAAAGATATTCTTTGATGCCAGACAGTCAAGGCTTAGGGCATGTTTTGGCGGGATAGTAAAGTTAGCGAGGTAGAACTATGGCTATGGATGAGGTCAAAATACCCATTGTTCTGTTCACCATACACGAGAAAAAGACGAAGAAAGTTAGTAAACAGCGTTGGAAAATATCGACACAGAATTATGAAATTCAGATTCTTTTCCTAAAAAATTACCATGTATACTATTAACCCATTTTATTATTATTTCATTGTTATCCCAAGACCCTTTTTTAAAAAGAATTTCCATTGTTTCGCGTGACATAATACATCTCTGTCTATAAATGCTATTGTGTCTTATTTCTTAAATAACTATGTTCATTTTTTTATATTCACCGATCATCAATAACATTATTGATTGATATCAATAACAATATCAACAACAAATTCACAATAATCTAATTGAATCAAAATAAATTCTCATCACAATATTTAAGCCACTATTTTCAGATTGTTATATAGAGTGAATACGATTTCATCGTGTTATGTCTAATAATAATATGCAAGGAATTATTATGGTGAGTACGAAAATTATATGCCTAAAAACAGTCTCACTGCATCTACGATTAATGTACGAGAAGACAAAGACAAATTGTGGGTTACAACAATTTGAAAAAAGAGGCATGAAAAAAGTTCAAGCGCTAAAAATGTATCTTATTTTTGCTCACATCACGAACTATCTATAAAGCCTTCCATAGTATAGGGGATCACCCCCGCTGTCTACGCCATGCCAGCCCCGCTACACGACTCTCAGCACCCGTATAATTCAGTCCACGTGCGAACGTGCTGGGGTAAATACGAGGTGTTAAATTAGATTTCATTTCTCCTTAGAAAGGTGCCAAGGGAATGGAGGGATGGCTCTATAATGAAAGTTTACAAGAAATAATACTGTATTTTTTGTTCTACTCCTCCCCCTCCTCCTTCCTTACTTTCTTGGAGTCATTTGCGAACTCGAGCAAATCAAAATGACCTCAAAAGAGGCTCCAGAAATTGGAGGGAAAATTTGTCGATAATTTGCACCATGTTATTGAATTTAGAAGGAACAAGCCCCTATAGATAATGTAATAAGCAGTCATCCACGTACGCTAAGCACTACCAGGGTCGTTTGTTATGTCAACTTGTCAATATGTAGGATAGAGAAAAGGGTACAGAATAGTTAAAGAACTATTTTAGTAGATTAATTTAAAATCAATTGAATGTTATCAATCGAATTCAATTTGATACAAATCTGAACATTTGCATTAGTTAATCCGTTGAAGTGAACAATTATTTAGATTTTTGCATATCTCGGGTTTTAGAGGAATGGGAAGGGGAAGGGGGAACAACCCCTCGATCCTACTTGCAAAATGTCGATGAGAGGGTGTTCTCTTGGGTATTTTCATTTTGGTAAATCCTTTTAGAATTAATATCAAGGTTTTTATTAAAACGATTGCTACTATGCTCTATTACATCGACTATATCCTGAACCTGCACGATGGCTAAACACAACATGGGGTATACCTCAAACAACCGGTTAACATGACTTTGGACTTTCTTATATACAGAGAACGTATACTGGCAAACGAATATCCCCCCCCCCCCCCACCCTCCGCGTTTCCCCTACATTACATGCCAGACAGCAGTAGTTTTATCTTTACAACATACTTAATGTGTTCATCTCAAATCCGATGAAGTTGTCACATTTTTGTATCATCACTACCGTCATTACAATGTCAGATGACAACGCCCATCGCTTCCCTGATAATTATTATGTCTATACGTGATAATGATATTGCAGAAATATTATGACAAGAAAATATGCAATGATATTACGGTTTTATAATATATCGTATATAAAAACTTATTTATTTATATCATTATGCTCGCTTGTAAATTCATTCATAGAGAGTTAGGGCAATACGAAAACTTTTTTGACAAAAATACTACACGAGATAAAAACGCTGAGAAACTATCGAGCACATGAAGTGACAATAGGGACGAGAGGGGGCGTACTTTTATTCGCTTTTCCGGTATTCTTCGGAAATATTCTATTGTGGAAAGGGCACTGTACTGAGACTTTGCCAAATTTACACCAAAAATGACACATCATAGTGAAATAATCGTGATACTTGTGGCATTTAATCACAATCACTCTCTTGAAGCAATGCTTCAATAATTTACATAAGGAAGGGGGTGGACTAAACTTGACAAACACAATATGAAGATCATAACATAAACGGGGGCCAGATTTTCGATTAGAGATTTGAACTACATGTATTTCGAGAAAAAAATGTTATGCCATCGTTCGGTCTTTATTAAGACGTTTTTTTCTACGAAAGAAAAAAACAAAGATAGACATCATGTGACAAAATTATAATTCATATATCTCATGTGATAAAGTAAAAAGATCATATTAAGCGGAACAAATCGATCAAACTTAAACCCTCTGAATACACGGCGTCATTCCGGCTGCGTCATTATACGCGTTAATTAAACTTGCGAAGTAAATTAGCCCATACGTCAGTAAATGAAAAGCCTTGATTGCACGATGTAAATTACATAAACTTTCTTAAAAGCAATTATGGGATTCGCAGACATAGAAAAGAGTGACATTCAATAATCGATTTTTTTTTAAATCGCGGTCAGAATCTCACTTTGTGAGCCAAACAGTCAGATTTGAATCGCGACCCAAATCTCACTAAAATAATGTGTGCGTGTGCGAATGGGTCTTAGGACACTCTACATCTGCGTCAAATACGCACCAGTTATTGGCGCAGTCTTGCGTTAGCAAAAATGGCGCCTCGTGTGCCGTTTAGGCATGTACTCCATGGTTTAGAACCATTACGTCAACGATGTCGCAATCGAGCTCCTAATTCAGACATCAAATTGCCTGATAGTATTTAAATCAAATCCTGCCTTGATTGGGAATACATGTTGAGCTGTATGAGAGTTGAAACATAAGGGTTTAATGGGTGGACTTATCAGAACAAGATCATGAGCGGGAATTTAGACATCGTGGAACAATTATTTATTGCTCTCATTTTCATCGACAAGATGCCAATAATTCAATGCATATTTTTTCAATGATGGGACGAATAGCAGATGGGGGAGGCGGGAGGGTAAGATAATTATGTGAGGGGGAAGGGGTAGAGGTTGATACATTGGGGTTAAAGTGTCACCCTCCCCTCCTCCCCTCTCTTCGATAAGGAAAGTCACAAACATTATTAACAGTCAATCAGCCCTGATTTAGAAAATTGAGGCACTAGAAACACATCTGACAGAGGATTTATGTGAGAAGAGCAACCTTAAATCGAACTTGAACTTAACGGATAACAGTTCACAACTTTTGAAAAGGGTGATGCTAATATAATACGCAAGGACGAGAAAATTATGTTGCTCTTGCTGTGGTTACTATTGTGGATTTAGTTGATCTATAATCAATCACACACAAGTACATCTTGCACAAGGTCTATCAAAATTGTTGCTCCCGGTTGCCCCCTTCCATGTCACCCCCCCCCCCCCCCGCGACCGCCCCGATCTCCCTCATTCTATCATCTATCATAGTTCAGGTATAGATTACGCTATACGACACTTAACTGATGGATAAGGTCGATCTCCCTATAAAGAAATGCTAATAGTGTTGTCTGGTTGACACCTCCTGCTATCTGGAGCTTGTTAAGGAGAAATCTATAGAGGATGGTTTGGAGGAGAGGACGACGCCGGAATGATGGGAAGCGCCATCAGAGAGAGGGGTCCATGACCAGGCGACCTGCGAATAGGGGGAAGGGATGACTTGGAAGCGAGGTTGCATGTTGCCATGGTTACGAGGTGATGATGCATTCCGTTTCTCGGCATCTTAATGCGAATGATCGTATGGTGTTCATTTAAGTGCTTTGAAATACATGTATTGTTGCATAACTACACCCTTTCTATCAAGAACGAGGGACAAAGACAGAGGGAGAGATGACATTATATACATATAGAAAGAGAGAGAGAAGGAGAGAGAGGGGAGAAAGAGAGATGGGGAGAGAGAGAGAGAGAGAGCGAGAGAGAGAGAGAGAGAGAGAGAGAGAGAGAGAGAGAGAGGGGGGGGAGAAAGATAAAGGAGACGGAGAGCCCCCTCCCAATCATACCTACATACATAGAGTAAGTTAGAGGGAGATGGAACAGAGAAGATAAAGAAAAGGAATATGCCTTTTTTGTTAAACTAGAGAAAATTAATGAAGAAGCAGAAAATCAAGAAGAGAACGTTGAAAATGGCAAGATTGCAAAGAGAAAGAAAAACAATCGGAGTCAGACAGGTATGAAGACAGAGGAACTTTACCGACACATTACCGTATGAAAATGAAACTTAAACATGATTGTGTGCCGTGTTTTAGAAGACTAGCAATCAGTTGAAGTTCATGGTATATAGTTGCTTCAAGTCTTGCCAATAATGTTTAGTTTACTCATTTTGTTGCTGTTTTCCCCCTCCAAACATAAGTCATACAAAAATAACTTATCTAAGCCAGTGACGAAAAGTAGTTTCCTCGAACAAGCTTAACATTTTTTTCTTTGTTTTCTCTATGAAATATCTTTTCTCTCGAATATACCTGCGGTGAATGACGTAAAGAAAGACGTCTTGGACATGTCTTTGATAATGATTATTATGAGTAATGACGAGGCAACTGTTGTTTATCTGTCGTAGCATAAGAGGTTTAAGGAATTACATTGCAGGCAAACGTCCCAAATTAGCGATGACTAATTAGGCAAACCTCTTCATATCGAATCTGAGGGATAATTTTAGACACTTTTGAAAGTTGCGGTGGTGTGAATATATCATTTGCTAATTTCTGAAGACATGTTGGAGTTGAGTGTTTGAGTGAGAGAGATCAAGATCATCAACTGCTTAATCCCGAGAGATAAAAAGAGAAACAGTGATATCTACTGAAAACGGTGAAGGAGGAAGAGAATATAGAGGGAGACGAAAGAAATAAGAGAGCGATAGAGAGAGGGGGAGAGAGGGAGAGAGAGAGAGAGAGAGAGAGAGAGAGAGAGAGAGAGAGAGAGAGAGAGAGAGAGAGAGGGGGGGGGTGAGAGAGGGGGAAAGGAGAGGGGGAAAGTGCAAATGAGCAAATGAGACAAAGAGGAAAGAGAGAAGGAAAGTTAAGAGCGAACTTTTCTCGAGAATGCAAGAGAGTAGAAAAGAGGGGGGGGGGACAGAAAATGAGCAAGATAGTGAGAGAATAGAAGAAATAAAGGGAGGAAAATATGAGCGCATAAATTTCTTCTCAAAGAAGGAAGAAAGCAAGAAAAAAAAGGCGAATTAGAGAAACGGGGATGAGGGAGGCAAGAGAGCGTGAGAGGGTATAATGATTTAGAAGAGCGAATAAGTCCTTCCCCTCAAAAGAGTAAGAGAGGGGGGGGGGGGCAAAGGAAGAGAGAGAGGGAGACGGGGAGTGAAATAGACGAAATACATGAAGGGAGAGAACCCGTATGTAATACAAGAACCAACATAAGAAACAGAAGACGAAAAAGAAGAGGATTAAAGCGTCGGGTATTATATTTGGCAATGACCTTCACATGATGATAAAATTGAAGAAGAAAAAAAAGGAATGTCATGGTGAGCGATCATGTTCTTTACCCCACCCATCCTTTGCACAACAAGACAGCGATCTTATACCCTTACGATGTACTCGCTATGACAACTAAAATACTCGTGATTTCATGCCTCTTTTCCATCCACCCTAAGGTGGAGGGGTGGTAGAAGCGAAGGGCCATTACCCTTACAAAAAAAAAAAAATAAAACGATGAGATGCGGGTTCGAGTCCTAGGAGGCCAGGTCCAAGTCCACGCTCTCTGTCCGACTATTAACTGTAACTCGTTGTCTAATCTCAGTGCATGCTTTAATATACCTTTTAATTTTGATTTCAATTTATTTATTAGATTTTAGATGTACAACTAAGTAAAAAATATTTGACGAATGAATCTTTCCATGTTTGGTATCCTAAGTAGACCTGCTTGTAATATGTTGGCCATTTAAAATCTCCCCCCCCCCCCCCGAAATACAATTTTGACTTTCGAATCAAACTTACTTTTTGTGAGGTTTAAAAGCATTTGTGCCAATATGCTGCATAAATAATTTTGTTCGGCCTTCCCCTCTCTCTCTCTTTCTCTTTCTCTCTCTCTCTCTTTCTCTCTGTCTCCCTTACTCTCTCGTTCTCTCTTTCTCTCCTCCTATATTTCTTACTGAACATCATCGTCTTCAAAATGTAGTTCACCTCTATATCAATATTATAATCTTCCCTCCCCTCCCCGTCCATCATCGATCGCTAAACGATCCCTAGAGAGGATCGGACCCTTTCACTTCGCCCATCGGCAGTTCGTCCATAAAGTTGTCATCGCCGTTTCCGCACTTTCAACTTATTTCGCCCGCTTTATTTTTAGCGCCCACAAAAGTTAGCAAAAGATAGTCACAGAAAATGGTTAGGAAGAAAGGGTTGGTTCACACGTACAGTAGATAATCTGCTATGACGAGTTTAACTTGCAAAGTTTGGGAACTATGTGACCTTATTATAGACCAGGAAGGCCTTGTTGAAATATTTTTATTTTATTTGAATCAATGAAATACGCAACAAATTCGATGCAAGTAACAGTTGGAAGCGTTATGCAAACAGAAAATTATTATTTAAGACAGTCTGTAAGGTAACGGTTGCCCAAATATTGACCGTTTAAAATTCCTTGGGGGAGGGGGGGGGGGTCTGCAGCCCCTGCGGTAGCGCCCCCGTCCTCGCTTTATACCCCATGCCTACGGACTCTTCAATGATCGTGAGTGTGTGATTCGGTGTTCAAGCATGTCTCGCCGCGGGAGTCACGCTTTTGAGATAGGAAAACTCAGTCGCTTGTCTGAACGCCCCCTTCCTATTCAGACGGACCCTTTAAAACAAAAATGATGGTTATGGTGTGACTTGAGCTATGACAGGACACGACGAGTGTTCACAAATATTTGTCTCAAATGCACGTGCTAATGCATGGCCCATTCCACCTAGTCACCCTCACCTTTCCTTCAGCTCGTCTTTAGGTGACCTTTCATTACCCCCTCACTCACCTTTAGGAGAAAGTTTCTTTTTAGTTCAATGGACCAAGGAGTTAGGATTATAACTCCTTGAATGGACATTGTGGGGTTAGAGGCTATACACTTCAGAGAGATAGAAGGAGAGACGGAAGAGAGAGAGAGAGAGAAAGAAAGAGAGAGAGAGAGAGAGAGAGGTATGAAGAGATAGAAGAGTATATAAAAGAGCAGGAGCATCCATAGGACACTTTGAATGAGGGAAGTCGGATTTACTTTTTTGTAAGTTTCGTATCAGCAGCACAGGGCGGAGCGCCCCCTTCCCAATGGCAGGTCCCCACCCCCCCTGAATTAAAACTTAGTAAGAGAGGGGAAGAGAAAGAGAGTGAGAAAGAAAGGGGGAAAGAGAGAGAGGGCGAGGGGGAAGGGGGAGGGGACCACAAATTTCTCGTGAGCCCACCTTTTTTTTTTTTTGGGGGGGGGGGGCTTTTCGGTGCTTTGGGCTTCAATTTGCTTTTCGTAACCCGTCTTTTTTTTTCATTAATCTGTTTTGGATACACCACCATTTAGCTGGTCACATTTTTCAACTGATGCCGCAATTGAAATAATGATCAGTTCTGATATTTAATGACATCTAAGATTATTTGAAACAATCTTTAAACGAAAAACAATGTGACTTTGATTTGTGCACTCATTTCTTTCCCATACTTCAAAATGTTTCACATAAGATTGCCATTAGACTGTGCTTTCTGTTTTTACATTCACAAGACAGTCTGCCACTATTAACAGATAAGATCATGTCATTAGAACATTGCACTCATCTCTCTCAGAGGGATTCAGGTGACTTTCATGTCTTCATACAATCGTCGAGTCATTCTTAATCTGTAAATAACAACTTCAAGCATCATCACTTACACAAGATAATCTGTGACAATCTCTCCAATCCAGCCCCGGATTTAACTCGAAAGGGAGATATAAAAAAAGGGTACCAAATCTGGCCCAAATTATAGTCTAACAAGATTCGCTTCTTTCCATTTCTTTATGTTCTTCATGTCTTTGTTTTCTCCAGACACAATGAGCACACTTTGCCATGCTGTAGACACACCGATGACTAAATCATTGACAGGTCGTCACATCATTTTGATTAAGACACAATCTCTTACTCATTCGCATCGAAACCAAGTTTTAATTGCGACTTTTGACTCGGATCACGTGGTTCGAATGATTTCTAGTTTTGAATTCTGAGCGACCCATCCACCGCGGAACCGGCGTGGCATTTGAGTTGTCCACCAGAGAGAAAAAAAAGATGGAGGGTATATAGAGAAATTATGAAAGAGTACAGATTGTTGAAAGTTCAAGACTGATGCATGATGATTATTATTATTAAAGAAAGGTTTTGTCAAGGGGGCATGGCGGGGAGTAGGGTGGGACGCCCCCAGGGATATTACCACAAGAACCACTTTCTTGTTGTTGAAGTAGCATGATGTTTAAATGTTGTGGAGGTGTCGTGGTCTATGTATCACATGGTTCGAGGTTCGAGTCCCGCCGCGGCACAAAATAATATCCTTTGGCAAGACATTAATCTACGATTGCCACTCTACACCAAGGTGTTAAATGCATGGTACTGGTAGGAAGGAATTTCTTAAATGCTGTAAGCACCGAAAACGTAAGCCTTTAGCAGAGCCGTGAGCTAAAAAAAATAGACAATATTATTATCATTATTATATTGATGTTGTACGTTGTGGGAGCAGTATCGGTAAAGGCTCTTGACTATCACATGAGAGGTTTTGGGTTCGATCCTTGCATCTTTGGACAAGGTATTTGTTAAAGTGGGGGCAATAATAAGTGGATGAGGAAGAGCCGTATCAATACTAGCCTATAATCTAGGCGGATTGCCGAGCTTTTTTCTTTGCTGCTAGACTAACCTTAAGCAGAACGTCTGATACGGCGAGACTACGAACCGTGGTGAGCCGCTTCGCGACTCACGGTTCGTAGTCTCGCCGTATCAGACGTTCTGCTTAGGGTTAGTCTAGCAGCAAAGAAAAAAGCTCGGCACTCCGCCTAGATTATAGGCTATATCAATACCAATGTGGCTACCCTGAATAGATGGGACCCAATTATTATGTAACTCTTTATTGTCTTGGACTTTTATGTTGAACACAATAATGGATGTTGTTGCTACCACCTAGTTGCTGTCATTGAACGTTTGATTCAGCATATTTTCATTTTCGTATGTTCTGTCTTACTCCTGATTTTGTGTTTATAATGCAGAGTATTTATATAATGGATTCCCGTGAGGGTATATGGCAATTTCTATCACAAAGGCTTTCGTTATCCTGCCAGGTCCCCATTTCTCTCCTGGGTATGGAGTGGCAAATGAAGATAAATGCCTTGTCAAAGGACATCAGTGCCGTGATGGCAATCGAACCCACGACCTTTGTATTTTAAGTCATTTGTATAAACCACTCCACTACGATACCTTTAGGTCTTATAATTATATTCATTGAATATCTACAAAGAAACATGTCAACTGAATCTTTAAAGAGATTCGCCTTCACAACTTTCAAAAGAAGACAACCAGCTGATGAATTCTGAATTTAGATTGTCTACCTAAGGAAGGTTATTCATCGGAAGAAGAAAAGGCCGTTTTGTTTCAGAATCATTTCCGAATGTTGGCGATTTGGATATGTTAAAACATTTGTGTTTCCGCACCTCGTAAATTCCGTCTCGCCATTGTAAGATTAATAAAACAAGCAAAGAGAAAACAAAAACAACTGAAGAGGTAAAAACAGTTATCTAAATATAGGACGGTGATAAATATGTCACAGTAGAGTATTTTATGATAATCATGGGGCCGTTTATTTTCCCCTTACACTAGCGATTAATCGACAACAGCATGGGTTCTGCTTTCAGAAATATTCTACAGTGATTTTGTTTGCTGCTTCTTATTTGAGAATACCATACACAGTCCAAGTAATGATTTATGATGGCAATTATTAAAACCATCCATTTTTTTTTTTTTTTTAATATCTTTCACTAGAATTCCATTTAATGAAAGATATCCGCAACCGGTCAGTTGCAGATGTCATTTAAGAATGGAGACAAAAATAAAAACAGGATGATATACAAATTAATGATTATTGCCAACTCAAAATGGCAGTTCTGCAAAATTAATGACAGGAAATACGAACTACCCCACGCCCTTTTATACTTACATTTGTGATAGAAAATTAGAAACGAAAACAGACATACTAAAGCTTTTCGTTTTGCCCTCATCCGAGTAACTTGCAAGAATGAACAGAAAGCCGAAATCAGACAATAAAAGCGGAAGTCCGTTGATCTTTCGCGTGCTTATTCCTTGAGCTTCAGCTTATAATGTCTGATTTCGGCTTTCTGTTAATTTTCAAGTTGTAATGGCTCAAAGGTGGAAACAACAAGTTTCACAAAAGTTACAGAAGTTTAAGAGAAAGGGGGATTCACTGAAAGGAAATCAAACCGATTTAACTGATGATGATGATGTTGATTATGATGATGATGACAAAGGTAATGGTAGTGATGATGATGGTGATGATGGTGATGACGGTGATGATGATGATGGTGATGAAGATGATGATGATGACGATGATGATGATGGTGATGGCGATGATGACGATGGTGATGATGATGATGATATTGTTGATGATGATGATAATGACGATGGTGACGATGATGATGATGATGATGATGACGATGGAGACGATGATGATGATGTTGATGATTATGATGATGGGTGATGACGATGGTGACGATGATGATGATGATGATGATGATGATGAAGATGATCCGGGTATCGAGACTGTTATACTATAGTGAAGAAGAATGTAACCGGAGAAGGACAGAGGATGGTGAACAAAAGGAACCAGAACGAAGAGAAATAGGCTAAAAATGGATAATAAAAGGATTTAATAATTATGATCATCAAAATAAGCAAGCAAATACCATATAAGATGGGACCACTGTATGATAAAAGTGATCACGAACAACTTTCTAATTAATGGATTCGATTTTTTTTTTTTAAATATCATAATAGTTGGGAAATAAATCTAGTGCTGTATGATTATGATGTTAGCATGTTGAGGGGGCGGCAGGGGTGGTGTAATCAATAATTGTGTTTGGTCAACATACTGGCTACAATTTCCCCGAATTCTTAGAGAAGAAGGAAATACATTAAATGATATAGGTTTGTTTGGTTTGCTAAGGATTACTTTACGCACGCGATTCTTGCCATTACCGCAAAAGTTGCATCATGCACCAGAGTTTTTATTTCGAACATTCTATAAAAATAATGTTTTAAATGTCTAGTCTTTCGTCTCTGTCTTTTCATTACATTGTTAATTGTTAATATAATAGTTTCCTCTCGGTTAGTGTTAATAACAATGAATACTCAAATATAATCCTCTGTAAAAAAAATGCTTATATAATTATACACAAATATAAACATGATTAAGGTTATTTGTTTTTTATATGATACAATGTAAACCAAGTATTTTTAGTCTTTGGACTTTTTATTTGGTATATTTTTAATAAAACCGAAATTGAATCGAATTGAAGAAAAAACATTGTCCAATAAATTAAATTCTTAGAGAAGTGGGATGGCTGAAAGAATCAGAGAGGAAAAGAAAGATAAACGACAAATAAGAAAAATGAACAAAATTGTATTGATTTCTAACAGGTTGTTTATAACAATTTGACAAACATAAAATTACCCTAATGTGTATTTTTAGTATTCTACAATTCATCATTGATAGTTTATGTTATATATTTGTACCCTTTCATGGTTTTTAATATTAAATTGGTATACTTTCTGTGTGACGATGCCCGTGTAGAATATCCCTGATATGGGACACTACACAGTAAGGGTCACCTTCTATTCTGCCACGCGTCAATAAGCCCTCCATAATTTGAGGCAAGTTTAATCAAATTTAAGAGAAGGACCCCAAAGAAACTGGATACTTTCTGCGGTTGCCTAACAGCCTGTGGTCAATCTTTGTTATTCCAAGTGCGGAAATTAGGAATCTCAAAAGATATACGAAGACATAATCTCCAAAAAAGATTAGAAAACAAAATATAGAAGATATATTAATAAAAAGAACAACCCGAGACGTCAAGAAGTCGTTCTGGAATAACAACCTTTACTTTTGCTCCAGCAACGATTTTCCTTTGGTCCTAACCACGGAAATATCAACTGGAGAAGTTTTAGGTTTGGGGAAAACTGAACGACGTCTTAATTATACCTCCATCCAATTCAACAGAGGAACTCAGAACGCGTAGAAAATATACAACTACCGCTCGACAAAATGAGCCGTTTCCTTTAATTTCTCGACCTGTCAGCTAGTTGACGTCTTCATCACAATTACTCGCGTGCAGATCAAATAAATTCTATGAAAAAATATGAAATGATACATAAGCAACCCTTCTTAACCCGAATCAGCGACTGCATGCGAGGTGAAATCAGTCAGGACTAGGAGACATGTTAATTTCATAGTTTTCCCTCTTTATTGCGTGTGGGTTTAGTATAAAAAGAATTAAGAGGAACTATTAAGATAAGGCGCTGAGACGCGATGAACGTTTGGAGACTAATGATAAATTTATAAATACATAACGGCAGTTTTTATAGAGTACGCAAGAGTAACGAGTCTAAACTAGATGATTATGTATTCAAAGAATAAAATATTATGTATATTAAGCAAGTAATGGGTGTTAGGATCATGTTGACTTTAAGAAAGAATCCCAAAAGCACCTAAAACCTCAATTTACGTATTTTGTAACTTAAGGACGGGGCAGCTAATATAGTGACGATTTCCGCCCCCCCCCCCCCCATGATGGTTATTTACAGTTTAGTATTTCAAAAGATGTAGCAATCATCCATTGTGTAAGCAAATCTGAATTTGTGTTCCTTTAAACTGTCGGTACAATCTGTCAGCTGTGCTATTCAGATCAATCAGATCATTAACATTGTCAAGTTATATTTCATAATACATATGTGTTATGGTTTTAACCTATTTACGTATTATGATAGGATTTTTACAAACAAATTTGATTCAATTATTGTATGTGTACCCAATTAAGGAGTAATTTCCCGATGTCACTCACGTTCATCTAATTACATGGAAAACAAATAAAGCTGACAAACCATGTAACATTGCCCTCTTTTCAAAACAATTCTTGCCATGTTTAACATTGATCTAATAATTAAGATTTATTCATTTAGGATAGAACATGTCAAATAGATTAATGCAGTTTGGAATGGACGGAGACAATGTGAAAATGATGTATACAATATTTGTATATGACTATATTATGTTGGCTTTTTCGGTTAGGTCTTTAAAGTGATGCATTGGCAGCCTATCTGTTTTATGAGACATCACTCAAACTTTTATAATGATTTTGTCATAACATTAATTGTAAAGTTCTGTTTGTTTTCAGGCCAAAACTGTTTGTAATCTTTTTTTTTTCGGGGGGAGGGGGCGGTTGGGTAATCTTTCATTCAATTACGCTGCCAGGTTGGCTTCGATTTGAATAAACTTATTGTTGTATAACATTCATACAAATTGTATCAATTTAGAAAAGAGTGAGGCCAGGCCTTGTATTATAATAAAATATGTAAATGCAAATTGACGTTTACGCTATATAAATCATCCGTTTAAAGATTGATTATTTTTTGAACCATTTTGGTATATAACCATATTCATTTTAATGTCAGTCGTTAGGAACATTCTATTTTGTTTATCTTCCCTTGTCTGACATGAGACAACTGGACTGGTGACCATAATAACAAAATTCTAGGGTTATACTCTTAAGGCGATGTTTTTGGAGAACAAGATGATTATATCACGCTTACAACACAACTAAAAGATTTTTTTTGTTACAACGAGCGAATGACCTTTACGCCACTATACAATAAAGTACATCCTCCGACAATAATTGTCATCTCAGTCTTTCTCTTCTTTTCTGCTGTCTTTCAGTGCAGGATCCGACCCGGTCTCAACGGAGCATTGCTCATTATACAGAGTTTCGACAGTTGTAGATATCTCCATTAACACAGCCACAAACCGAACACAGATTTATATGAAAACATCCATCATCACACTCCGAATTATGATTCGAAATGCGTATTGCACCCAATTAGAGACAGGTCTGACTAATCGACATTCGACAAGTGTTTGGCGGAAGGAGAATTGAAAAACCCGCCTGAGGATTGACCCCGCCGAAGATTGTCTTGTTACAATTCAATTTGGAGCTCGGCTGCCATGCATGTTATGCAACCGAAACAGGCGCAATCACATTCGGAATTAATTTTCTTCGTTGTGCTCTCCGTGCACTCACGCTTCCTGTGGAGATAGAGAAGCAGCGAATTGTGAGAGAGGAAGAAAAAAGAGAGAGAGAGGGAGGACAATAACTTTGATAAGGGAATAATTTGAAAAGGTTGGAGAGAAAGTGGGAAATATTTTGGAGAATTATTGACGGTGATAATATTGGGGATGTGGGGGAGATGTTATGGCCTGTGGTGATGAGGGTGATTGGGGAGGAAGGATGAGGAAATGAGATAAGAAGAAAGGGTGAGCAAAAAATGGTATTAAAGATGATGAATACATTCTTGGCTCAACTTGAGAGGTGTTTAATGAAAATTATCGCATTGAGATTATTGACATCTATGCGGCGGGTTTGCGAATTCTTGACAATATGACGATGTTTTAAGTGATCATGTTGATCCAGTTGATTAAAATCAATTGTTTGATTATAGAAAATGTCTTAATTATTGGCTTGTGCCTCTCAAGAAAAAGAAATAAATACGAAAAGCGGTGTAATTGTTTTTGCTCAGTCGCTATACAAGCTTTCTCGCAAAATATAATTATGCGTGAATATTCGGACGCCCCCTCCCCTCCCTGCTCACATAAAAATCACGTAGACCACCCCTTCCCCCACCCACTGTAAACAAAAATTATGACTTCGCCGCAAGTTTACATCAGAAAATACTTAAAGCATGAAATAGTGATATAAATCCCTATCTGCACACACAATAAACCTATAAAATCACTCACTTAATCTACGATGATCTTGAATATTTTGTTCTGACATGAGCAGAGCAGTTGCAAACCCCTTCCGCCCATCCCTAGACATTTCATCGAAATGGTTATGACAAATGATCGGTCATTTTGGGATTAGGAGTGGTCACTTTGACCGAGAGGGATGATCAGGTTTGGAGAGATATCACAAACTGACGGTCACTTGTTGATGTTGGCCACTCAGAAAGATGACCATTCAAAGAGTTATCATGACGTGGGCGTTTATTCAAGGAAATTATGGATTTTAATCTGATCATATTTTGGAGTGATTGTACATGTGCAAGTACTTTCTTCTTTCCTGTAAGTGTCATGGCAATTTATGTGTGGTCATCGTCGTCATTTTGATTGCCATGGAAACGTGTCCTTATCACAAGCATCCTTATCATTCATTATGCAAATATCTTGCTTATCGGTTTAGAAAAAAGTTGTTGTATTATGCAAATGATCTGAACGATCTGAGTAAATGATGTGATCAATGAAATATAGAGATTGGGTGAGGTAGGTTGATGGAGAGAAAAAATATGAGAGAGAGGGAAGAAATATTGGAACAAAAGAGGATGCAAGTGCAGAGAGAGAGAGAGAGAGAGGAAGAAAATGGGAGAGTGTGAGAGAGAGAGAGGGAGAGACAGAGAGAGTAGAGGAGAGAGTGTATAAGAAGCAAAGCGTGAAACGAAATAAATCAGGAGATAGTTTGTGAGAAGCAACGATGCATGGAAACCCTTCAACCAATCAAAGCATAGTACCGAACACTTTCAGCCAATCAGAGTAAAGACGCAACAATATTAGCTTCGTAACCAATTAGATGGGAGTACAAGAAGGACATTTGCATTCTTACCAAAGACGTGTTAGCCAATCAGAACTGAGATTGAGAAAGGTTTACAATTAGTATTCGTAACGCATACATTTGAATTTAAAGGAACCGGGCAGGAAAAATAGACAATAAGAGATTTAAGATTTATGATAACATAATTATACATAGGAATTCTTTCTAATTGGCTTACGATACAAGAAGAAGAAAAAAAGAAGGAGCTGCACCAATATCACAATTACTTTCCCTTCGGTTATATCCCAAGATTTTTACTTTTTGCATACATACTACACATTATCTTTTCTTTTTGTAGCCGGCGTTATAAATATGAAGAGTTATAGTTATGTGCACCATTTTTATCATTCTTCATGACAACAGCAACAACTAAAGCAAGAGCAGTAACAGAGCATACAAATTAAATCTTATTTTTTTAGGAAATGCCAACCGTCGAAGTATATCAATTGAAATCTCTTAAATCATAGGCCTATTAGAAGAGTGCATATGAAATATGTTGAGTATTTATCCCATCTGCGTTAAGTTGATCGGTTTCAACAAAATGTGACTTTGGATGGTATTGTTTTGTTTAATCGTAACTACCATGTTTACTATTTGGGGATTTCAAGTCAATGCACTCCCTTAAAGAGAAAGAGAGAGAGAGATAGTGTGTAGCGTGAACGAGAGAGAGAGAGAGAGAGAGAGAGAGAGAGAGAGACATAGAGAGAAAGAGAGAGAGATATAAATAAAGATGACAAACATGAGTTGCAATTGAGAAATCATCAACATCTACGCACGTCAGTCTTATCACCGTAGCAAAGGCAGTATAGCCTCAGGCAAGACCTAGTCCTCGACGCCTCTCTCGTCCCCGAGCGGCCGGGGAGCGAACGCGAGATCGTCACGGTCAATTACTCGTAACGAGCCCATGTCTTATTGTACAGGCTCCAGCACGATTGCAGAAAATGTATACATCTGTTTTTCTTTATTTTGTACTTTTCTATATCTTTCAGTTCATATCTGTTACTGTTACTTGGAACTAAACAGTACAGTTTTAGAGTTTTGGCAACGATACATCACTAGCAATCCAAAGAAACAAGACACAGATACAATTCAGGTTCAAGCTATTTTAGTCTTATGACACTACTATTTCTTATTAATCGAGTTTATTTAGGATGTTTCTATATTTGTATTCTTATTTTAGTGATGAACAAAGCACAAGATCTTCTGGCCTTTGTTTTGATATCAAAACTCAATATCAATCGATAAAATGCAACACACATATTTGGATTGTTTAAAATAAATGGTTTTAGTAATCTGACAACAACGACACCATTTACTGTGAGATATGGCACACAAGTCGATTTAAAGTGCATGATACTACTTAATTAACATCTGTATACAAAAAAATGATACCAAAGTGAAAATAGTGAATATATTACTTCGCAGGCAGAATATTTCTCTTCTTGAAAGTGCTACGACCTCTTGGATTTTTTTTTGGCTACCGTGATAGACTGATAGATTAAGATATAAAATGATAAATAGAGGTAGGAAATAAGACCTTCTTTATATCTCAATATATTCAACATAGAAGAATAGAATATTCTCAATGTATGTATGTCACACTTGAATTCAGGAATGTAGGAAAATGTAGAATGTTATCTTTGAAAAGAGTTAAAGGAAAACAAATCTTGAATCCACACGAAATTGAGTTTTTATTCGATTAATATTATTCATAACATGGTGCGTGACTAAGTATCTTTTACTTGCAAAATCATATTGACTTGGCTACGCACGTAGGCAAGATATATCTGAATGTACTTTCTACCCGATAATCGTGCTGGGCATGCTTGGAAATATTAAGTATATTTTCTTCTCGTTCTTGAAGTGATTCGATGTCACTAACCTGTCGCTGTCATCATCATTCATAATTTTTAATATAAAAAGTTTATTTTTTTCTATTTTTATTTTCAATCTACCCATCCTTTCCCTTCCTTTATTATTTGCATGTGATGTTGATTTATATTATAGCCCCAAAGAATTGGAAAGTCATTCGTAATGATGGCTATGGGTGGGTGGGGGGGGGGGACAGCCGATATGACCACTCAATTTGTAATTTCTTGAGTACATAACAAGTTATTTTGCTTGACAGAGAATTTCGGCATTGTGTCCCTTTATTTTAGCAAATCCTGAATCAGCCCCATTGCGAAATAATCTATATTATTTCCATTGCCCGCCTCCACCTCTCCCTCTCTCCTCCCCCCCCCCCCCCTCTCCAGGTGCAATTTCTCACACATCATACTTTAGAGTACGTATAGGAGTAAACCGACGGTGATATATAGACCTCGCAATATAAAATCAACAAACCCCCTATTTCTGTTCAAGCTTACATACAAGCAGCCCCCAACCCCCCCCCCCTCCTCTATCTCTTCAGTCGATGGTAATGACTCCTGCCCTTTTAAGCAAACATGATGCAAGCCGTAACGATGGGCTGTCAGCAAGTGATAGTGTATGGCGGATGGTAGGTCGGGTTCCCGCCCAGCAACTCCTTTCCACTACGTCGAGTGATGTTTTTATTATTATTTATAAACACATCGAAAGGTAAAATAAGTCGGTGTAGACGTCAGCCGATCAAGGCGAAAAAAAGAAAAGAAAAAATTGCCAGCCGCGGTGCATTTCGAAAAGTCATGTCTGCATGTGTGCAAATCGAGCCACTTGACTTTCAACCCGTCCTGCTTTAGATGTGAAAAAGATAACATGATTAATTTTGAACATGATAGTTTTTGTCTACTTTTGACCGCATGAGAGCGCTCTTCTTCAGAAGTTTGTTCATTTCCACCGAACTGAGCATTGATTCGACTAGAGTAAAACGTTCAGTACAGGCGTATCCAGCAAGGAGTTGAGCGAACGTAAGTCCCTCGATCCTCCGTATGAACCCCAAGAAAATATATCAGCCCCGGCCCCGGGCCAAGAGAGAGAGAGAGAGAGAGAGAGAGACACACACACACACACACACACACACACACACGCACACACGCACACACACAGAAAAAGAGAGAGAGAGAGAGAGAGAGAAAGGGAAGGGGTGGGCAATGTTGTTTCGAAATACATCCATGGAGTTTATGATTGTTATCATGTCATTCCCCTCCCCCTCAAACCTAACTTTGATCGGATTCTCTTTCATAGCCATAATGTAACCAATTAAATAAACTAAGTCAGAAAGAAAGTATTACAACAAATATTTTGACACTTAAAAGAGACGATATACTGTGACTAATATCGATCATGGATACAACTGTTTGAATATGATGATACTTTTAATGCAAGGTACTATACCCTAATGCGTTAAATAGTCAACCACCATTCTATCCTAGTCGATCTATGCTATAACCCATCCTTGAATCTTAATTTAAAAGAAGGAAAAAATGGATATAGAACACATTATCGATTCGACTTCATTTTGTCGACATTTTTTCTCTCAATGTATTGCTCATAGGAGGCACGCCTCCATCCGCCCTCGATTGTAACAATTAAGCGATAGTTTTGTTAAACCTCACCGTGGAAACATGCAAAACATGAATGTTTCTTGGAAAATGAAACACTTTGACTGTGTATGCTCTCCTGTAAAAGTCATCAAAGTCGGACTACAATGGATAGAAATTGGAGGGAATTATAGGTCGGCAATTTGGCAGAACAAACCGAGAAGAAGAAAAAAAGATGCAAAAATGATAAGATTTGGGACGTGCGCGTCGCTGATTCACGAAAGACGAATCAAATATGAAGAAGAGGAAAGATGTAATGCGTTTTGTGGCCGGTGACATTATCAATTCAAATTGAATTATCGAAGCCGAGGTCTGCAAAACGAATCAAGTTTACAAGAAAACAGTTCGAAATCTAGGCTGGGTGATGTTCACAAATATTTGAGCTGTGGGGTGAGACGAGGTCTGTGTACTATTTTGATGTTTTTTTTCTTCTCCATTTCTTTTATTGTTGTGGCTTTCAAAGGTTTAAAGGTTAAATATGAATTAATCTGAAAGAGATTTGAATTTGAATATAATTGTACTCTTTTCCTGTTTTATCTTTAAAGATGATAGGTTTTAACAAACAAAGATAAACAATTACACAGGAGGTTTTACGAGAGCAAAACGGACATTCATATTATACTTTTGCGTTGCAAGAGTTTTTTTTTTTGGGGGGGGGGAGAAGGGGGGAGAAGGGGGGAGGGGGGAGAGGTTAAGAAATCGGGAAACCACTCAGAACGGCTCCGGCATCTCTATGTTTGATTTACGGTCCGTTAAGAACTTTTACAGTGTATGAACATTATTATATGTTTTTTTTGTAATTCAGGAGTAATAAATCAATCAGACGCATACATCAACATAATTATTTATGGAGAGAATTATTGAGGCATTAAGAAGGAAAAGAATGAATGTATGCCCTTGCAATCCTGTCGTAGGCCCAACTGATATTTGATGAATTACCAATAATAACCTTAATTATGAATAAATCAATGCATTAAACACTACTTAACTTTATGTTACACACTTGCACTGGTAATAAATGCATTATAATAGTTTTGATAAGTGGCAGATTATGATAAATGACTACTACATTAAGCATTTCCTGTATTATTGTACATTAACACATTAACACAACATAAAAGAAATTTCTTTAATACGTATTGTTAATGTAATCGTTTGCTTTCATTTGATTATGTCTAACTCCTAATTTAAGTTTCATATAATTAGTTTGTGGTTAGCGAATATCATACTAACAAAAGCTCTGAATCGAAAGTCATTAAGATGTTAATTGCGACATATTTCATGAGTACCATTGTTAAAATATGAAAGGGAAACATGTAAAGTTACAAGAAACATAAATGTGAAACAGATCGCCCACTTTCAAAGTCTTCGTTAGAATAGTTTTTAATATGTAAGTGCGAAAGGCAACTGGACTGTTTAATATGAAAGGAGGAAATTGCGTCACATGGTCGTACTTATAATAATATTCCCAAACGGAAAAGGGGCAAACGAACAAAAGCGATGTTTCTCCATTTCTGATCCGTTTACCGACTCTTGGCCAAGAAGAGCTTCATTCTTCTTTTAAAGCTCTACGTCATAAAGAATAATTATAAAACCACTGATATATCACTTGCATGTGTTTCTATTTGTGCTCTTTGTCACATATGGTATCCTATTCAGAGATCTGACCCCCAGAAACAACTGGATGTATCCATTCTCATAGACTCCCGTCCGTCTCTTTTTCCCAAATCCCTTAATTTTTCTTATTTTCGCCCCAAATATCACCAGTTTCCTAACGGAAAATGTGCAGTTGTCATTATTTCTTAAATTGATTACAATGTGTTTTCTCAGTATCATTTCATTTAGTTCATACGATGTGATCTCATTGTTAACTCCCACGTAATGTGTCTAGAATCGCAAATTCAATTGTACGTGTTGTGAAAGGAAACAATTTGTTATTCCCCCAAGAAATGGCGGTCAAACAATCTCGAACAATTCTTTCGTTATGTTTCTTTTATTCGCAATACAAGCAGCATCCGGCAATACATGGGTGAATTGTCGCCACTGTCGACATGGATGGAGTTAGAATTAAGAAGTGGATGGAAAACGATAGGCAAGTGATCTATTTTCTTCTGTAAAATGATATTTGAATGCGTTGATATGCCAAGCGAGTCATTATTCGTTTCCAAATTTAGGGTTGCAATGTGGGGGCCAGGTTGAACAGTGTTTTTGCCAAAAAAAATCCACCCGAGAACTAATCTGTGATTAGGGATTCATCATTCTCCATATCTGTCGCATTGTTTCGTCTGAGGTTGCTTGAGATAATGGACACAATTTCTTTTTACATGTGTTTGTGAGGGTTCAATATGGGTTGAAAAATATGTCATCATATCCCTCGAACAACTTACCGTTTTAATTTAATTGCAGTTTACAATGTATATGTGTAAGTGATTGTTTTAGTTCGGATTGATATTTTTTTGCAGTGATAGAGATGGGTGTCATGCCAATAAATAAACTCAGTAAGTTGAAATACCCTGGTAAATTACTAAAAAATAACTAAATGTGTTATGCAGAACATTCACCGAATAGAAAAGTACATGAATGGATAGGTTTTACACAAGATTTATATTTTGTAAGAGGGAGAGAGAGAGAGAGAGAGAGAGAGAATACTGCAGTCAAAACTTCTTATTATTGATGGACCCTAGTGCACTTTTTCAAACCACGCATCAAATAATTAGAACACAAGCACACATTTTTAAATCTTCCTTCAAAAATAATCTTCTCATGCCACGAGTATGGAACAAATTTACAATCGGAAAATAGATACACGATGAATCTGTACAAATATAATTACTTTGGAGAATTGGATTTGACAGCAAATTATTCACTTCTGGTCCGAGTGTGGCCATTAGACTCTACAGCCATGGAACAAGCTCTCAACAAAAAAGGGAGCGAGAGGTGTATACATGTAGAGAGATGGAGAGACAGAGAGAGAGAGAGAGAGAGAGAGAGAGAGAGAGAGAGAGAGAGAGAGAGAGAGAGAGAGAGAGAGAGAGAGAGAGAGAGAGAGAGAGAGAGAGAGAGAGAGAGACAGATGGAGACACAGAAACAGAAATAGAAAAGAGATGAGAGAAAGAGGGAGGGACAAACAGACAGATAGACATGTATAGATAAAGAGGAGGGGGCAGAACTGAAGCAGAGACAGAGATATAGAGAGAAAAACAGATGGAGATAAAGTGTGATATTTTACTAAGATAAGAGAGGAAAGTGAGCAAAATATCCTAGTTAGAAAAATAAGGATCAGAAAAATGCAGGGGAGAGTGATAAAATGAGAGTAATGAATGCAATTAGGATGGAAAGAGGACAAAATAGGGGAAAACAAAAGGTAACAGTAAAAGAAAAGAAAAGAAAATTAGAGAAAACAAGACAAAACAAAATATACAGAATACAGATGAGTTTCAAGAGCAAGTATGTAATATTTCACTCCAAATACAACAAATCTGTCACATTACTATTTACAAATAAATAACCTTGCAGAAATATAGAGAATGAATACAAAATAAACATGGCAAAACATATACATATAGATACATGTAGCAAAATAGATTTTCATTATAGTCTGTGATATATATGCTCCTGTATTTAAATTCCTTTCACATTCCAGTATCAGATGCTTGCAAAAAACACAAAAAAACACACCTAAGATCAACCCTCCCCCTCCTAAAGACATTAGCAATGTTTTCTCAAATTATCTTTGTAAGAATATGTATTTCTACCTCAGTTTGTGTCTCTCACATTATACGAGTTCAGCAACACAACTTCCTGTAATGAATGCAATTCAATGCTATGCAAACAGAGCAGCATTCATCATGTCTATTCTCTTGTGTGTTTTAAATAGACCAAAGAAAGCATGACCAAGTCTTATCAATCAACAACTGAGAATAAAACAAAGACCATGTAAACCTCTTTCTTTCATATGGTCATCAACTTCTGTTGAAAGTTGTCACAACGTACCATACAGCACTGATTATTTGCAGAAGAAATTAGGTCATGGCCCATCGGAGAGTACGCTGATTTAGAGCAACACGCCCTGAAATATATTCAAAATCATCAACCCGAGTGCAAGTAAACATGCTTGAGACTAATTGTGCATACTTTTCTTATTACAGCTGTCAACCTAACATGAATACTGTGAAAGAATTGACCCAGTTTTGATTCCTTGAAACCAGCGCAACGCCAGAGGCTTGTAAAAGTGATGTGTTATTGATTCAAGACTCATTTCCTCAATGAAACTATTTGGAATGTTGAGAGATCTTAGAGGGAGAAAGTCAAGAGTAATAGCCTAAAGCTTGGTGAAATAGCACTTTCCTATTTTATTTGTATATTTCATGGGAGTAGATATCCTCTTTCCCATCAGAGAAATCAACAAGTAGTTAACTACTGTATTCAATCATTTCAAGGGAGAGTTCATTCCTTTAATAGAACAATATACAATGATAACAATGTTGGACTGATTATGAAAATCAGCAAATGAACTAGCAATCGATTCTTCTTGGTCTTTGCTTGCACCCTAAAATACACAATTTACATGAAAATGCATGCAAAAGGCAAGAAAAGTCATTGCTAGTATTCAGCCAATTATACAAGAGCCTAATCAAAGTTTTGAATATTTTGGTTCCTCCCTAACCATCGCCTAGGTTACCTAAAGACCATATTATTATTCACTTGATTTGGAACAAGGGTACACAAATTCCTGTCTAGAAGCCTGGTTGTTTACGCTCTGTGATTTCAGCATTTTAAATTTTACAGATACAGTTAGATAATACACTTTCTATCCCACGTCCATAGAATCGCAAGGTCCGATGGCTCAGCGGTAGAGCACAGGTCTTGTAACCGGGAGGTCCCAGGTTTGAAACAAAGTCGATGTGCTGGTGTCCCTTGGTAAGGCATTAATCCTCATTACCAAGTCCGTCAAAGAGGACTTAAAGCTGTCGGTTTCTTACTAACAAGTATACACATGCTTTCTTAGCAGTCAGGTAAAACAAAACAAATTTTTAAAAATGTACAGAAATTGAAATAATATACTTTTTATCCCACGCCCACAGAATCACGAGAGCAAAGGCTGTATCACAACCAAGCATTATGGTAAAAAGAGATATTATTCATGATAGAAAAATAGCATCATTTGTATCTTGTGTGTCTGTCCAGTTACAACTAAATGATCAAAGCACTTTATAGATTGTCCCAAGAGATACTGATGATGGAAGCCTCTTGTAAAGCATACCTGCCAACCTTTCTCCAGACAAAATTAAGAAATACAGAAATATTTCAGAAAAAGAAGGGAATCTAGGGCTCAAAACAGTAGCTTGAAGGCCCCCAAAAAAGAATCATTCCTCAATAGTAGGAATGGTTGCCAGGTATGGTATAGAATCGGTATCTCATAATCTGCCTCTGCTGGGCGGTCATAGTGCTTGCTCTACTTTGCTTGTTAGTAAGCAGCCAGGGGACCAACAGCTTTAAATCCTCTCCGAGGGACTTGGTAACGAGGATTGATACCTTACCAAAGGGCACTAGCGCATCAATTTGGTTTTGAACCTGTGACCTTCCGGTTACGAGACAACTTGGGGGGGTGTTTCACAAAGCCTTTTTTCAATGACAAATGACAAATATCAGTGACAAATCTGCTGATAACCAATTAAAAGCAAGGATTTCAGTAGCTTATAACAAAAACCGTCCTTGGTCACTGATGACAAGTTTTGTGAAACGGGTCACAGGTCTACCACTGAGCCATCGTGCCTCCTTTGTGGGTTTTATCTCATGGTAGAAGAGCCGGATTTGAGGAGGTTGAGGTTGAAGAGGATGGAGCGGAAGTTGAGTGCCAGGAAGGCGTTCTCCTGGCACTCCCTGGATCTGGACATCTCCTGGATGGTGAAGGAGGTACCAGAGGAGTCAAACAGATGCTTGTTGGTCCTGTGTGAGGTGAGATGGGGAGAGAGCAAGAGAGGGAGAAGGAGAGAGAGAGGGGTAGAGAGGAAGGGAGGGGGAGGGAGGGAGGGAGAGGGAGGGAGGGAGGGAGGGAGGGAGGGAGAGGGAGGGAGGGAGGGAGGGAGAGGGAGGAAGGGAGAGGGAGAGGGAGAGAGATTGAGAGAGATTGAGAGAGATTGAGAGAGAGAGAGAGAGCAAGAGAGGGAGAGCAAGAGAGAAAGAGAGAGCAAGAGAGGGGAAGAGAGAGAGAGAGGGGATGGAGGAGAGACAGAAAAAAAATCAAAGAGACAGAAAGACACAGACATATAAATGTATTTATGTGTGTGTAGAGAGAGAGAGAGAGAGAGAAAGAGGGGGGGGGGGGGGAGAAAGAGAGAGTTTTTAGATATATAAATTTACATGTCTAATCATTATCAACATAGAAATCTCACCTATTAGATATACAGGGGTCATTTATAAATATTCTGATTACTTTAAGTGAAAAGAACTAAACTATGAATAATAAACATGAGAATGAATGAATGCATGCTGAGCTTTAAATCATGGCCTACCAGTCTCAAATGAAAGGTCATAAAAACAACAATTAACAGTTGATACAAAATGGCTCTCTCCATTTTCCTTTCAATAGTCAGACTATAAATTACATGTACCTTTTAAAACTAGCCTGGAACTACAATTAATGACCTCATGAGCATTTGTTTAAAGAAGTCATTTTTGAGGGAGTGGCTGGTGTATTACAGTTGATGAGATTAAGAGTGAATCTATTGTTGATACGTGTATCTGGTGATTCAGAAGAAACCGCAGCAGTTGCTGAAACTACAATGATTTCTCAGGTCTGTTCACACTTAGCCAGTGTGTGTGTTACTTTTAGAAAATGTAGCGGCTGAAATTATCAAACAATGTCATGAAGAGCACTGGGGACACTCCTTAGTCTCCTTGACTATCTATGACAAGGTTGGGGGTTCAAAGCTCTTCCTGAACCCTGTCTAATGAAGAGTTGCAATTAATCCAAAGTGATCGCAACTCGACTTTAGTGTGATATATATCGAAACTCTGTACATAAAACTAAAAGATAGGTAATTTGGACCATGAGGACCTACTTTAAATATAAATCAAAATTCTGTACACAAGACTAAAAGGTAGGTAATTTGGACTATGAGGGCTTATTTAAAATCAATCTGGATCAGTCTAAATAGACTTTCTACGATGTAGGCCCAGACGTTGCACTTTTAGACAAGGCACTTCATCTAGGATTGCCTCTCTGGAACCAGGGCAAGTGAATGTTTCAATAGAAGGGAGAGTGTGAATGAACTCAATGCACTTGTGGAGTAGACTACTACTTTTGTTTGTAAGCATTAAATGTGAACACAGCATGCAGTATGAATTCAATACCCTAGATAAGGCAGACCACTCTTTGTAGTGTGAACACAGGATGCAGATTTACTCCATGCTCAAAATAAAGACTACTAAACAGAAGTTGAATACATGTCCCGAGGGGGGTTAGCCGGTTACATATCTTTGTATGAAACTTGAATGTGGACACAGTATGTATAATGAACTCAATGCCCTAGAGGGGACAGACTAGTGAGACTGCCATTCTTCAATTTGAGTCTGAGTGTGAACATAGCCGTTAAGTTTGAATGCAGTGCCCTAAAGGGGATGTAACCTGAGGTGTGAACAAGGCTCGTGCACCAAACTCCATGTCCAGGAAGGGACAAATACGTTAATATAAATAGGTTTGAATGTGAACAGGGCATGAGGTGTTAACTGAATGCCCCAGAAGTGAGGTAAGCCAAAGTGTATACATACAAGGCATGCACACTGAACTCCATGACAAATGCATTATAAAGCCAAGTGTGAATAGGGCATAACTCAATGCCATAGAAGTAAGATAAGCCAAAGTGTATACATACAAGGCATGCACACTGAACTCCATGACAAATGCATTATAAAGCCAAGTGTGAATAGGGCATAACTCAATGCCATAGAAGTAAGATAAGCCAAAGTGTATACAAGGCATGCACATTGAACTCCATGACAAATGCATTACAAAGTCGAGTGTGAACAGGGCATTGAGAGTGAACTTCATGCCCTTCATATTGAACTCCATGACAAATGCATTATAAAGCTGAGTGTGAATGGGGCATTGAGAGTGAACTTTATGCCCTGCATATTGAACTCCATGACAAATGCATTATAAAGTTGAGTGTGAATAGGGCATTGAGAGAGAGAGAGAGAGTGAACTTGGTGCCCTGGGGAGGGGGAGACTACTAATCCTGAACAGGAGGGGTGTCTGATTTAATTTGTAGTGAGCAGGAAAACAATCCATTCATGTCCCACACTCAGTGCTGGGATGTTGGACTTTTACAATTGGTACACGAAAAGTGTTTGGTGGACGGAAAGAGACAAGAACGGGCTCTTTCCCACTAACACGAGGTCGTGAATTATTGACCTCTCATAAAGAGATAAAACTATGAAAAGCTAAAGTTAAGTTCAACCCAGTAAGAGAACATTTTGTTTTGCTATCAACATTGATCATTATCTTAAACATTTCAAAGTAGGCACTGATGATGAATTTATGCGTACCTCAGTTAATTTCGGAGTAATTGACTCCTTTTCAAAATTCTTCAATATTGTTCCCACAGTTTTATACCTTCTTATCTTAAGTGTGTGGTGATAACTTTTTTGTTCAGGGTGTTTCTGTTGTGCCAAATATTTATGATTTATCCTCTTTGAAATATTTGAACTTAGTATGACTGCAGTATTTTGAGGACAAGCAATTCAAATTACATGTAGTTCATGTCCTTACGAAGCTGGTGTAAATGGCCTCAAAACCAGAGGATAACAACATTCAGGTTTGATTAAAATAATCACATCAAGTATGTCTCATTTAATCTTGGAAGGATATTTTAGGCAATTCATGAATCATGACTGATATTAATGGAAGTCTTTGCGGTTTTCACACATATAATCCCCATATTTTATATCTTCCTTGCTTTCTGTTTTAAAAATACTGTTCATGATTATACACAACGTATGCACTTTTGATCACGCACGAGCAAGCAACATTTTCAATCACTGTCAATGAAGAAAGGCTTCACAGGCGTCGAGATATTCTCAAGATATACAGTTAACTCTGCCTAACTCGAAGTTGCACAAGTTGAATTTCCCCTATGTCAATTTATTTTTCTTTCCACCAAACTATGCAAAACATGTGTTATTTACACTCCCTAAGTCGATTTTGCATGAGTCAAAATATTTTTTGCGGTCCCAACAGATTGAAATTATGCAGAGTTAACTCTACATGTTTTATAACGAAACCTATGTTATAAGATGCATTAGTGAAAAGTATGTTTATATAGCATACTGTTTGTTGTAAAAAAAATTACAAGGAACTTGAGATTATCTCCAGTGAGGAAAAAGGTTCTTCTTCTATGTGAACAAAATCATTTTGTCAATTAACAATAAGTTCATTTGGGATATCAAATGTTACTGCATTCTCAATGATTCTTTCTTTTTAAATTTTCTCCTTGTTGTCTACATCTCCTCCTTTTTCCTAATTCTCCTTCTCTATACAACAGCAACAAATGAAAATGAAAGGACTGCCTAAATAATTAAATGACCTTAATCTCACACTACGCATGTCTCTTCAATCACAAATACTTCAAAGAGCCGACAAAGCAGACAGAATCATTGTACATGTAACTGCCACTAGGGGGAGCTCTTTCATACATCACACCAGATGGTATGGGTCCCAATGTATTTTTTCCCTATTTCGTATTTCAAAACAACAGTGCATCAGTTGTATACAGGTCAATAAAGTAAATATGAATAAAGTAAATATGAATACATCAGTGTATGGAAACCAAAAAGTGTAAAAAAAGAAAAGGAAAAACAAAAACGTTATATTTCATCTCATAGTCCTTGGAGAAACAAGTATGCGATGCATGTATGTTTCGTTTTGTTAAAGTGCACAACTCTTATTTTGATCTTTATATATATATATATACTGATTCAGATTGTCAAATCTTCTAGTTTAACTGATAAAATGATTAATGGTTTGAACAATGGCTCACATATAAGCATGATCTATGTTGCAGCTCCCACCCCCAAAAGAGGAAAATTCTTCCAAAAAAGGGTAATAACATAAAAACATATTAAATTATTACTTTGTAAAATCTTGACTATGTCCATAAAGCATTTACGATTGAATCAAATTGATTTCATCATGCAAATATTTTTAAAATCTACTCATCTACTCACTTGACTTTGGAAAGTTTTTGGAGGATGATGCTCAATTTCTCGACCACCTTAATATCCATCCCTGTTGAACTCAGGAGGGCAGCACATGACTTGAACCAGACATCGTTGCAACAGCTGTACAAGAACTGCTGCATGAAAACTAGAGCAGTAAAAACAAAAGAATTTGTGTTTACTTCTCACATAGAGATAATTCTCCATATTTTTTTCTATATTTTATTATGGCAAGACTAATCTTGCTTCACATTTCATTCCACTGAATTAAAGAAAAATGTTAATTAATGAAGGGATGTAATACAAATTTAAATAGTTAACCACATGAATGTCTTTAAAACCATGCTATTCAGTTTCTGCAAAAATAAAAATAAAATATAAAAGACTAAAAAATGAAAAGCTCATGTATGTTTATCTGCTATTTTTATGAGACTGAGATTGTTTTTTCAAGATTTCAATATCTAAGAAAGAAATGAGAGCTCAGTAGCAAATCCAGTCCTAGATTTTAAATTGGCAGACATGCTAAGGTATATTTGTGCTGAGAAAAATGGTTATTCATGACATACTAATGTGAGGGATTATCCTATGCCAGGTTTTTTATAACAAGATAAATAAAGAAAATCTAGGAATCATTCTGACAAACACCCCTTACACTTAGTATTCAATTCAATTCAAATGAAGTTTTATTCAATCTCGTCAAAAATCCAACGACAAAAAAAATGCAAGTTCACATCATAAATACAATTCTATAAAAGAAGAGCATTCAGAAACATATATAAAGAAAAATACAGAAAATGGGAAAAATATATCAAAATATTAAATGTTTTCATCAAATCATCAAAAGCATTAACAAACAAAAAATACAAAATGCTAGCATGTCAGGTAAGTGTACTTGAAAATAAAGTAATTCAAAATAGAGTGAATACGGAATAGCCTTATGAGAAAAAATGAAGAAATTAAGGCCTTCTGTTTGGTTAATGTGTAACACTAACTGTTATAAACAGTATCACAACACGATGATTCTACATTATTTAATTAAAACCCTCCTGCACCTCGCAACAAACGAGTACTCGAACCAGCAATGGCATTAAAACAAACAAAAAATATTTAAGTTTTCACTGTGGCTATGACTGTGGTGTTTTAAAAAATCTCTCTTATCCTCCTCATTCTGCTCATATGCATAATTAGCATACATGAATATGTGTAAGGTTTGTATTAACAACAGTCAATAGATAACTACTCACTTGATTCCATAGACATCTGTAGGAAGATATCCACAGCACAGCCCGTGATGGCTCTGTTACTAGCCTTGAGATGGGAGAGGATGAGGGGTGTGGCCTGGTAGCGGAGGTACAACTCTTTGGCTCGGTCATCCTTGAGATCACACCGGAGGACATCAAAGACATTGGCCAAGTAGTCCACTAAAGATAGATAAACGGAATTAATTTTTTTTTAAACAAGTTGGTAGATTGTTTAAACATATTTGTGGCTTACACCCAGTAAATAAGATCGATTGATCGATCTGTAAGTGAAAAAGCAGTAGATGCTGGTTCCGAGATTTTTTCTGACTTGTTTTTCCATTACAGATCGATCAATCGATCTTATTTAATGAGTGTAAGCCACACATATCTTTAAACAATGGAAATTTCTCCCAGGAAGCATTGCATTTATAAAAGTTGGTAGCTGTCTTCCAGTATTTCAGCTTGTTGAGGAAGATTCTTTTAATAATCATGGAAAAAAAGCAGATTAGGGGCCTGTCTTATAAAGAGTTGCGATTGACTTGAATCAATCGCAAGTCCTCCAATCAATCGCAAGTTTACAGTCTCCTATCTCTTATGCACATAGTTGTAAAGGTTGCAATTAATCAAAACTCTTTATAAGACGGGGCCCGGAACAATAAGAACGTCAAATCCTTGATGGAGCTAAGGAGTTGCACTGTTAGTGAAGATCAGCATCATTTAAAGGATCTAATCTTTTGTAGGAACGAACATCAGTACACGGCATCAAGTTTGAATTTGGCTTGTTACAAACACTTGGGCCATTGAGACCGAAATCAGGAGAAAACTCATGATTAAATTCATTCCGGATTAGGTCTCAGGAACAAGACAGAGACTAAGACATCAAAGACATAGAAAATAAAAACTGGTCTCTCTTCATCATTGACTGTAGCAGCAACATCCTTTGTAACAATGCTACTCCTGAAAACAGTAGCCATTGTTGTTTGTTCCAACCAGGCCAACATGCACATGGGTATTATAACCGTTCTCAAAAATAATAATAATAATATTAACAACAATAGCTTACATTTATAATGCGCCTAATACTTTGTTTCTAGGCGCAGCCCATATTATTATTACCCGCAACACAATGTATGCACATTTTCCACTCCCTGGGGAGCAAAGACAATATACAAGTGAGATATTTTTAAATTTACCCTGCGTGATAGTCCTCATAATGATGAGAGAGGAGATGAAACGGATGTGGAGGTTGGCACTCTTGAAGAAGATGGCCGACTTGGGTTTCTCCATCTGAGCAGGATCAGGACTGGTCCGATCGCGATCCGAAGCAAACCTCACCACCTGAGGGCGGTACAACTCATCACCAAGACGACGGTATGTTGATGACAGACTCACCTGCTGTAATAGTCATAAAAAGATCTGACTTACTACTCTTTTCTTTTTCTTCTTATGACTAATGAACGTCTCAAATGAAAGGAGCCACGGGATTGACGCTCACATGAAGTGTATAGATTTCACAAATATGTCACTGATTAGACTCTAAAGTAAAGGGGTAAACGGTGTAACCATCTAATAAAATGGTAAGTTTATAAGTCTATCATGCTACATACTATAAAAAAAAAACATGGCCGTTTGCACTGAAGGTTTACTATGATACCCTTTTCAACCAGTAGATCAATTTGAGAGAAGGGAAGGGTCTAATGGAAGTCTTTAAAAAGAAAATACGAAATTCAAAAATTAGATAAAACCTTTCCCCTGTTCTATCTGTACCTGTTTATCTGATGATTGCAGGTGTAAGAGAGACCAGTAGATGAATTGAAGACAAGGAAGATGTAACTTGGCAGCTTGAGATGGAAGCTGCCCAAGGACCTCAACCAGAGCTGGTAAAATCTGCATGGATCAAGCAACATAGAACAGAGATTCTCTATGAGTATTGAATGGAACTCATCCATAGAACATTCAATAAGAACACAAAGTTTTGTTTAGCGCAGTCCACATTAATTCAAATTATTGTTAATATTTTCATTTAATATTTAATATATTTGTATAGATCTGGGTCCTGTTGAATAAAATTTATCATTGATGGTACTACCATGGACACCTTGATTTTGATTGGCTGTTGAGCCCTGTTACCATGGTAGTTACCATTGATGGCACAGTTACCATTAATGATAAGTTTAATGCGACAGGGGCCTGATCTTTACTGTTCTCTTTTATCATTATCATTATTAAGTATCTGGCATTACCTGTACTTCGGAGGGGAAAGTGAACTGCATCACTGTGACCCTAAGCAGAGCTGCCAACCTCCAGAACAGAAAATCAGTAACCATAAGGCTCAAAATCAGTAATTTGGGGAATAAATCAGTAATTTCCTATGCGGCGCCATGAATCTTAAAAGAATGGCAAGCGGACGCATGCGCGCATGATTATCTGAAATTTGTTGTGATTTTACTCCCACAAAGTTGCTAAATATTGATTTTTAGTTCATCACAACACATAAGTTTTCAATGAAAAATTGGCTTCTATTAAGAGAATAATTGATAATTTTCCATCTTTCTCATGCAGCAAGTGCTGGATGGCCACCATACTGTACAGCACTTGCTACGATAGATCCCTATGCGCAAAAAAAAAAAAAAAAAAAAAAAAAAAATCCGTAATTTTTAGACAACATTCCGTACTGCCGTAATGGTCGTTAATTTCCGTACCAATTACGGGAAATCCGTACTAGTTGGCAGCTCTGCCTAAGGTCTCTCCTCCTGGTATAATGATTGGGGTTGTGCAGGTGGACCACTACACCAGGGATTCCCCCCTACTCTTACCATCAAGATCATTTCTGATACCACTCTCCTCATAACACAATGTTCCATCTCAAGCACAAAATGCAAAATGATGGCAAAAAAATCCCTTTGCATAAACAGGAATATATCTTCACATTAAAATTGAACTAAATCATTTACAATTATCATTAGGAGTAGAAAAAGAAGAACAAGGAGAGATGGAAAAGGTTGAGAATGTGGACAGAAACTTTAAAAAAAAAAAAGAAAGAAAGGAAATGACAGAGATTACATGTGTTTGGCTTGTATATCTTACCCTCATACATCTGTCATGTGTAAGCGCTGGTGAAGGCATGGATTCTAGAGGCTTGGAAGGATCACCAGAGTAGTGTCTTAGATGAACCTCACTCACCCACTCTAGGAGTATCCCTAATGCATCATACAGTCCAGATGATTGCTTTAAAAAAAAAATCACATTATAATGAATTAATCCCGATTGAAAAATGTACGGTGAGTGACTAACTCCTGAAGACTGAGCGTGAGAATAGTCGATAATGCAACTCTTTTGATGCATGTTTCGTGAAAATCCAGATGTTAACTTGGTTATGGTAGGAAGGAAATCCTTGAATCTGTAGCCTAGCTAGAGCCTAGGTAATATTGCAGAGCCTTGTATGTGCACTATAAAAATAATAATACAATATATTCCAATATAATATACAAATATCTACAATGCTGACTAATCATCTATATTTGAATACAATGGCATGCAATAAGTTTCAATAAGTTCCCTCTCAGCTGTTATCTTCTATGTATTTAAACTGCAGTAGCCCTGCTCTGTAGTCATCTTTTACTCCAGCTTTTAAAGTGATAGATATTCTCATCCGCAAGTGCTACACAAGAGGCGAATAAGCATACTTGCAGAATGTTTTCTATAATAGAAAAATGTTTGCAGGATTATACCTTTTTCAACAAGAACATAGGCTCCAATAAGGTAATGGTAGTTCTGCAAACCATGCTCCTATTTTTAAGAAGAAGGAACGAGGACTCAAGATATACCTTTGTGCTTCTTGACATCGCACTTTTCTGTGCTGACCCCTCTACCCGCCGCTTAACGGATTCAACCTTAGCCTTGACCGCCATGCTCTCTTGGTCTCTCTGTCGACTGGTCAGTTCCTGCTTCCTCAGCAGGTTGGTCAAGCGGCTCTGAAGACCGATGGCTTGAGATTCAAGCTTCTTGTTCTGTTCTTCGACCTTGTCAAGCTACCGTTCAAGGGTAATGAAATCATAAATAAAGTTCTCTTAGAGAGTGATAACTTATTAATGATACTGCATCCATTATTTTTTTACTATTGCTATTATAATTAAAATTGAGCACGCAGACTAACAGAATAGGTATCATGTTTACAAAAAGATTCACAAAACCATATAAGTTATGTTTAATATACTATATGTACAGCTATATTGAGTAAACACAAACAAATCTCATTCATTGATCCAGTAGTCAGATAACACTAGATCAGGCCTTCTCAACTGGCGGCGCGCGCGCCACTCGTGGCGCTTGCGGTCAGTCGGAGTGGCGCGCGGCTGTTCCTCAAAAAATAATAAAAAATAAATTAAAATTAAAAAATTAAAATTAAAGAAAGACAAAATTAAAAAATTATATTTTAAAATAAAAGAACTCAGCAAAATCAAAAAAATCGCAGGCGAAGTTGAGCCCAAAATGTAAGCAAGCCATTTCGTTTGTTTGATTTTCACTTCATTTTGACATTTTCCTTGTTTATTGCACCAAAATAACTACATATAAATTAACTTCCAGTGTAGATTTTAGCCAGGAATTGTACTAATTATTTCACATAAATATGAAATTATGATTGATGTTTTATGGAACAAAAAGGTGTTAAAAATGCCACATCTGGGCCTTAAAAAAGTCCTAAAATCCACTAGCTTCCGGGGGCTTCGCCCCTGGACCCCACCCGATATCGGCTCGGTCGCTACGCTCCCTCGCAACACAGTCAACAAACATACAGGGTGGCACTTCAACCTCAATAAATTTTTGTTTTGGCGCTTCTAATAAACTAGTTGAGAAGGCCTGCACTAGATAAATACAGTACATGTATATATATATATATATATATATATATATATATAAAATATGGCTTGAGTATCATGCAACTCCAAATCATTTTGTAAAATCAGTGTAAAGAGCGATACAGTTTATTTATTTATATATCTACATTTTTGTTTAAACAGTTAATAAATTGCTATCCCTAAGGCTCCTGCACAATAAAAACAAGATAAATAAAATATTGACAGACTAAATAAGTACGCATTGAACTCATAAATAACATATGAAACAAAGGTTATGAAAACAAAGACAAATAACATAAGAAGAAATATCATGAAAAAAAGACATGAATACAATATTGTAAAGTGTAACTAATTAACTTGAGAAGAGTCCGAGCAGACCAAGTAGTTTCTAAAACAGCATATACTGACCTGATTTCTTAATCCATCATTGGCCTGCTTCAGGGTATCAAATGATTCTTTCTGTCTCTTGTTTTCTTTACTTCTCTCTCTGATGGTTTCCTCGAGCTCTTTCACCTGCTTCCTGTGCTCCTGATATTAAAAAAAAGGAAAATGTTGCATTCATTACTTATGCAAAAACATCAATCATCATCATCAAAGTCACCGTCGTTATTGTCATCAACATCACCACCATCATCATCATCATCACCTGCTTCCTGTGCTCCTGATATAAACAAAAAAATGCAACATTTTGTTTCCATCATTTACACAGAAATCATAATCATCATCATAATCATCACCATCACCATCATCCTCATCATCATCATCGTCATCATCATCATCATCATTATCATCATCATCATCATCACCATCATCACCGTCATCATCATCATCATTATCATCACCATCATCATCATCGTCATCATCATCATCGTCATCATCATCATCATTATCATCATCATCGTCATCATCATCATCATTATCATCACCATCATCATCATCATCATCACCATCATCATGATCACCATCATTATCACCATCATCATCATCAGCATCATCAACATCACCATCACCATCATCCTCATCATCATCATCGTCAACATCATCACCACCATCATGATCACCATCATTATCACCATCATCATCATCAGCATCATCAACATCACCACCATCATCATCACTATCATCATCATCATCAACATCATCACCACCATCATCACTATCATCATCATCATCACAATCATCTTCATCATTATCATCATCACTATCATCATCATTGTCATCATCGACATCATCACAATCATCTTCATCATCATCTATACATATTACAAATTATCAACCTGGATTTCATAGGGTATAGTATGGACATTACTAGCAAAATACTAGCAAATGACATACATAAACTTGTTTTTACATTATGCAGAGTACTTTTAAGGCTAACAGGTTTTCTTTAGAAACAGAATAATTTTCAGTTTGCATTATTCTATTCTGACAAAGATTTATCAATAATACTCCAGACTCCAGAAGCGACAGAAGATATTTATAGACACCTCTTCAAGTTTATGCCATCTCTTGTTGAAATCTTTGTAAGCTTGACGAATGGATAAATTGTCAGTCTGAAGAGTTTCCTCCAGATTTTGAAGAGATTGTTCTCGCTTTTCTAATGCCTTCTCCCTCTCCTGTAGGGCAATGTTCTGCCTCTGTAAATTCAAAAGAAAAAGAATGTGTATATATTTAAGAAATAGTGATGAACAAACAAAGCAATGATGATTCTTCAAAATCATCATAATTATCTGATGTACATGTACAGTGTATAACAAATCTGTGAAGTTTTGAAAGCTATGTGCTAATAAAGGTGACAAAAAAAGAAATTTCCAAGAGAAGGATTTTCCAGTGATGTCATGACTTTACGTACTGTAATGCTGATCAAAGATTAGTGTAAAAATTATTTCAAATGCTTTTAATATAAAAATAATTCCCCTGTCACACCGCCAAGAACAGCCCCAAGGCTTTGTTTTTATAAAACTTGGTATCAATAACAATGCTAAATTTCTATGACAAATCTGCTCTGAGCCGATCAAATACTATGATTTCAGTAGCTTATAAGTTATAACAGTTATTGGAACTGGTTATTGATGACATGTTTTATGAAACAGGGCCGTGAACAACATCAGACACATATATTTACATTACCCCTCATATGGTCAAGATGTTTTTTACTATCAATCAAGTGGAATAAGTCAAGTGGAATAAGTCAAGTGGAATAAGTCAAGTAGAATAAGTCAAGTGGAATAAGTCAAGTGGAATAAGTCAATCAAGTCGATATTGATGTGTGATGGTGTATTTTACGAGGTAGGAATCCAAACAGGTAATCGTGTCTTAGACAAACCTGAAGTTTGGAGCTGATGGTAACCAGCTCTGCATAAACAGCCTCAAACTGTCCAGATGGCTTGCCAGGGCTCAAGCCGACATCGTTGTCTCTGCTCCCTTCCTTACGATAGTTCTTCTGTGACCTGTGCGGACTGGTCATATGATCTTCATCAAGATCATCCTCCTCCTCCTCCTCATCATCATCATCGTAGTCATCGTCAATGCGATCGTATGGATCATGTCTTCTCCCAAGACCCAAGCCATTGGAGGTCCCATCATCATACGATGCTCCGACCTGGAGGGTCACATCTGGGTCGGAAAGCATGGCAAGGTCCTCAGACACTGTCGGAAATCAATGGAAAATAGAAATAAAGACAAAAATGCAGAACATAACCAAAATGTAAAAAAATACAATTTGGCTTTGATTAAAAAAATATGGATATAAAAGTATGAAACTACATCACAAGGACAGAATGAATTATAGTTGATATCAAGTTATTTAATAATATTGCATGATGATTGAGAATCAAACAACAAAATGAGGATAAAACAATTTTTCAGAATATAGAATATTTATTATCCTGCGAGAATATTGCCTACAAATGAAAAAAAAGGAGTCTTCTAAGGTGAATTCATTTAATTGCATAAAATGAGATAAAATTTTCTAATTAACTCAACCACGCACATTGACCTCATATTCATAAAGAACAAAATGAGGTATTTGAGTGTATGTTTCCTTTGACAGAAATTCAAAATTAGACTTGTATCACAAAATATTTTAGAGCTCAAAAACTTACAAGTATGTCTGTCACGGTATCTCCCCTCCTTCATCAACCTCCGAAGCCTATCGTCTCTGTCCGTCCTCTGTGATGCATCTCCGAGTTGTTTACTATTAGCATTGATGATTTTACACATGTCCCTCAAGGCTCTGTTGTAATGCTTTCTCTCTTCGCTCGTCAGCCGGCGGCTCGAGGGAGATGCATTCATATCTGCTGCCCTCTCTGGAGTTTGCTGTGAGGTCACTTCTGTGGATCATGAAATTCCCAATGACAGATTATCCTTCTCTAATCACAGAGAGATCTACATTTCAATACTGCAACAAAACTTTCCACATTTCAAAGAAAAGCATATGCAGCATTGAATTCTGCCCCCTTTCCCATTTATGAATTGTGATTGTTGTCATTCTTTTAAGTCGAACTTAAAATAGCCACGAAAGGCGGAATTCAGTACCTCTCTAGTTATACATTAATGGGATGGAATCGTTAGATTATACTGACTAACATTTTTAAGAGGCACCCTTAGGACTTGCTAATATAGATGTTAGATCCTCTCAAAAAGATTTTATGTCTAGATCTATATCTTTTTGTGTGTGTGTGTCAGTGTGTGTGTGAGCAATGCTCATTTAAAGCATTCTAGAAGTTAATCACTCATCTTTCCTGATTAACCTTTTTCTGCCAAGACTCTTACCATATCCTTGTTGAGTTCCCAGGTCTGGTATGGAAGACAGGTCATCAGAGAATAATCTCCCCTGGAATTGATCAAAATGGGAGAGAAGTTGAATGTCACTGAATCATTTCAAGAGACAACAATGCAATTATATCGCAAAACAGCTAGCAGTAGCAGAGGCCTAAGTCAGCTTCTTCTGTATTCTGAATTTTTGATTCTATAAATTTAATCTAACTAGCTAACTTGAAATAATAATAATACTAAACCTAACTTACACTAGTATACGTTATAGTTTTAGATCCAAGTTTACTTATAAATTCATTGGTCCTATTAATTTCAAACTTGTGCATTTTCTGTTAATCTCATTTTTCTGCTTTCATAAAAATTAACTTATTACAAGGCCGGGTTTGGATTGCCCTTAAAGGTAAAGACCAGTATTGGAAACGCCCCAATTTCAAAAAATGAAATGGAAGCTCTCATTACCAATCATGTGAAAGAATATGTTTTGACTAATACATGATGATAAAAAATTTGCCGGGAAACCGCCTACTAATTCATATATTTGGTAAATTTGTTTCTCTCATGGTCGTGTGAGAGATATAGGGCAGTCCCATATACATCTTTCTGTGTATAGTGCTTGTAACTTTACGAAGAATGGGCCAAATTTCTTATCATTTTGATGATTCCAGAACCTTGCAGATGCTAGATGCTAGATGATCAACCTTTTCTGATCGATTCAACAACCTTTCTTTCACAATGCAATCGCATGACCATTAGTCTACTGGTCTTTACCTTTAAACCTCCGCCCTCTGCTTATAATTAAGTTGAGCCCTCGCTCATTATTAATGAAATACTCGCACCCTTGTCATTGTCGACACTTAAATTATTGCCCGCTCGCGCTCCATCTAAGTAAAGCTGTGAGTGTGATCTGTGATATGATACCCACTCAACCACTGAATCAATATTCGAGCCAGAGGAAGAAACAGCGCCATCTAAAAGACTAAATCATCATTGATGAATAACTTGGAAAACCATAGGCCGGCCTATAGCCAGGCGGAAATAATCTTTTCAGATTGTAATGCCTTATAAACCCAACAACAACAACAACAACAACAAATCAGCTCATTCATTGCATGCAGCACACATACACGCGAAGTGAGCCGAGGTCCTACTCGGCCTAGGCCTAGGCCCACAGTTCGGGCGACAAGCCAAGAGACGTTTTGCTACGATTATAGGGCGGCGAGTTTACCTGAATATGATAGCAAAACTTTACATAAATGAAATTGAATTATACTTGAAAACTCAACGTATAAAAAACACATTTGTATTTACATGTTTCTGTTGATTTAGTTTTCGAGACATCTCACAATTGTCGATAGAGATAGAATTTAAAGATAGAATTCGTTGACGACATTCAATTTTGATTTTGGTGCCACACAACAAGAACAGTCTATGTTCACGCTTTGGAAATTAATTCAAAACTGAGCTAAATACATTTGAAGTCATTATAACTAAATGAAAAAATATATGTTATTCAAATACAAAGAGTGCTCAAACAAAAAATAATTGGATTGAATTTATTCAAGTACAGGATGTGAAATTCAGTTTGAAATAATTCAAAATATCAAATTGCTAATAATAATGTCATAAGGGACTTGAGTCAATCACAACATGCCATTTGCATTTGAAGCTAGTAACCGAACTTTAACATGGCTGGGCTAAAGATCACATAGCGATTTTTGTTCTCTCCATCGTAAACATAGAGCTATATACTATATTATCTCTATGATCGTAAATAATAATGACTCCTACAAGGTAAGGTGTGGGGGAGTATGAGTCAGGTTGCATTTTATGCAATTTTAATTTGCAACATACTTTCTAGATATTTGTTGTTCATTTTCCATTAATCATTGTTGGTTGACCACGGTGAGTTTTTTTGTGTGCGTTTCTTGTGCATGATGGGAATTAAGTAAATCCTTACTCAACTTACCACATGACATTTTAGCCAGAGCCAGATGATTATTTGAAAAAGCAAATTAAGCGTCTTGTTGCTGCTGATAACGATTGCCTTAAAAAACAAACAAGCAGGGTGCCGATACTAATGGAAACCCATTTTAATTGTTACAGTGTAATTATAGTAATTTTTTTTTTTAGGGGGGGGGGGGTTATTGCATGTATACCTACTTGGGAAAACTCATTCATCTTCTCTCATATGACACTAATGAAGAACCACTGAATTAGGATAAATAAAATCAGGTATGACCAATTTTAGATGGTCTGAATTACGGTGATGAACTTCATGAGATCAGTGTCCAAAATAATTGGATGGCTGCTGCATTTGGTCCTCAAATGAATTAAGGATTAATATTGGAGTTATTATCTTGACTAGTTAGCGGAGGCGGATTATGGAGGGGCTTTGGGGGGGGGGGCTGATATCCATGCCATTTTCTCTAAACTTAAAAGTGCCCGTCAGCCTACGACCAAAATTTGCCCCCTCCTAAAAACATGCCCCTACCGCAATAGGATAAGTTCCCTTAACGTATATTAATTTACATCTGCAAAAGTATCCCTTTTGGCACCCTAGCTCCTCAGCTTTGAAAAACATTCCACTGTGCCTTTTAATTACTTAATTACTGAACTACACATCATTACACAAACTCGTTTCTCATTCTTCAATACTGAATTTATTATTATTATATGGAAGAGTCACGCATAAACAGAAATTTATAATTTGGCACATAAATTTGACAATTTCATCTGCCGCATTTGATTTCCTCAATATTAATGTGCCTAACAAAATGCAAATTGTGCTGCTTGGTCAGTCCTGGTTGATTCTTCCGTTAATATGATCCCGGTGTTCAGGCGCGTACGCAGGATTTTGTCAAGGGGGGGGGGGGGTTTTAACATTTATAAATCGGGCCGAAAATTTCCAAACGACTCAGCCAGCCGCTGAATAAGCGGGGGGGGGGGGGGGGGGGGGGGGGTAAGAGGACACTTTTTTCTTTTTTTTTGGTCTCGAAATTTGAAAATTTGACATTTTGTTCCGTTGAGGGGGGGGTAAGGTCACCTTTTTTAGGTCAGCCATGGCGATTTTTTTTTTTTTTTTTTTTTAATAATTAAAAAAAAAAAAAAAAAAAAATCCAAAGGAGGGGTTTTAGGGGGGTTATGAGGGGGGGGGGTTTACACACATAAAATTGCCAAAGGGGGGGGTTAACCCCCAACCCCCCCCCCCCCCTGTGTACGTGCCTGCCGGTGTTTAATGAATGTCCTGGTTTTCACGGCAATGTCAAATTGAGCTCCTACTCTTTTGTTAAATTTTTGTCTCACTTAGGCTCCTCACATCAGTTCATCACTACCACTATAAATATGTAGGCCAGGCAGTGGTGGTTCCAGAGTGGGGGCACAGAAAGGGGGCACAGGCCCCCAACCTCGGGCAAAAAAAAAATAATACAAAAGATGGCAACGACAAGTTAACCAAGATTTGCGAAAAATTACATCTTATAAAGGGGAAAAACTTATATCCTGATGGAGTTATAAGCACATATAGGCCTACTCATAACGGAAGACTGAAAAGACCTTTGATAAAACTTAAGTGAGCGAGTTTTAGGAGAAAGCCTCTTAGTTGCTTGCAATTAGAGGCGCGTTTAATGATGCGAGGAAAAGGGGACACTAACTTTATCAAAAGGAATAAGACACTTATTAGAAAAGAAAAGGAGCACGAGTCAAATTAAAAAGGGGTAATTATCAGAGGTGAAAATGGGGCACTTCTTACACCTACAAAAAGAGGCATGCACCAAGTGAAAAGGGAATTTATAAGACGTGAAAGGGGGCATTTATGAATAGGTGATAGGTCCCTTATAGAAAGGAAAAGGGGCACGTACATTTTTAAAAGGGAAAATTATAAGAGGTGTAAAGGGGCACTTATCGGCTTTATCGCACCTGTAAAGGGGCACTGCCCAGATATGAAAAGGAGCACTTATGAGAATGAAAAAGGGGCTTTTCTAATAAATGAAAATGTGCATTAGTTGAAAAAAGGGGAACCGATCAGATTTTGATAGGGGTATTTTTCAAAGGTGAAAGCGGGCTTTTATGAGAAGGGGAAGTGGCTCTTGTAACGAAGAAGAAAGAGCGTTTATTTGAAAAGAAAAGGGGCACTTTTCAAAATAAAATTGGCAGTAATTAGAGGTAAAAAGGGAGACTCATCGGAAATAAAGGGAGCAATTATCAAAAGTGAAGAACAGGGGCACTTCTCGTACTTTAAAAGGGCTGTTATGAGAATGGAAAATTGACACTTATTGCAAAGGAAAATGGAAACTTGTCGAAGGAACAGGGGCACTTTTCCTATGTAAAAAGGGTACTTCTTTCAAAGTTAAAAGGGCACTTTTGGGGTACTTGAAAAAATTGGGGGCACTGTGCCCCTCTGCCCCACGGGAGATCCGCCTCTGATGTTGGCCTAATAGTTACTTCAACACAGACTGAGTCCGGACATGTTGTGTATTCAATTAAATTCAATTTAATTCGTTTATTTCAATTCCAGCAAATACATAAAAAATACATACATACATGAAATACATATACACATATATACTAGTTATATACAGTATAATACAGCCTATTTAAAAAAAATGGTATTATAGGAATTAGGATGGCCATAAACAAAATAATAGGGGAATTTGTCGAGACGGCCAACCGAACAAAATATAAATGAAGTATATTGCAAGACATGTTTGACATAATTCTTTATTCACAATAAGGAGAGGTGAAAAATATAACTTTATAATAAGCTAAGTATCATAACATGGAAAACAAATGGAAAAAGGACACACACGCAAACAAACAAACAAATACCTATACAAACCCTACACAAAATACACAATGCAGTATAACAAAAACATGATTAAGATTTATTCAGCCTTTAATTAAAATACTCAATTTTCTTTTAAATCTTTTTAACAGATTTTTAAAAATTGTATCCGGACATTTTATTAAAAAAAACAGCGATTTGAAGAAGTTTAGAAGCACTAGCTACATTGTGTGAGAGAATAGCCTGTATTTATACAACGTTGATACATTATGGCCCTAGAGTGCCCTACACCTTGCAAATATTGGCTGCAGCCATAGGATGTGCCTATTCACCAACTCTCCACGCCCCTAGGAGTAGGAGCCCCTTCATTCTAATAATCCCACATCATCGACCCCTACCCGAAGTTACACTGTTCGCTATCGGTGTGCAAAGTTCTTAGATTGGCAACGTGATTAGCTGTCGAATATATTGGGTCTTTGAATTCTACATAATTGGAATTAAAGCACACAAAATTCGACCACTCAGCGTGGACCACGCGATAAATTTATGCATTGCATTATTTATGCAGGCAATGTGAGAATTCTGTGCGGCATCGAAGTATTTGCATGTGACCGGCGTAAATGGTAAGAACACACCCCTTATTCAATACTAATTTGCTACGATTGTGGATAGAAAATAAACTGAAAAGCTCACCATGTATTTATGATTCAATTTTAACTTATTTTGTAGATTGTGTTTGAGAAAATGTGCTGTTTCAATTGTGATTTTAAGTCGATCATTTTTCTTGTAGTCCCATGTATTGCAAAGGAGAGGGTGTGATGTGTGAATTTTGTGATTGTTGAAATTAAATGCATGTTTTGTACTGCGAAAAAAAAGCACATAGACTAGGGATTTATAAACTTATTCCTAATACGTGAACGTGAATTTAATTTACACATTGTATGAAGTGTCTGTAGACCTGAGCCTAGAAATCTTAGAAGAGAGTCTAAATCTAACATTTTAACACAAATTTAGATCTAGATCTACATTTTAAAATTTAAATTAAAAATGATTGCACAATGACTCAGACTTTTTTGCTGGATTCGAATATGGCCGACTAACCTAGCCTTAAGGGCTCCCTTGAAATGTTTTTTATGATATTATTCAAGGGAGCCTTAACTGGCTCCCATACCCCTGCACGGAGAGGCATGTAAACAAAACCCAAAAGTGGTCCAAAATCACACTTTCGCGCACTCGACCAATATTGGACAGTGGCTTTGATAAATTTTGTCGTAATTTTGGTCTTAATTACCGCCTTAATTTCAAAATCGGATCTAAAAATAACAAAATAAGAGCAATTTTCTTACCAGACCGATACAGCTCAGCTCCCTTTTCACGTGTACCGTGTGAATTCACGATGTCTACACAATGGTGATGACCTCTGACTGGCACTTCGTAAATGTGCTGCTTCCATATAATGCGCTGAATTACACTCATACAGCGCATTATACGGAAGCAGCACAATTTACCCACAATTACGGAAGTGCCAGTCAGAGGTCATCACCATTGTGTAGACATCGTGAATTCACACGGTACACGTGAAAAGGGAGCTGAGCTGTATCGGTCTGGTAAGAAAATTGCTCTTATTTTGTTATTTTTAGATCCGATTTTGAAATTAAGGCGGTAATTAAGACCAAAATTACGACAAAATTTATCAAAGCCACTGTCCAATATTGGTCGAGTGCGCGAAAGTGTGATTTTGGACCACTTTTGGGTTTTGTTTACATGCCTCTCCGTGCAGGGGTATGGGAGCCAGTTAAGGCTCCCTTGAATAATATCATAAAAAACATTTCAAGGGAGCCCTTAAGGCTAGACTAACCATTCATAGAAAAGCATCACCAATTGTAACTTAGTTGTAGATCTCTATTCGTTTAGATTATTATAGGCCTAGCCTACACCAATTAGCTCCATCAGTATTCATGTCATGATGAGTCATGATGGAGCTTATCTGTAATCAATAATTTAAACTTAATTAAATAATTCTACAAAGTACAAGCCAAGGCATGCATGAGTAGACTGAAAGCTTCAAGTTCAATATCTGATATCGATGGTTGTTCGACGCTGAGGCTACATGTACGTCTGGCTCTCGGAAGAATGATTGTAGACCATGATCTTTTTTTGTATTAAGAACAAGAGTCACAATGAAATTCAATTAACTAACTGATTATCAAGAGCTCAGCTGATTGTGCAAACAAATGAACAACACCCCCAAATTAATTATATTGTTTCTTTTTTATTAGGGCTAAACTGTGAGTCTTGAGTGTTTACTTTCCTACAAAGATCTCTTTAATCTGCTAGACTAGTTGGATTGTGTTAAATCAGTTTTGCCAAGCATCAGTTTTTCTTTTATAACCTGACTTTAATCTTTATGAAGAAGAATAGTTCACTTTATTTTTGCTTCTTAGTTTGGACTTTGTGACACATAAATACAAAGACAGAAGGTGATGCACAATTTTGTGTTAACTTATGTTCTTAACATCTTTCACTTGCATTTCTCAATTTGCTTCATGGTATTATATTCTTCCCTCATTATGTCTGTGCAGGTAATATCAAGATGAAACTGAAATTCATACTCCTGACTCTCCTCCTCGTGGGGACCCTCACATTCATCCGTTGCCAAGACGATGAAGATGAAGATGATTTTGATAGTGAGGACTTGGATGTTCAAGTAGAGGAGGAGGAAGACGTTGCACCGATTGAACAGGTGGCATATTCACCTCCGGAACCAACAGGTCCACATAACCTTGCTGAACCGTTTGACAGTGCAGATGTTCTTGGCACAACGTAAATCCATTTAAATTCATTTTATATTACTTTCCTCTAGAGATAAAAACAAATTCTGAAGTTATTAACATACATTTAGGTCCCTCTTTAATTCCTCACTTGAAAATGGAGGGGGGGGGGCGGGGGTTGGGGATTGCAACTTTGTTGCAAAACCATTAATGAACTTGCCATGAAGAAAATGGTCAAACAAGTGGTTGTGCATGTAATTACCAGCCCTTATTTGCAAATTTTGTTCAATTTCAGGATTTTGTTTTTTAAATAATGTGACTGTTCCATGATATGCAGACTAATAGAAAATATGTAAATCTCTTGTATGTTAGCTAGAAACAGTATAAGAACCAATTCTTGGCTGGAAATCTTCCTTTTACATGCACTAATCCAGCTGTGTGATGGTCTACTGAATGAAGTATACATTCACACTTTGTCAGGAGATGAATATTTCATCTGTTTGGAGCTAGAAGGGTGTTAACACGGATATGTTTTGCTCTAAACAGACGATTTGAAGTATTTTTACCCATTTTTTTTTGTAGATGGGTTCCATCCAAGGCTAAGAAGGATGGTGTTGATGAAGACATCTCAAAGTACGACGGAAAGTGGGCCATTGAAGAAGCAGAGACTTCACCTCTTGCCGGCGACTTGGGACTTGTATTGAAGGTATGTAAACTTATTTCATGTAATTAATGCTTTGTGAAAATATTTTGTAGGCTTTGTTCCTGCAGATGATGCATTGAGAAGTGATTTATGAGGAGGTGCGATGGCTCAGTGGTAGAGCAGTGGTCTCGTAACTGAGAGGTCCCGGGTTGAAAACCAAGTCAATGCGCTTGTACCATTTGGTAAGGCATTAATCCTCATTACCAAGTCCCTCGGAGAGGACTTAAAGTCATTGGTCCCTGGTTGCTTACTCACAAGCATAAACATGCTTTATTAGCACTCTGGTAAAACAATCATCAACCATCAAATGTTGTAATCCATTCAGAAAGTCATAATATTAAAAGAGAAAAAGGGCATTTTCTGGAATACGTCTTGGCCCTTGTTAAATTTTCTTTGAGTGAGGCATTGGTGTAGCCAAATCCATTTGACTTGATGAAGCTACTTAAATCCCTAGAGCGAGTTGCCTGTATTCTACTAAACTTTAAATGCAACACTGGGTTTAGGTTTTTGTTCAATAATCCGGTTTAACAAGGGAAGTTAGTCTGATATATAAATTTTCATTTTTGTTCAATGTGAATTTAGACACAGGGCTGGGTTTAAATGAAGAAGTTAGAATGAGGACCAATGTGGTCATGGGCGTCAATCCTTACGTAATACCTATTGTTCAGGGGGGATGAATGAATAGATCATCCCCCCCCCCCCTGAACAATGGGTATTACGTAAGGATTGACGCCCATGAATGTATTTAATGATATGTTAAACAAACAAGCTGGATGTCATCTTTAAGTGGTTTCAGATTACGTTTCAAATTAATTTTTAAATTAATTTTTGTTTGTTTCTTTTGTTTTTCAGTCCAAGGCCAAACATCATGCCATATCTGCAAAGTTGAACAAGCCTTTTGTTTTTGAAAATGAACCATTCATTGTCCAGTAAGTATTGATTGTGAAAGATGGTGTCAGCTATATTATCTGTATCAAGGCCCTATGGAGGACTACTTTGAAAGTAGCAACCACCATAGGCATGGGCTCTTCTAATTAACTGAACTGTTAACATCTCTGTGATGTAGTGGCAGACCACACACAAAATGACTAAGGTTTCAATTTTCAAAAATATATGATTCAGAAGGGTTTTTTCACAGACCAAACTGCCAATTTGAGATTGGCATAGACACTAAAGAGACTTAGTGATTTCATATTTCAAACATTCATAACTTTCTTATTATTGGCCCCATTATTTTAAACTTTCACCATTCTGTTTAGCTTTTTTTTCTGCTTTCATAAAAAATGAACTCATTACAAGGGTTGGATTGCCCTGTAATTGGCCACATTTGCTCAATGTACAATGTAGTAGTAGTAAATGTACTTACACCTGCACCTATTTGAAATATCATCATGTAATCCACTATGTCTGATTATTTACTTCATTTTCAAGATATGAGGTTAAGTTCCAGAACTCCCATGATTGTGGTGGTGCATACGTGAAGCTCCTGACCGATACACCAGATCTGTCTTTGGTAAGTAACCATCTGAAAGTCAGTTCATGCTTTCATACAATAATTTGATTGGTTTTGTGAGAGGGAAAAAAAATATGCTTACCGGGTAATAATAACAATAATACTACAGCATTTGTAATGCGCCATTAATCTAGTAAACTATTTTGGGGCGCAGAGGGAGATTATTACCCTGACTTTAGCAGGGCTGCCATTACGGCGCTCTAGCATTTCAAGGAATCAATTCTTGCCAGGTACCCATCTACATCACCTGGGTTGAGTGTAGCAAATGTAGATCAATGTCTTGCCAAAGGACATTAGTGCCATGGCAGGACTTGAACCGCAGACCTTGTGATGGACAGTCCGGTGACGTATCCTCTCGACCACAACACCTCTATATCTTTACAAGTGTTACCTATGGCTAATTGGCTCCATGTTGCTCATTGTGAAAGTTGGATGAATAATTCATACAAATCCGTATTGAACATCAACTATTATGATTTCAGAATTATCATGAATGTGATTTTGTATTTACATTTCATAATTCACCTTTTGATATCATATTTCTTCCACCAGGATTCTGTATTCGACAAAACACCATACACCATCATGTTCGGACCTGATAAATGTGGTGCAGATTCTAAGGTAAAGTACATAATATTTTGCAGTCACCAAATATAATATTTTAGACCAATGCACCGTCTCGTTTTTTGATTTGAATGTAATCAAGTTCTGTAAAAAAGATATCTTCTGAAGTATACAATATTTATTCAAACTATGATCACATTTCTCTTTAGTGACAAAACGTTGTGAAAATTTGTTCCTTTAATGTAAAAATGGATTGAATAAATAATGATATATTTACTGTTTTTAGCAAATTCCTTGCTGATAAAATCTCCCCCAATATCATAGTTTGTCCTATTAACGATTTCCATTATATAAATACAGGAGATCCAGGAACTTGATTAACGAATATGAAATGAATTTAATTTGAAGTAATTCATTCATCTGTCCTATTAATGATTTCCTTTATTAAAATAAAAGAAAAAACAGGAATTTCATTTAAATTTCTTTCTTTTATCTTACAGCTTCACTTCATCTTCAGACATAAAAATCCCAGTACTGGTGAATTCCAGGTAAGATAAGGTTTATTTCTCCACTGCTCTGTGTTTGGCTTAACCACTTTTGTGCTTCTTTCCTCTATTCCAGAAACAAAGTTGCAAGCATTATGCTTAAAAATGAAAAGACTGGATTATAATTTTGGGTCATCAGGGTGAATGATTAGAGATATTTCAATGCATAATGAAATTACTTTTAATTCTACATTTATTCACTTTATATTTCAGACTTCATGTTATGTAATGCTTATACCCAGTGAGCGTGTGGAGTTAACTACTATTATGAGTAAACACTGATTTTTTTATTTTTTTGTTGTTGCTTGAGGGCGATAGATCTTTCCCCTTGTATTTTTCTTGTAACTGATCTTTTATCTGTATATCATGTTTGTATGTTTTAATGTTTTTTATGGAGAATAAAATAAATTAAATGAAATGAAGTGTCATAATCACATGTTAATAGATCAATTATCATTAAAATGCCTCTGTGTTTGATGTATTTGTAGGAGAAGCATGCCAAGAAGCCAACTGGTGCATTCAGCCATGTCTTCACTGACAAGAAGGCCCATCTCTTCACTTTAGGTAAGTATTTATCATAGGCGTGTCACTATCATAGCATCCTGAATATATGAATATTACTTTTTTCTATATTGATAAATCTGTAGTATTTGAAAGTTATGTGTTAGAGTCGCACTATGTATTTTAGAAATATCTCTTGAAAATTGTAAAGACAATGAAATCTACAATCAAATAAATTATCTGAAACTTATGCCCAATGTCTGTGGCGTCTTTATTAAATCTTGAAATGCCTGTTTAGACTCATGATGTTGGGTTTCTGAAATATCATGATGTTATACCTGAATATGAATTCTTTGTAATGATATTTTATTTAGAGATAAAAGTTAGTCTTATCACTGTGCAACTATCTTGACCTTGTCTGTATGTTAATCACATGTTTAAAGAAATATTCTGAAATTACATTCTATACAAATAGTTGGCAAAATTTTCTTGCAGCCGAGATAGTTATTCACTTTTCTTAACATGTTTATTTCATCCAGTGATCAACACCGATAACACCTTCCAAGTTCTTGTCGATCAGAAGGTCGTCAACTCCGGCAGTCTGCTTTCAGATATGAGGTCAGTAAGCTCGTGATTCTCGTGATGTTTCTTCAATTCTCTTTCATGGATAAAGACCAGTGTTGCATTAATCAAATAGAGTAAATGTTAATTATTTGTTCTATGTCACACGTCATGGTAACCGTTGCTCTGCTGTCAATTCAGTACACTAAAAAAATTCCAGACTTCAGCCATGGACCCACTACTAAACCTTTCTCTAAACCTAATGTAAAGAAACGCCTTGTTATTTGGATGTGGCATATTTTGGTATGACTTAAATGACAAATTCAGAAAACTGGTTCAGGGCTATACAGTGCGTCCCAGAAAAAACGAAACCGAGAAGTATCGATGTTTTATGATAACTTAATCACAACCATAATTAATGAATGATACATATTTGGAAAGCTTAGAGTCTCCTCTTTCAGTTGATGCTACTCAGATGATGCATATTTCATGCATGAGTGATAAAAAGCAATTTGAAGGAAGGAAACCCAAAAGACATTTGGCGGGCGGTATCTGAATTTCGAAGAAAAATTCACATTTCCAGAAAGTTGAGTTTCTGCCCTTTCATATGACACCTCAATCAGGAAAAATGAGCGAGGAATAACAAAGTTCTGTTTGTTTAAAGTAGCCCTTACATTTTCATAATTTTAGGTAACAAATGTATAGTACAGTGACATGAAAATGTACTGCAAGGATGATGTTTATGGGCACAAATTTTCAATGTTACTGGTCTAGTCCAAATGTACCTGCCAATAAAAAAAAATGATTGTGTAACTAATACCTTTTCCTTCATTGTTTTTCCAGTCCCCCTGTAAATCCTGAGGCTGAGGTCGAGGATCCTGATGACAAGAAGCCAGCTGACTGGGATGACAAGAAGAAGTAAGAATAAACTTTTCTTTCATACAATATAAATATATACAGTCAAACCTGTCTATAGAGACCGTCCAAGGGAAACACACAAAGTGGTGTTTGCAGACAGGTTCATTTAGTACATGTTCCAATGATTTCAAGGGAAACAAAAAATATTGTCTTTGTAGGCAGGTGGTCACTAAAGCAGGTTTGACTGTATCTCTATCAGTTAGAATTATAACAAATCTTGTATTGGGGGTAGCTTCTTTTTTGTCACCTGAACATGAGTGACACGTGGCATAGATTTCAATATGATGACTATGTGGACAGAAATGAGCAGAGATGAACCTGATTGAAACTCGTGAAATTGATCTGTGAAGGTATTTTTATGACAAGCCTTTATGAAGGTTTGCCAATCAATATCTGGGCTAAATCAATAAGTGCAGATATGAAAGAAAATGTTTTCATGAGTATCATTTACTGTTTTCATTGTTGCATACTAGTAGTTGGTGTTGATAGTGTAGACTTGTGTATACATGTATAGATCTCACTTGATATATCTCTTTCTTAAATAATTTTTTGCCTGTGTATCATTCTTTCCTTTTTCTTTTCTGTGTCTCTCTCTCATTCTCCATCTCTCTCTCTCTCTCTCATACTCCATCTCTGTATCTAGGATCCCCGAGCCAGGTGCAGAGAAGCCTGAGGATTGGGATGAAGATGAACCCAAGGAGATCGTTGATGAGTCTGCGGTACAGCCCGATGGATGGCTGGAGGATGAACCCGAGCTCATGGATGACCCTGATGCAGAGAAACCAGATGACTGGTAAGACACAAAACTAGCATATATCCCATGCTCTCTTGTGAAGTAAGAGCTCTCATAGGAACATCACCTTTGATTAGAATAATAATATGAATATTTATAAAGCGCAACATATCCATCTCTAGAGATGCTCAAGGCACATAAAAATATTTTAAATTAATATTCAACATACTTAAGATTAAAGAAATATTAAATGTTAACTTACATTAGATCACACAACTTCATGGTGCCATGGTACATACAATGTGGCACAGTGTGATTATTTGTTTGGCATGCATTGTATAAAAATACTATTGAAATTTAACAATATGCATTAAGAATGCTAGTATGTGAGTTTTTAATGAATATACCAGACAGTATACCACATGATGACTTTCACAGGAGTGTTCTAACCGACTACCTCCAGGAGATTGTCCTATGAGGTAGTGGTACGCTTCCTGTCAGTACATGTTGCATGAAGATGGATGTGTTCTGAACATGGTTTTATTTGGATACATGCTTTGTATTGAAGATCAATGTTCCTGTATGTCCCTGTATAAGACAAATTGAGTATCCACTTCACTCTCTCTTGTTGGGCCATTTGATGTTGTAAATTGCCTTGTGTGAAATATAATCAGAGAGAGATTTGATGATTTAGACCTGGGTCTACCTACTAATATGGATCTCCATGGGAAAATGTAGCATGGAGATGCTTATGCTGATTTCTTTGACTTTCATTGACCTCTGTACCACAATATGGAATGCTTAAAAACTATAGAGTCATAAATAAATGCAGAAACACTCAAAAGACGGCTGTGAAAAAATTCTTCCTCGTAACAGCTGCACTGCTAAAGCCAGGGTAATTATGCTGCATTATTGTAGAGCGCTTAGAGACTTCTGACAAAGTAAGTGTTAGGCGCTATATAAGCACTGTAATTATTATTATTATTATTGTAGTCTTTTCCTCGAAGCACGTGAAATATGAGAGGTATATTTTTGCTTATTTTGACTTGATTTTTATTTTGTAGGGATGATGAGATGGATGGAGAATGGGAACCACCAAAGATCAGTAAGTAACTCAATTTCATGCTCTTCAAATGGTAGTGATCTACATGTGTGGGGCATTCTTGGTACCAAACATCCTCTGTGCCAGTTGACATGTGTAGCAAACTTAGATGAAATATATCAAAGAATGCTTTTTGTTTAAGGGAAAAGCTAAACCTCAAAGTAAAGACTGCAGGAGGAATGAGACAGTGGTCTTTATAGAGTTATAGAGAGGTGTTTTTTGATGCAGGTTAAAAATGGAACACTACCCATAAACTTAAGGACCATTTAAAGATAAAGTTGAGTTCTAGTCATGCGATTGCATTGTGAAAGAAATGGTGTGGAGTCGATCAGAACAGGTTGATCATCTAGCATATAAGTATTTGTGTGTATTGCAAGGTTCTGGAATCATCAAAATGATAAGAAATTTGGCCAAGTCTTGGTAAGTTACAAGCATTGTACACAGAAAGATGTATATGGGACTAAACGAACATGTGGCGTAAAAATCCGCCCCGATTTTTACGATGTTACATGCCATATTTAGAATATGAAGGCATTTGAAGATCCATGCTTTTCAGGGAGCATGTTTTATCCGATGTTCTTCCACACTTGCATAATAACAATGATAACGCTCGCAAATTATTGTCACCTCTTCCCAGAACTCAACCTTTTTTTAAAGCAAATGTAACTTGTTCGAATTAGGCTCGAGAGGAGAGAAAAGAGAAGAGAATATAACAAAGACACGATATAGTTGAGGATTTGTAAAGAGATGTGAGGAGTTGCTCAAAGACAAAGGCAGAAATGTAATCCTATGGCTTTTTCCTCTCTGCAGACAACGCGCTGTGTGAAGACGTCGGATGTGGCGAATGGAAGGCTCCCATGGTACCCAACCCTGAGTACAAGGGCAAGTGGAAGGCACCCTACATTGATAACCCTAACTACCAAGGGGAATGGAAGCCCAGAGTGATCCCTAATCCAGACTTCTTTGAGGATCTAGAACCATTCAAAATGTCTCCCATTGTAAGTTCATTTCAAAGATTATTGATATTACTTGTTCTTTAAAGTATGGCTTATATGTGGAAAATTGTAAAAAATTACTCGCTTGTCTTTTTTTTTTGCAGTTGCAGTTGCTAACATCATGAAAAGTTCTATAATAATACCCTGATCCATTGGGAGATTGAGAAAGTAGTTGTGTAATGACTTGATACGTGATGATCCTGATGAAAATCAGACACCTATAGCTGTTGGATTTAGAAAATAATCGATGGTAAAGCTACATGATACAGTTGAATATATTGATGCTAGTTAAAGGTAAAGACCAGTATTGGAAACGCCCCAATTTCAAAAAATGAAATGGAAGCTCTCATTACCAATCATGTGAAAGAATATGATTTGACTAATACATGATGATAAAAAATTTGCCGGGAAACCGCCTACTAATTCATATATTTGGTAAATTTGTTTCTCTCATGGTCGTGTGAGAGATATAGGGTAGTCCCATATACATCTTTCTGTGTATAGTGCTTGTAACTTTACGAAGAATGGGCCAAATTTCTTATCATTTTGATGATTCCAGAACCTTGCAGATGCTAGATGCTAGATGATCAACCTTTTCTGATCGATTCCACAACGTTTCTTTCACAATGCAATCGCATGACCATTACTGGTCTTTACCTTTAATGAATCCTTCTTTGGGCCACTTTGTATTATGTATCACATTTGCCAAGTGTCTTAATCACTGATTGGCTTAGACAAATTGCAGAGTAAATTACTAAAAAACTACAAGGATTACCTATTATCCATCTTAATGAAACAAAAAATTACTTTTTTATCTCAGTTATGTAGAGCTTGTATAAAAATGGCCCTTATAATATTTGATAGGTTTGCTGAAATCACAATTTGGGGAATAGATTTTTTTTTCTAGCCCAGTCTGAGTTTATGATTTTGTTTTGTTCTCTTCTTTAATCCCTACTCACTCTCTCTCTCTCTCTCTCTCTCTCTCTCTCTCTCTCTCTCTCTCTCTCTGTATCTGTCTCTCTCCCACTCTCCCTCTCCCACTCTCCCTCTCTCTCCCTCTCTCTCTCTCTCTCTCTTTCTCTCCATTCTTCCATATATTCTGTACCATCAGGGAGCTGCTGCCCTTGAGCTATGGTCAATGAGTGATAAGATTTTGTTTGATAACTTCATCATCACCACCGATCGAGAGGTAGCCGACCAGTATGCTGCTGATAGCTTTGGTCTCAAGCGCAAGGAAGGAGTCGTTGCCTCAGCTGTAAGTACAGGAATGTGTATGTTTGATTGAGATGCATGTTATGAGTGCGATACAATCAATAACGACAAGATTGGAAAAAGTGATTTTCATTATGCTCCACCTCAAATCCCCCATTGATATTCAATGCAGATGTACTTTATTTGTACATTTTCTAAGCATACCATGATTAAATGATGAACAATTTTTAAATTTGTTTTAAACACTTAATATGATACACAAATAATGTCCCTGTGCCACATTGTATTTATCATTGGATTGATATTCCAAAGGCTTCAAGATTATTTAACTGTTTCCAGTGTAAAATGAATCTATACCTCCTAGGGTTGCTTTATCCGTTGCTGGTTGGGAGGCTGATTCGACATGATTGGTGTCTGTCCATTTGTTGAATTTGTTATATGTAATGTCAATTAATTTAATAGGTGTAATTATAGGTGCATTAATTGGTTTACTTTTTCATAAATATTTTTTGTCATTTGCTTATCTATTTTGTTATTTATTGTTGTATTAGTGTTGTTTATATATTCAAATTGTTATGATTGTACAAAACTGTAAAGCGCATAGAGAAATTTACAATTTAATATGGGCTACACAAATATACTCTATTATTATTATTATTATGGAGCTAATCAAGACTGAAAATGGGTAATTTTGCAAAGCCATTGGGTTGCTCGTAGCAATCCATCCATCAGTCAGTGCCTTATTGCAAAATAGCACATGTGGCAAACAAGCGTACGTACATAGTGGCGAGGAAAGCACCCAAAGTGTAAATAGCACACTCTTAATTATTTACTTCTTTGCTAACATTTAAATATCATTTGTATCTGTTTTTCAGGAGTCCTTTGTATCAGGTCTAATTGATGCTGCCACTGAGAGGCCATGGCTGTGGGCTGTGTTTGCTCTCGTTGTTATCATCCCTCTCTTCTTCTGTATAAGATTCTGCTTAAAATCGGTGAGAAACAGTTTTGAATTCTTAGTATGTTCATGATATTATTTGCCTCTTTTAGTCATCAGCACCGCTTTCTGTTCACCAATACATTTGTGATTAAAATAGGTTGGTAATTTGGGTCTTTTCTCTGTGCAATATAATATTTAGTTAGCCTAAAATGTGCATCGTTAAGATATGCTATTATATGCTGTATTTCGTTTTGATGGTCCACTACTAGATACTTGATTTGGAGCACAATTTAAAGAAGAAAAAAGGAAAAGGACATTTAATAATTCTTTTGAATGTGGTGATTATTTTATCTGCAGTGAATCTATCTAGTTTTAGATTAATGCTATTATTTTTGTGTACATAGTATTAACATGAAGTTCTTTGATTGCAGAAGCTTTCTCTAAAACTTTATGCATTTTTATTTTGAAAGTGGATATTCTATAATGTTGTATTATCACTGTTACATTGCTTCTAAGTTGCCAATATTCAGATTCAGATTTAGATTAATTACAGTACAATAACAAGATTTTGCTGTTTTTCATTATTGTTACAGAACCCAGAGGAGTACGAAGTTAAGAAGAGGGATGGAGCAACTCCAGACGATGAGAGGGAAGGAGAAGATGAGGATGAAGAAGGAGAGAAGGCTGAAGAAGAGGATGTATCGGCGGAAGGAGATGCCGTTGTGAGACAACGAAAGAAGACCACCAAGGCAGACCTAGAAGGTCCCACAGAACAGGTTAGATTCCGATAAATGCATTTTGTATAGCGCTTAATATTTTGTTTCTAAGCGCTTACCCCGGTTAAGGATTCTATTGCTACTCTACACATGATAGTGCACATGCTCCACTCCTTGGGGAGTATTCCGGTCAGGCACCATTTTACAAGCACACACATGCCAATCCAATCACATTAATGTTCACTTTTACCGGTACCCAATAAACACCTGGGTGGAGAGTGGCAAATATAGATAAATGTCTTCTCAAAGGACCCAAGTGCCATGGTGCCAGACATAGAGGACTATCTGTGAAAGAGATGTTTAGCAAATGGGAGCAGGATCCATAACTTTGGGGGAATTTTTTTAATAATTTTTGTATAAGGATCTTGTACGTAGCATTACAAAAAAGATCAGCATAGATTGCAATCTTAAGTATTTGGTAGGATTTTTTAGCCATTCTTAGATCATTCGGTACCATCTTTTGATCATAACTGTAGAATGTGTTTCTATATGTGTTGTGTAAGAATCATCTTTGAAGGAAGGTTATGAGATATGAAGATATGATTCTAACTGTAAATATGATTATAACTATGAAGACCTGTTTGTCTTTCTTTTCTTTTATTCATTGTTGGTTTCTCTTGTTCTTGTTCATCCATTAGGCTGAGGAGGAGGCGGCACCAGAAGAAGCACCAGCACCAAAAGAAAAAGCCACGTAAGATACACTCCATTCTTGTCAACCTATCACATACTTTTCTATGACTCATATGCGCTATATATGCTCAAAGTGAATACCAATACAGAAGGCTTTTTCTTTGCCGCTTCCATCTACATATGTAGTTAAAAATATTGCTATCACGTCATTAATGTTTGTGTTAATAATGCTATTGTAGTGTCTTTTAACTCTTATATGCCATACAGATGTCCTGTGTTATGAACCAAAGGCTTCAATGTTATTTAACTGTTCCCAGTGCAGGATTAATCAGTACAGGTCTTCATAGGGTTTTCATCAGGCTGGAAATTTAGATAATTTAGATAATTTTGCAAAGCCACTGTTGCACAAAGCAATCCTTCTGTCAGTTGTTGCCTATTGTTTTGTGCCAAATTGCATGCATGTCAAACAAGTGACGATGCATAGAGGCGAAGAAAGTATCCAAAGTGTTAAAGCTGACGATTAAATTTCCTTTGATTGGAACAACAATACTCAACTACAAGTATGCCGCCTCAAATTGACGTAAGAAGGTGTGTTTTAATTCTAGAGGTAGCAATCTTCACACTCTCAAAAAATGTGCTCTCATACCATGGTGTCCTTGTTTTGCTTTCTTCACAGCACACCCAAGAAGCCTAAGACGCGCTCAAGAAAGGAATGATGACGTCCTGTTGCCTAGCAACCCGTCAGTTTGCTGAGGATAGCATCTTCTCTTCTAGCAACAGGTGTCTAGTCAGTCAGCCTTCATGATGTCAACACATAAACAAAGGCAATACACAAGTTTGTTTGTGAACTCGGTCGAGGGAGTCATATAATAATAGTATTCTGGATTTATAGAGTGCCTGATTAAATACCTCTAAGCGCTTTACAGATATTATTATTACCCCAGTCATCAGATAGACGCTTGCCTGCACACACTGTCCAAGGTCTAAACTGTCTCAGTGATGGCTTAGATGTTTTTCTTTTGCAGGCAATTCTAACTATCTCTTTAGTGCACACAAAATTGTTAGATTTTAATGAAAAGCTTAGATGCTTCTCCGAGAGGACAAGCAAATATTTCCCTTGTCCGAATTAATTGCTGAACTAGTCATTTGGTGCCATCACTTAGGCACAACTGCTACAGAGTTTTTGTTTATTCTGTTGTGTGGTGGAATTACAAATTTAGGGAAACCCCATAAATACAGAACATGTTTTTGTAATCACCCTGTCAGCAAACAAACAAAAACAACAACAGAAGATGATATATGATTGACATCATGAAGGATGGCTACTGTTGGACTTTCATTGTAGTGTAGGGCTAGAGATAGTTAGCCAGTGGATTGTTTATATTCTGTTTTGTAGTAGCAAATATTTTCTATCAACTTTTTGTTATTTCTTTAAATTTGAGTTTGATTCCATGAATACTCGATTGTTTCTAGCGCATTTCCATTCACACGTGATCACGTTTATTTTGCAATATGAGCTCTTTGTTCAATCTTTGCTTATTGATTTATTAATTTTTTCTTGTTTGTTAAAAGGATTGTCTATTTTTAACAAATAATTCAATAGTGTATAGACTCACAACGAATCACAGGACACATGAACCAATGATTAGTTTAATTCTGGACTATTTGCTCTTTATTTGGTCATTAATTCAAAATACTTTTTTTTTTTTAAATAATGTTCTTTGATCTATAGTAAATGAGGAATGTAAATCTGCTAGAGAACATTTACAGAGTTAATGAATTGAATATTGAAAATGTAAGGGAACTGTATAGAAAATAGTTTAGTTTCATCCCCATGTGTACAAGAGTTTCAAATTCATATGATAGATAATTAACAATCGTATTGTATTTGTACCAATTTTTGAAAATGTCAAAATTCTGTGGTGATGAATTTATTTCACAGTTGGATAATGGATTGTTGGATTGAATGAGAGATTTTTTAAAATATGTATGTTGGGGATACACTGGCTTGTATTTGATTCCAATTGATTTTTTTCTTGATTTTTGTTCTTCATTGATATTTCTCCTTTTTTTTGCGTTTCTTACAACAGATAGATACTGATGATACTAGTGGTTTTAGACATATACTAGAATAAACATGTAGTTAATTACAAATCTGTTTCATTATTATTATTATAACTTTTTTATATTATTGTCAAGGATATGAATGTTTTACTTTTACGGTCTTGTGATTTCAAGTTCTATCATTGTTGTTGTTACAGGAAATACATGTGTACATCGAAAAGATGCCAATACTGCCCGATTATGTCAAGTGTTTTGGTTGTGTGACTTTTAAAGATGAAGAGTAAAAAATGATCTGCTCGATATACATGTAGTGTATGTCAGGAAGAATTGCTTGTAACTAACCTGTAGTTATTCAACTCATGTAGCTTCCGTTGTTAGATCTTTGGAACCATCCAAGTGAGGAATGGTTGTTTTTTAGGTAGAAAGTTTTGCTCTTTTGAAATGAATGAAATGGTGCATGAAGTTGATACATGAAATGGATACATGAATGTACTCGACAGTTGTGCTAAGGTGCTTACTTGCGGGTGGATGTTGCAGTTAGTAGGATAGAAGGGTACATTCTTTAATATCATGTCTAAGATTATCCCCTTACCTTTATATGCCTACGTATTGAAAATGAATTTGAGATTTTGTTAATGCTTCATTTTGTGAAATCACAAATGATGGGGTTAGTTTGATCGAGATTGATTTGAAGTGAATGTGATATTGATGTGGTGATTGAAGTCCTAGTGTAAGATGGGCTCTCATCTTTAAAAAAAAATGCATAATGATCTCCTAAGCTGTAATATTGTTGGTATTTGTAATGATTTACCTTCTCGGACACGTTTCAATCTCGAGTCGGTCTCACATGAAATAGTATATGTCTGCTTTCGGGTGTTGGTCTCTCAAGCCAAATTGGGTGTATGTTTGTTAGTTTCCAAGATATTCACAGGAGTAGAACTTGGGTAGATTCCCTTAAAAGTTGTAGATTCCATATCGGGTTGTCCAATCGTAATTTGTGGTATCTTTGCATTTATGGTTTGTAATGGTGATATTGTATTCGTTTGCGTGGAGCATAAAGACTCTTTTCTCCTTGATGCTGCACGTTGAAGAGTGTCGTTTGGAAAAGACACGGGGAAACAGAAAATGGTGATAAATTGTTTGAGAATTGTTCAAAGTATTATGATTCGACAAAGCGCACAATATATTTTCAGAGCTATATTTGCATTGGTGTATTGTGTTTCTTTTTTGGACCACTGAGCATGTTGCTCCAATCAAAATCAAGAGGTCTGAGAATCATCAATCTGAACTATACATGTCTTAACAATTATAGGAGTAGGAAATAATATGTTACTGTTGACAAGTAATTATATAATAGGTGTAATATTTGATATTTCATTGGTTCATTCATGAGAATTCCCTGTTCTGACATAATATCATTTGTTGAGATTCAGAAGGGCATTAACTCTGCATTAGAGGTGAAGAGTTAGCATCCTTCTGTCTCCTATCACACGCGATATTATAGTTTGTTTCATCATAAAGTGTTATTTGCATCTATGAAAACCTTTTCAAGCCAAAATGAATGTCGATATTTATATATATGTTGGTTGTTGTATTTCATCCCAAAAGTGGAAGGGAAAAAATAATTCCTATTTACTATGCACTTGTTGAGCTTAAAATCAATAATTAGATTCCATGTTGGGTGAATAATGTTATCCATGAAAGAAAATGTACATGTGATTAAATATTCAATTGCGGTTGAATCTTTTCCCCTTAAGCATACTGTCTACATTGTAATATTATCTGTTGGATATGGGTAGTGTTATATTATGTGTTCGTTTAAAGAAAAGGAAGTGGCTGTAAATTGTGTAAGAGAGAGAGAGAGGTGGGGTGGGGGGGGACTAGAGAGAAAGAGAGAGAGAGACGACGGGGAGAGAAAGGCAGCACTCGCGGTTTAGGGAGAGAAGGGGAGGGAGGTGACGGAAATTATTGGAGTAACAGTTAAAATCCAAGAATACAAATAGAATGAAGACTTTCTGGTGCACTTGAGATGCCATCCGTTGTGTTTCCCATTAATGTAATCTACACATCTAGACTATTTAACACAATAATTGCAACAGCAACAAAAGAATAATGGTTAAACTCCCTACGAACAATATGAATCCGCGCCAATTTTAGTTAATGGGCATCTCACACTTCAGGCTTTCTGATTGTTGCCGCTAAACAAACCGGCTCATGTTTGCCATGTGGTCAAATGACAAGCACTCGAACGCCTTGAAGCTACCCGACAATTCAATATTTATCATTCATTTTGACTCATTTTCAGCGATTTCTTTTCCAACTGCATAGTCCGGGCGTCCAAAGATAATCGGGCTTTGTAATCATCAGTCGGTCAGTTTTAGTTTGTTATCGGAGTTTGAACTTCAGGCATGGCCTTTTTCGCTATCTACCCGAGATCTCGAAACTCTGAAGTTTGGAGGCGAACGGGCTTCATTTCTCACTATCTTTGTACTATTGTGATTGACACGAGATTAGACATGTAACACGCAGCTTAGAGATGTTAGGAATATTTCCATTGATAACGTCATGGTCAAGTATAGAGTACAAGGCTACAGGTATAACGAATGGGCGGGTCGTAGCTATTTATTTTAGGGGCAGGTTTTTAGAAGAGGTCTGCTTTAAAATATAAAAGAAGGCGTTCTCATGAAACTGACTGGGGGTATGTTTTTTAGTAAACAGGCTCCATTTCTACCTCTCTACCTCCCCCTCTCTCTCTATATACAGTGCGTCCCAGAAAAAACGAAACCGAGAAGTATCGATGTCTTATCATAACTTAATCACATCCATACTTAATGAATGATACATATTTGGAAAGCTTAGAGTCTCTTCTTTCAGTTGATGCTACTCAGATGATGCATATTTCACGCATGAGTGATTAAAAGCAATTTGAACGAAGGAAACCAAAAAGACATTTGGCGGGCGGAATCTGAATTTCGAAGAAAAATTCACATTTCTAGAAAGTTGAGTTTCTGCCCTTTCATATGACACCTCAATCAGGAAAAATGAGCGAGGAATAACAAAGTTCTGTTTGTTTAAAGTAGCCCTTACATTTTCATAATTTCAACAAACGAATTTGTTTTCACTGGGTGCCTGCCGTAGCAAAAAGCAGATTTTACAAAAGACTTAACTCCGTTTCGTTGACAATCAGCCATGCATGAAGACTCTCGTCTACGGCTGATTGTCAACGAAACGGAGTTAAGTCTTTTGTTAATTTCGTTTATGGATACGGCAGGCAGCCAGTGAAAACGAATTCGTTTAATAAAATTATGGAAATGCAAGCACTACTTTAAACAAACAGAACTTTGTCATTCCTCGCTCATTTTTCCTGATTGAGGTGTCATATGAAAGGGCAGAAACTCAACTTTCTAGAAATGTGAATTTCTCTTCGAAATTCAGATACCGCCCGCCAAATGTCTTTTTGGTTTCCTTCCTTCAAATTGCTTTTAATCACTCATGCGTGAAATATGCATCATCTGAGTAGCATCACGTGCAAGAGGAGACTCTAAGCTTTTCAAATATGTATCATTCATTAATTATAGTTGTGATTAAGTTATGATAGAACATCGATACTTCTCGGTTTCTTTTTTTCTGGGACGCACTGTATATATCTATCTCTCTCTCTCTCTAACATCGTTAAGTTACCTGCAAATCAAGCAGGAAAAAAACAACATAATCAAATCACTTAAATATCCTTCCGTACTCATCTTTGCTTCAAACAATACGTCTAGCTCATAAAGCTCTAAGTAGCAATAAGTTTTTTTTTTAATTGCTTCAGATGTATATCATGTAAATCATTGATCTGCTTGTTAATTTAACTTGTCTTATCATTATGACACTAGCGCCCTCTCATTATTTTACGTTTTCCTTCTTTTGCCTTATCTCTCTCTCTCTCTCTCTCTCTCTCTCTCTCTCTCTCTCTCTCTCTCTCTCTCTCTCTCTCTCTCACTCACTCTCTGTCTGTCCCTCTCCCACTCTCCCACCCTCCACAACACAAATATTCAGTATTATGTTCAATCACCCACAGTCGAGTCGATAATGACCTTTATATTCCAAACTAACCAATCAGCGTTAAGAACTCTTGTGCAATGTCACGCCTTTTCGCCTGAAGTGTCATGGGGTGACCGAGCTTTACGTTTTATATTTGAAACATTTTGAAAGGAAGAATTTTGTTTTCTTCTTGCTGACAGTTGACGCTACTAAAAGATGAACGGAAAGGTAAAATAGAACCGGACGGTCATGCTTTCATTCGCCTTTTAACTAAATGGTTTCGATGGTGAATAACAGCTCTAATATATAGAATAACCAAAAATGACATTGCCGATATCAAAATTATTTTTAAAATGCGGGTGAAACAGGTGAATAAAATCGAATTTTAATGCCCCTCATTTAGGCTTTGTTGCATGTTGACAAAACAAACTTATGTCTTGATATAATTTACATTGTATGTATTGCAGGGTCGTTAACAATTTTTTCTCTATATCTCTCACACGGCCTCGTAAAGTTAAAGACTTCCAAATCGAGGTAATTATCTCCAAGTGAATTACGTCTACTTTGTAGCGATGTTCGCCCGATCGACGGACCATTCGAACACTCAAAATGTAGCTCGATTAGCACTCATTAGTGGCTAATGACATACCGATATGTGGGAAAATCTATTTGCACAGACTTGAAAAACATCCAAGCACCAAAGACAGTATCACAAGTATACAAATCTACTGTACTTTTTAACTATCTGTACAGCTATTAGCAATATATACCACCGTTATAAACGATATATTTTCTAAAAACTAATTTAGTCTGTGTGTTGCAAGTGGATGCTTACGGATAGATCTCAGTTTGGAATTCATTAAAAACTGTTCTTAAATTGCACAACGTATATTGGTAAGTGATTGTCGTACCTCCGAGTTGTCAATTTGTATTGTTTCAAAATTATTTCTTTCATTACTATTTAAACCACTGGTAATCATAACAAATATTTTAGTTCTGAGGCAATTAAACTCTTTAAAAAATTATATTAAACTTATTCAAAGAAAACACTGTGTTCCATTTTAATGAAAAGCTGTAAACTTGGAGCGACGTTGACGATAGCAAGAAAATTTGAACCAAAATTTTAGAAACAGGATAAACATACAGAAACTTTTGAAACCATTCGGCATCACGGTGACATTATTAAAGATAAGAAGATTTGCGAAAAAAAAGAGGTGAAATTGTTTCGAAGAAAAACATCCCATTTGAATTTCTTAAGAGACCTTTCTTTGGATTTGTTTGTTTCCTTTATCTAAAGATACCACCACTGTAAGCATACAACATTTTGAAGTCAAATATATCACAACAAATTTGTACCTTCGAAAGAAATCAGAAATGAGCATTGTCAGTTAATATCATAAGGATGTTCACTACCATAATATCATTTGCATGGGATAGGGTACTGAGTGAGAAAAAGATAAAGGTGGTGAGGAGAGAGAGAGAGAGAGAGAGGGGGGGGGGGGGGGAAGGAAGAAATCAGAAGACAAAGAGATAAAGAAAGACAAAGGGGGAAGGTAAAACCACGAGATTAGGAAGAGCAGGGGGTTATAGATGCTTCAAAGAGGAAAATAAAACAAAACGAAAAAATAAACGATGTTATGTCAAACTTTAAATCATTTATTCAAATCGCTCAACGAAAGTAGACCATAGAAAAAAGAATTAAAGTCGTGATGGAAAATTTTGAACTTTGATAAGAAGATTTTTTTGCAAATTACAAAATCATCACCGTGTGGGTCTCAAGATTACAATCTCTATTTTCATTATCAAGAATGATAGAGTTCTTTCGACAATTATCGCACGATTATTCTTAATGAGTTGTTTAAACTGTACAATGGGCATAAATAATGGATTCTTTTGTCACTTAATATCTGGCAAAAGATGAATACAATTGGGGGAAAAGAATGACCCCATCAAAAGTATGATATCTTATCTTTTAAAAGTGACAAACTCTTTGACTCCATTCGTTGCTATTATAAATTTCCTGCACTTGCGCAGTCTTTCCTTTATCATCACATCATGTACACTATTTCAATTATCCTTGTAACAAATTTGCTCAGATTTGATTCTCAATCTTTACTACTTTTTTACTGTAAAATTTATGTAAGAAATTATGAAGTCCGTAGAATCTACTTGACCAGACATTCTATCAAAATCGTTTGAATTAAACTATACTCTGCCCTAAAAATTGAAAAAGAAAACAACTCAGCTTTGTGAAGATATTACTTTCTTCATAATATGTAAAGAAAGAGACAGACAGACCTATTTTCAAATGATTCGTTTGCTGTGGTTTATGGTGCTTGATGCAGAAACCAATATTTTATTAAGGAACAAACAATGACTATTATAAAACAGAAAAACATACAACCATATTGGCGTTATCACTATTAAATACATTTTTAACGTCTGCAATATGCACAAACTCCTATCAAATTTGTGAATTCATGAAGACATCAAGCAATCAAATGAGATCAAAATGAAATTTGGTAATATTTAGATCCATTAAAACTTGAGGGGGAAAACAGATGAATATGCATCTTGAAAATGCATTTAAATATATATATTTCTTTAGTAAAGCCTTTTCTAATCAGCGGTCGGCCGAGCAGGGCATTCGTCACCGTGCAGCATACGGCGAACGGCCCTGTCGTGTTGCGTCAAGAGCTACGTGTATCTCCCTTCGTTTTCTTCTCATCACTGCAAAAGTCTATTAGTATTACTGTTGTGAAACTTTTAGTTTGTTTTCATCCATTGCACAAAGAGGAGCGTTAAAATAACACCATGAAAGCACAGACAATTTAAAAAGAAATTGACCAAAAACATCTGACCCACGGATCTTTAAAAAATAGAAGTTTCAATATTTTGAGCAAATTAAACCAACATATTCTATTCTATGTGTCTGCATTTCAAGTAAAACTAAAAGAGATTTGGAGCCTTGTTTTTTAAATTCATACATTTTCACAGGCAGTTAGTATGGGAAACAAACTGCTTCAATTATGAACATGTCTTTTCTGTAGTTTCAAACATTAACGAAAGCAAAGATAAAATTGTGGGCATGAACGATGCATGTCTTTAAATTTCTTTTCTTGATAATTGTAGATTAGCCATTGTTTTTCTGTCCACGATAATTATTACATTAAGTCTTGAAGTAATAATTTAATGAAATAATTGACGCTTGATTAAGTAAATTGTCTGTGGAAATTTGAATTTGATCAATAACGTAAATAGAAAGATTAAAACCACTAAAAATTATTTCTTCTCGAAGCAATTGTTTGTGGACATTTGAATTTAATCAAGAACGAAAATAAAGGATTTAAAACACTGCAAATAATTGCTTCTCGATGCAATTGTTTGTGGAAATTTGAATTTAATCAAGAACAAAAATAAAGGATTTAAAACATTGCGAATAATTGCTTCTCGACGCAATTAGAATAAATGTAGCTATACATGGAGACCGTATACAATATGTCATCTCAAGTAATACTGATTTCATGTCAAGTCGATCAGTCTGACATTACATTGCAGGGTCGAAGAAAGCCGTATTCAAGGTCGCTGCCTAATGCCATTTTGGTTAACGCGAATAGAGATTCGCCACGTTTATACCCCCTTCTTCAATATATTCTTTACAATTATTTAAGTATAAATTCAATACTTGTTGATAAAATGGTTATCAATTACAATTTTTGTAATGGGACCATTGGCTTTCTGTATTAATATTGCCAGAGGCCTCAAATGAATGTGAATTAAATGTAAAAAGATATGCTTCTTGTGATATTCATGAAATTATTTTATCAGGGTAATTGTTGTTATGGTTGGTCTCTGTAATACATGCTTTATACCTCTTATCTTATAGGAATGATTTTTATAGTCTTTTCTTTCATTTTCACCATTCCTTCTAAGATAGTTTGTTATAATCATAATTAGTTTTACTCCATTCTACAGAGTACCTTAAACAATAAACAAATTGAAATTTGCACGTTATAAAACATAGCATCTTTCATTTGACATATATTATGAAAGAGTTATTTTGTGGCTTTTAATCTTGAATACACTTAGGTAAACTCGCTATATTTTCATGAGAAATGGCGTTTTATCTCGTTTTCTCTTTTCATAATACTTATCTTTGTTGTGCCATTTCTATTATTAATCAACCCATTGTGGTGGCAGTACGTCTTTAAGACGAAATCAACAAACCAGTGTCCATCCAATATTGAATTTAAACATGGCTTTGTGAGAGCGAATCTCTTACAAAGAAAGCAATTAATATATTAAAAGGAGGAAAACAATTCTGAAATCAAGTTTCGAAAATGAGAACGAACTGGGTTGGGATTAAAATATGTATCGGTAATTAATATAAATTGATTGCTTTACATCTTTCATACTTGTTTAATTGTTCGTTAATTGATTGCACTCAGTGGTAAATCGTTTTGACTCAAGTGATAACTCCATTAGTATATTAGTCATTTCGATTGGGCTTAATAGCTGCTGTCCTCAACAAAGCCCTCAACAAAACAGCCAATACTATGAAGATACTCTTTGTGTAACACTTTTTTTCTTTCTGTATTTGGTTTAGAAATGATACTGTATACAACATTTAACTGGCCAATGTTTTTAAAATGTTCATATTTCTATTAGCATATTAACGATATGAATCTTAATAAGTGAGAAGAAAATAAATATCAGCCTCCATCTAAGCACAGTTCATCTGATATTTGGCAACATTACGAATGAAAACACAAAGCTTTGTGGATTAATATTGAGGAACCAAATTGTACTAATTTAATCATAGATATTGAGCTTTACATAGTCCTTTTCTGCAGGGGTGGAGTAATCTGAGCCATAGCGGGAACGTCGAAAACCTTCATCGGGAGAGTTTCGGCTCTGGCTAAGCTCACCGATCAGCATGACCTTGAAATAGATCATGGTTTATCACGACTTTTGCAGTACATAATGGGGCATTCGTACTCAAAATAACTCTTGCTGTACATCCTTTACGTAATGTTACACACCTTACTGAAATAGATGTTGATTATTTCAATTTTTCTTTTCTCGAAAAAAAAAGAGAGTTAACTCTGGGATAGAACGCCCTTGGACAATGCAGACATAATTCTCTACATTAGATTATACATAAAGTATGATAATGTTGAGTAGGCATCAGTTTGTTTCCAAAATATTAGCAAAGATATATTCAGCAGTGGGTAATTCAACAATGATTTTAGGAAAAATCATGAAAATGATGCCTCTTTCTTTCTTGTATTTATAAAGCGGGTCAGGGATGGACGGACTGCCTTACGTGGTATTTCAATATTTTGTCGATCTTTTTTTTTTACCTGAACCGATTCTCAGTCTCATTGGTGTTGCGTATTTTGTCAAGCGCTTATTAGCTGCATAAAAAAACCCTGATACTCATACATGGTGTTACATTAATACTGAGCTTGTGCGGTTAACGATAATCTTTGTTCTTTTAACGGAATTAAATATTTTGATGTGTAATTTTATAGGAAAACAGATTTCCATTGTTTTTCATGTGATTTTAAATGGTCAATGAGCTGTACAGAAATACAGTTTTGATATAGGCCAATAGTAATACGATAAACACGTATAATTGCTGTCAGACTATCAGAACTAACAAGGTATCGTTAAACATTTTGCAGGACAAAGTGCAAAATCACTAGAAGTTAACAACAACAAACAGAACATGGTATAAGAACAAAATGAAAATAAAGAGACTTGAGCATACATGTCCATGTTTCTGCAAGTTTATTTGAACAATTTAAAACAAAACAAAACAAACAAACAAATGAAAAATTGCTTCACTTGAACTTTCTGATTTTTTTTCAAGCATTTCTAGATATAATTATTAATACACAATCAATCACTTTCATTACCGCTATGATATTAAGTCGGTGCATGCATAAAGCTGAACAGGAGTTATAAATTTATACCAGAACCAGGATCTCAGGACCGAACTCATCCTTGTCAAAATCCTGAGTGGATATATACTCAGGAATGTCACCTAAATGTCATGTTGCCTATATATAGTACAGAATAAGTAAGGAATAGAAGTATTTATTCCATCAATCAATCATTTCAGAAACACCAAGAATAAATAGGTGACAAGTGAGAGGGCGTGGTATACCACAACCTAAGATTGATGCAAGTATACATTAATACTTACAAAGTCAACGTAGAAATGAAAATAATGAAAAATAACACAAAATACAAATTTGTATTAGTTAGATCGATAAAATGCGCGGTAAATTAACAAGATAAGTTGAAAAAGAACACAGATAACTGCAATGTTTAACACAAATGGGTTGCTCTCCACAGGTGGCCGTATAAGGCAAACTTATTTATAATTAACTCATAAAGCACGACTGCTATTTTATTTCATGCATGTGGTAAGTTATTTCAGTACTGTCTTACTTCATAAACAGACAGAATACCCCCTCTTTTGTTTCAGAATACACACAATATGTAGTAAACTGAAATGGCTTGTTTAATTAAAATGAATATAAATTTTCATTAAAGGTTAGATTTACATGTACTTTTAATGAAAATCTTATAATACTCATAAAGAGAATTCATGTTTGAAAATGTACAATATTTTCATTTCCATCTCACTCATTGGTATTGCATCTTCAGAAATACAATAAAACACACCTCTTAGGGTGAATAAAAAGTTTACTTTATCCATAGTGAAAGATGTGATAACACATTTTTACAAGTTAACTATAAAGATTATTATTGACAAAACAACGAATAATATATACATGAACTAAAATGGGACGTTAATATTAGATGCTGGACAATAAATATGAGCCTATCTGTTGACTTCTATTCTATAAAATATATTGTGTGTCACGTGTCTTTGTAATAAATATCGATAATTTATCAATATTAAAGGACAGTGTTGTTCAGCTACACATGTAATTCTAAACAAACGAAAGCTATTACATAAGAATCTGGATTACACATTAACACTGCCCTCGTACGGATAAAAAAGCGTGACATTTCAAATTCAAACTAAAACTGCAATTCTTCATTACAAAATAAGAATGGTATATAACGGTAACATCAATAAGGTTGCCTAGTCACTATACATGTAGGTTCTCCTTTAAGGCTTCGTTTAATGATGTTAAATCTGATATGCATGGCCCTATGTGTTATCAGTGTGTGTGATATGGTGTAATATTGAAGCCCTAACAAACTTGCGCTTCAAAATGATCATGAAGTGCCTCAAAAAAGTAAAAAATCTTTGAGTGACCAGTTTTACCATATTTATTTTACAATACTATTTACCCAATAGACTGTAGTGTTATAAAATCAGTTAGGAAAAACGAAAAGTGAAATTTCGTTTTTCATCCATAGATATCTTATAGAGTATAGAGTATTTTATGTATTATTAAAACCTGCTATAGTTAAATGTGAACAATTCAGCCATTGGCCGCTAATCATATTATGTATTATACCATGAATAAATTATAAATAAATAAATATTAATTGCTCACGATCAATTTGTTGAAATGCGTTTTTGCATTGAGAACAACAAATAAATTACCTAGTATCAAATATTAGTTGATAAATATTATACACATGGTACTATTTGATTTTCCGGAGTAGAGTAATGAACCATTAAATGATGTATTACTAAAGTTTAATTATTCATATATTTTGATCAATTTGCCTATTTTTCTTATACAATCGATTTCAAGTAAAGAGCATTTGCTAACTGTCTTAATTCAGTATATGAAACCATCGAATTGCATTATTTTGTCTAATGTTACACGGGCGATAATGTTTCTGTATATCTGTATTTTAAGTTTTTGGTCATGATAAATCTGACATAATAAAACCACAAATATAATCATATTCGAGAAGGTCATTAATGTAATTTGTCAACAGTCAATTGGATAGATATCTTCATTTTGCAAAGAAATTCTATTGCTAAAACGTGACAACGAAATTTATCTCTCCATCAAAATAAAATGAAATGTTCGTTCGATAAAAATGTGTATAATTTCGTTAAAGGTTTTTATCTTCTGTATATTTTCCATCATGAAATATTATACAAATAATGAATGGTTATGAGTTCAATAGTGCGAATATTTTCATGAGTTGAAAGATTAAATATTCGCACTATTAAACGAATAACCATTCATTATCCGTTAGATACAACAAAATTTAGAACCTGAAATAGTTGAAAATTGTAAGGTATTTCAGAAAACTAACTTTCCGTTTGGATACGTTATTAGCACATGATGAACGACTCACTTTTTAATTCTCGAATAGAGAAGTAAGCCTTGTCGTAAGCAATAACGAAAAAATGTAAATAAGAAGACCATTTACATGCATGTTGTATTTATAGAGAGGCAACATCAGCGTCCAGGATAAGACTTTTAGAAAACCTATCAAATTCCACTGCTACTTAATTGATTTAACACCAATAAACAACTTCCGATGTGTAACAAACGAGAAGGTTTATAAATACTCTTGGTGGTTTGTAAAATCTATGTATTCAAGTTCTAATCCGTTGCGTAATAAGGAAGGATTTATTTTGTTTTTATCATCGGAGATTGGGAAGTCTTGTAACCCGTCACAAAAACAAAGCATAGTATCGGGCGTATTTGCCACAAACCATTGCAAGGACATTATAATCCTAATTATTCTCTCTCTTCCAAATGACTTTCCTCAGTCTTTTTCTTTTAATTTCGACCGTTCTAATTGACACAAATCTATTACCTGATCTCTCTAATATTCATGCAACTTTTTTAAATTCATATTTTGACTCCTCTATCCGATCATGCTCCTTGATAATTTGTTCTCTTTATAGTCTCTCCAGCTACTTTTCGCATTACTCCATTTTAATATTTCTTCACACACCCTCTTTTTCATATTATCTAGCTTGAATTACTCAAATACATTATTAAGTAATGTTTTTAGCAACTAACGATGTATATCGTTGTCAAAAGCTGCGTTTATACACAGGACTAAAAACATTATTAACAAATCCAGTGTAGTGAATCAATGTATATAATAATCTGACAATTTTAGACGTATAATGGTATATAGATTGGGGTACTATTTTACCTTATTACACGTATTTTCAAACAGGATTTTGTTTGTTACAGTGTACACAAGTTTATGTACAAGTGTTTTAAGTAGATGTATAAATTAAACACTGGCTTTTGATTTATGTTTCTTTTTACAATAGCTGAGTATAACCTGAAGATCTTTATCAAAATATCCAACAATTCGCTAACGTGCTATTTTGTAAAGATCATATTGAGATGGTTAATAGCTCGAAACTTCGGCTCATGCTCTTAAATGTCCTCGGCAGTGATAAACGGATACTCAAACAGCTCTCACTACCGATAACAACTTCACAAATATGTCATTTTTATTAATGGAAAATGCATTGCGTGCAAATAATGCTTTCTACAGGGTTTTTTCTCCAAATATGTCTATTTCATGTGAAAATCACTTGATATAAACGACATGATCAAAACGTACACTTTGAATTCGAAATATAAAAAGTGTATCAAAATATGCACTTTATAAGTTAAGTGCAATTTTTTTCAACTTGGGTTATAACTTTTTATTGATATTACTTAATTTGGTTCTTGATTATTAATACCACGTCGTTATGATAGAGTTAGAATACTCCCTAAAACAGTCGAGGCATGTTTTGGAATAAATAATAATAATAATAACAATAGATCACATTTATAACGCGCCTAATACATTGTTTCTAGGCGTAGTGGTGCTGTTGTCCCAGCACTGAGCCATTAAGTGAAGCAATACCCTTACACGAAATAAAGCCGGGACGACAGCACCACAAGTACACAATATTATTCAGTACACAATTACAGTATGTTATGCTATGTTACATTACAAAATCAAAATTACAGTTTGTTACAAATAAATGAATAAATCAGCTTAATCTAATTAAAATTCTGCTAAAGATGACTTATTTCATAACAAATAGAAGTACAACATCATTTATTTATTTGACAGGTTTAGAGAAGACAAAATTCATGGTATGTTTTTGAACAGATGGGTTTTTAACATTACTTTGAAAGTGGATGTAGAAGGAGCATTTTGAATGTAGGAAGGGAGGCTATTCCACAACTGGGGGGCAGCTACAGAAAGCGCTCTATCCCCGTATTTTGTTTTCACACGAGGGCCAGGAAATAGTTGAAGGTGAGAGGAAGTAGAAGCACGCAACCTGGAGGAGGGGGGTTTGGATTTTACAAGACTGGAAAGGTACGTGGGGCATTCACCGTTACGGATTTTAAAGGCAAGGAGAAGAATTTTCAATTGGATACGTTGAATTACTGGCAGCCAGTGGAGATTGCGGAGGATTGGAGTAATATGTTCATAAGGTCTTGAGCGGGTTATGTATGGAAGATTAATACAAATCCTAGCTAATAGTTGACCTATCTTATAAAGTTGATATTAAAAAACACATAAATAAAAAAATAAAAAAGTTGATATTAAAAAGGAAAATATTGAATTGAATAATACTTATTTGCTCTTGAGGTAATAATAGCGATTTTTCAAGCTAAATGGTTAGGACAAAAATTAAATCTCGGAAAACATAACTTCTAACTAAACAATTTCATACGTGCATGCAAGTTTGTGGAATGCATAATAATGTAACAAGTTAAAAACTGAGCTTTAACATTCAGCAGTAGCAGAAAAAATAATGCATAATCTACATGAGCTTTTGAATGTGTTTTCAGATGATCTAACGTTAACATACATTATGTCTCTAACAAAATAGAATTTTCCATCCCCTCCCCCCCCCCAAAAAAAAAGAGAAAAATTCCGGGGTGAGACATTTCGTTGGTTCCGTTCACTCAGAGACATACCATGTCTAAGGTTGACTGATGAAAGCCCGTGGAGAAAGAGGGTGTAACTCGGAGCAAACTAGCCCCTAACCTCCCGCAAAGCTTGAGATGGAGCCAGCTGCATGGAGCCAACTTAACTTTGGAAAGTAATCATGATTATTTTTAGTAGATCACTTGGTTTAACTGTGCCAATATATTGAATATCAGATCATTACACAATTAAAAGCGTATTTTAAACGTTAATGGTATTGGTAGGCAATATAATTATATAATTTGCGAGTTACAGTACACCGTAAGAGTCAACAAAAAGTTAACACTCAGAAAATTGTCATTTATTTCAAATGTCAGCTGTAAATAAAAAGTTATCATACATGTTTTGAAAGAGTGTTATATCCCGAATCGTTTGGTTTCATTTCTGTGTGGTATGTGTTTTAGCTTGGATGAAGAGGCATTGTTTGCGAGAGTGCAAAATTCGACTTGCGCAAAAGTATTGAAGTGAGAGAATGAATTGAATGTATCAAATGAGATGCATTGCATATGATTTTTGCAGAAGCAAAGACACACACACGCGCACACACATGCGCACAAATGTTCTTTGATATTTGATTTTGTGGCATGATTAATTTTGTTAAGGATGTTTTTTTGATCTGCAAAGACCGAATTAATACCCTAATCCCATTTGTTTTATTCAAACATTACAGAAGCATTAATGGCGCAAGTCGATTTTTGCACTGTCTTTAACAATAATCTCCTGTTTATCCAAGCGTAGAAACATACCACACATAAATAATACCAAATGGTTTGGGATAAAACACCTTTTCATATGATGGTTGTGTATCCATCTTAAAAAGCCACACACCCAAAAACCTTTACATGGCTGCATTAATGAAATATTTAGAAATTTGGGATGAAATACTGTCACACCCTCTCAGATAAACATATTACATGCTTTGACTACGATCAATTTCCATTTTTGATCTTATCGTCAGATTTAAAATTGCTATCATAATTATTTCGGAATGTAAAAACTTTTTTAAGGAAGAATAACAATGCCTGGAAGTGACTCATGAAACTACATGGAAAGTATAATTTAAAAATATATTAAAAGTAAATTAAATGTAAAAGTATATTAAGAGTATTGTCTATATGACAGACAACTAAAATTATAAATATAAGTACTTTGTCTGCAGCAAATACATATAGTTTAAAATAAATTGTAGGGCTCTTCATGTAACCAAAACAATTTATATTTCATTCGTCACACAAAAAGCAATCGAGCATTAATGAATTGTTTTAAAAACAAAGAAGAACTGAGATGAGCAGAAACATAATCATGAAGTTTGTTACTAGGTTATTAAACAGAAACCATATTTTTTAATAATCAAATTGGTGATCTCTCTCTATATTATATCTCGTTTTTTAAAGATCTAAGTTTAATGCATGATGGAAAATGAACTGGAAGGATTGCTGAAAGTCGTTGATATCGAGTAGTTTTAAAACAGATGCAATATTAGTTTTAGTTTCCGAATAAAGCAAAGTTATATTTTAGTGGCATAGTCAGATGGCTGTTTGAGTTATTACGAGAAAAAAAATGCAGTTAGAGTTATTTTCTCTTTATTCAAGGGTCGATGGGGAGGATAAGAATATTTCATTTTCACGGTGTCTTAAACTAATGAGGCCATTAATGATTACAGCTCCCTGGAATTCCACTATGAGAGTTCTTATAACCGTTACCGGTAGTTTCAGTCACCTTTCATGAACAATGAGCATGATGAAAATTAGCTTTACGGCGGTATAGTATATCACATTCAACAAATAAATGGAAATTGTTAGATGCAGAACAATTAGCATGGCGCCATTTTAAATTGAATCAGAAAGACTTTTAATTGTCATAGAGGAAATTCGAAAAGATGTCTTTTAAAATGTCAGTGGATAAATTAGGTCTTGCAATAACGACTATTTTACTATCAACACATGGGATGGAAGGCAATGTCATAAACTAGTCAGAAAGCCTATACACTATTAACTCAAGGCACAAAACTGCCGAAAACACGATTAAAGCTTATATATTAATGTCTACATAATGGGACCAATAAGTAACTATTATGTAAAAATAGGACTGTAATTCATTACTAATCACAAGTTAACTGCCTAAGCTAATCTAACCGCCTATAAAACTATTTTAGTTGTCTAATCACACAGCAAAGTTGTAAATCATTCGATTTCCGGCGGGTCAACTCCCCTCACAAAGGGATAAAAGAAGAAGAAGAAGAACAAAATAGATAAAAACCTTGTTATTTGATGATCTCATCGTTTGAGATGCCAAGAGGACTGTATTTGTTCACCTTGGGCCAAGACCTGTTTGAACGTAGAGACCGCCAACCCGGGAGTTTCTACGGGCTCTTATCAGACAGGCGGTCCGTGTGATGCGGCCGAACCGTCAAACAAGGACTCGATGAAACAAGGCGCGTTATCTTGAGAAAGGCGAGAATAACAAGACACCGATAATGCCGTGTAACTTATATGTTTGTTCGTCCGTCAGTCTATATGAACAGAGGACGGCCATTTTGTCTTGTCCGCTCTGTGACCTCAGATATTTTTTAAAAACTGGGAAACGACTGAAATAGAATAAGAAAGACCAAAAAATAAAAGCAAAATCATAAACAAACAAACAAATAAACATACACAACAGACATTAAAAAACACCAAGTCCTCTGACAAAGACGATCGAAATCTTAAACAAGTTTCTTTGATTTAAATGTTCTAATTTCATAATCGATACGATTAAAGTTATTAAATATGATTAACTATAAACGATAAACATCGAGTCATGTTGAGGATAGGAGGGGGCAAAAAACAGCCCGATCGAAACGCTTTCCGTACGAGACATACCGATGTTTCTTTTGTTTTTATAAGGGGCGCAAGTGCCCCCAATGAACAATGAGATGGGCAACGAGAACAACAACAACAACAACAACAACAACAACAAATTTTTGATAATCTTTCGTTAATTTCGTTAACATAATTATCAAGATCTTTAATAGGCCTATTTAAATTTACACAAATTGTCATTTTTTTCCAATTTATACATGTACAATATCCTCGCATTGTCTTAAATTGCAATGAAATATATAATGATACACTAAAAAGAAAATAATAATGTACTTTATCCTATCGTTAATCTTAAAAGGTGAAGCAGTAATGATTGAAATAATAATAAAAAGCAACAGCAACAACAAAGGAACATCAGCTTACATTGGACAACAAAGGATAAAAAACACTAACCCTATTAAGGTTATTTGTTCACGCAAAATCAATTAAGCGAACAATGAAACTCGTTTATTAAATGTTACTGATGTCCTTGTGTGTATACTTCTCTATCTATGAATTTATCATTGTCATACAGTAGCCATATTCAAATTGTTTGATTAGTATAGGCATTATCCTTACTTGTTCTTTATCAATTGGGTATTAATAATCGTATTCATTTATCCATTCATTTAGTGAATTGCTAGTGTTCAATATTGTTTGATAAACGGAAATAGGATTGTAGCATAGTTATTATTAAGTAAATTAATACGAGCCTATATAATTATCTTGTCAGAGTTATATTTTTGGCTCCTTTTCTTTAGCGCATTATTTGCACGTAAGCGTAGATAATTATCGATGTGCTCTCTATTGTGTCTAATTAAATCATTATGAAACATTCGTGCAAAATGGACAAAATATCACTTTCACAATTCCTCATTCCTTCAATTATCCATCGTATGCAATAACTAATTTCCTGCTACTTTCATAGGCACTCTTTAAGAACGTTTCATTGTCTCGAGTTGTTTCACTTTCCTTCATCATTTATCCGCTCCAAAATAGGACTGTAACATTACGAAAAATGTTTTTGAGAGAGCACGCCCACAACTGAAATTTGGTTGGTAAAAAAGGCAGTACCCCCCTCCCCCCGGGCCAAATTGTGCTCGTACATATATATCATATTGAAAGTTAATTTTACAAAACTAATGAAGATATATTATGTCTGTAATTTGTAAACTCTCAGAGAAACAACTATTCGCTTAATGTTGGACGACTTTTCTTTATTTTAAACCGAAGAAATAAATCACTTTTATATTGTTTTTTTTGTTTGCTCGATGAGGATATTCCTATCAACATTTGCAGATCTTTTTTTTTTCCTGTTATCCTCAAGCGAGGTTTTTATTTCCATAATTTCAATACATATTTACATTAATAACTCAATGATGGAGTGAACCATAACATAGGCTAACATTTGCAAATCAAAATAACATTCACAGACTGTATGAACATTAACAAAAAACGAATACTGACAAAGGCTAGATCGAGAGAGGGGTGTAGGGGAAGAGAAAGGAGAAAGTGTGTGTGCGTGTGTGTATGAGGAAGAGAGAAATAGAGAGGGGGGATGAGGGGAGATGTTAAAGGGGGGGGGGGGGATAGGACAAAAACACTATCATCATCACATAAGAACACAGAAGAATACATGCAAACAACCTCTCTTTGTCTTTTTTCCTCTCCCCCCACCCCGCCTCTTCTCATTATCCTATTTTTCCATATTTGTTATACTCTCTATTGATTTGGTACTTTGTTTGATGGCTTTGAATTTGAAATTTAAATAATTAAGATCAAATCAAATCATTTCAATAATGGATATGAAAGTATCATTTAATTTACATTAACTTAGTTAGATTGGAACAGCAAAGAATTGTATGTAATATTTTAATAAATAGGTGAAAAACTATTTTATATAAAATCATCAAGAAGAAAAAAAAATCGCAATTAACGACTGAAGAACATTGTCTCCGCATGTGGGCTACTAAATTTGAAATTATTGCATTTAATTCAAATGGTTTTTATTTTTCATTTTTATGGTTGTAAGTCAGAGAATTATCCTTATTTCTTTGAAGAAGTCATTCGAGACCGGAAACATCTACAAACACTAAAGACTTCCTTCTATATTCGATGGATGGGTTTATAGACAATACACTGCCTACCCTTTATATTTCTCAAATGATTTTGAGACACTTTTCCCGTTGAAACAATGAAACTAAACAGTGATTAATTACTTGTTATCAGTTAAAGTATGAAGGTTGTATCAGAAAGCAAGTGAGAAAATAAAAGTGATTGGATAAAACACCGAGTAGTGATAAATGATGTACAAAAGTAATCATTCATTAGTAGATATAAAAATAAAATAAAGGGAACAAAGAAGAAAGTGTAATTGATATGTTTCTAGTGTCACTTTTATCGCATGCTATTCTGCAACCTTTAAAGAGGACTTATGGTGTATCGAAAGCATTGTTCGAGAAAGTAAATTAATTTAAAAACAAGGAAGTGAGGAACGTCATAATATACAGTTAAATATACATGGACAATTATCAACACCTGATACATTGGAGCTCCGCCTCCGGAGAATTTCATCGACAGATACACTATTAGCAGGAGGGGAGGTTTGTCATTGGGCGAGGATTTAAATTGTTTATTACTTTCACAAAATATTCTCAAATCATTTAAATAGTTTGTTAGTTTCATTTCTGCAAAAATAAAAATATGCTTTACACTTCACCTACATTCATTTACAACCCGTCACACAATTACTTGATGTACTACCCTATACACAATTAACAAGCATAGCACTCTACAACTTATCTTCTACAACTATGTCTTAATCTGCGCAGTTATTGTAACCCACACATGACTATTCTAATCAAATCTTACGAAAAATTAATTAAAAACATGTCAAATATCGATACATGATAACAGTAAACGTTTACAGCTATATAAGGTATTGATCTGAATTAATAAGAAGATACATCAATAATTTTGGGCATCCGATGGAGAAAGTATCGCCCGGAACGGTAGATTGCATTCATTCATGAAATGCTAAAGATTTCTTTTAAATCCCGAGATTTTAACAAAAACTAAATGTTATCTTATTACATTGTATTTTATACTGTGCACGGAGATTATGTTTTTGATTCATAAATATTTGTAACATGAAACTTTTTTCAAATCATTAGAATTAAAATTTATTGAATACGTTAAAAAATAATAATACAGAATACATCCTCTGAATACAAAAATAGGGGAAATTGGGAAATAGGCTCTGGCCAATTTGTTGTCTCAAATTAATACCTAAAACGGTTAAATCTTTTAAATTACAGATTTACAAAATGTGCCAATTATGTGGTTTATCAATCAAAGTAAAAATTAGGTTCATGAAATTTTGATTAGATTATTTTATATGTAAAAGAAAAAACAGAAGTAACTTTGTTTGTAGTGTAAAAAGGATGGCTTGATGAAAAAGATAGAGTCACTTAATAATCATACAAAATCAAAATGTAAACGTTATCAACGAAATATAAACAGTAACTACTAGTTATTTGTTCCTAATAAGAAATCTATCATGGATAACATTTAATTGATATTCACCTTTTTATCCTCTTCCTTAAAATTCTTCAATCCGTGAATAGGCCAGTTTCCCAACATAACCAAATTTATACTGAAGTGTCTCGATACGAATTTCATTCACCTGTTACGAATAATTGTTTTTCAAAAGTCAGAATGCGTATTGCATAGTGTTGTTAGATAGGGCTAGCCATAATGTTTGTCCTACCTAGCAACAAACTAATGTATGCGATTTAAATTTAGACTATTGAGATGCATTTATTCGTGAAAGGTGAATGATATAATTCGTATCAAGGCGCTCCACAAAGGGATACAAATCAGTTTGGTTACATTAGAAAAAGTGGCCTATTTGTAGGAGCAGAAATTTAATATTTTCATGACACCCTCTTTCTTGCATTGGATGTCTTGGTATTTATCGTCTTCTCACCCGTTCCATTAACATTATTTAAGCCATGAATCGGTAGCATCGGAAATATGATTATTTCTTGTCACCTTGCAATTAAATCTATCGTGAATACATTAGAAACATTGGTATTTTCCCTTCTTCTCTCCCCTTTTCTTCAAATTATTCGATCCGTAAATCGGGAGAAAAGGAAATATAACAATTACATGTCACCTTCTCAGCATCCCATCATGAAAATAACCATGAAAACATTGGATGTTTTTATATTCTCCCTATATTCCCATGCCTTATTCCTTTAAATTTGTTCAAACCAGTAATCGGTAGTAGCAGAAATATAATCATTTCATGTCACCTTCTTAACAAAACGATGTTGTAGTTGGTTGACTAAAGGAAGAGCACCGTGTGGTTTATGAGTCCTTTCTCTTTAACTCCTTCGGTGGGTTATCAACTAGTCTTCGAGTTTTCTCTTGAGTATCTTCGATAGTAATAGATTAGGTACTCATGCCTCGGCCTCGACACTTTTGAAGCCAGACTCCCTAGAAAGATTGTAACACCATGAGCCAGCATCCTTCTCTCTGAGGTTGCCGATCTGTCTCCATTTTGACGTCTTCCTCGCCTTCATTTAGTTCATCGTCCTCACCGTCCTCATTGCATCATTCGAAGTCACATTAACCCCAGACAGCTCCATCTTTATCCATCTTTCGTCCCCTTTCTTGCCCTTTCCCAACCTGCTGAATACTGCAATAACTATACTATTTTGCAATTTAAACACACGCTCGCCATTAAATCGGTCTTCATTTTATTGAGTATCTTTTTGTTTTAGTATTTGGTTCCAGCAAGGGGATACAGAAAGCTTTTCATAATTGTTGATATAAAATTCCCACATTACACATGAAGTTGAAGTTTGAAGTTTTATTTATTCCACATTTTACATAGAAAAACAGTTTATATTCTTTTCGTTTTTTATACAGGCGTATATGATTATAAGAATAGATTTCACACAAGAAAACAAAAAATTAAAGATTTCAAATCAAATATAATGTACGGAAAATAAGTATGAAATTTTGAAATATATATATATAACAGGCTAGGTAGAACAATGTAACATTTGGGAAGCCTAAATAAAAAGCATAAGGATTCTCTACATTCTTGAGATTATCACGCTGATGCTATCATAATAATATTTCGAATTCGATAAATTTCTCGTGGTATATAATGCCAATATTTGTTGCCTTGACCGTGAACGAACAATAATTATTCAACATTCATGCATTAAGAAAAGGGATATGACTTGCTTTTGGGGACTATCTATAATTTCTCAGCTAGTGCTTGAGCGGGTAATATAACGGCAAGACACTGATGCGCATCCCTTGACTATCCCGTCATCTATTCATTAGCTCTCCGTTCTTCAAGAACGAAGATTCCAGGAGTCATCTTTGCGCGCAGCCTCTGGTATAAATTCATTTTCAATTTCAAAATTAATTTGTTAAAGTTCATAATTTTGCCATGATAATTATGATTTAATGTTTCTGGACAAGAGAAAAATATGCAACGTAACCCAATGTAAAAAATGAAGCAATTTTCAAGGATAGGCCCTGGACAGCTCATCAGTTTAAAACAAAATTCTTCCCGTAATATAATTGCTATAAGAATAAGACATTTTTATTCTACATCAGATTTGGTTTTGTATTTTAGCGTACCGAATTATGAATCATGTGTTTTATCAATACTTTTGCAGCCAGAATATGAATGTTATTGCGAGGGAATATCCTCGAATAGTAAGTTCATAATTATTGAATACGTTTTTATTTTTAACATAAGTGTTTGTAAGTGGCAAACTTGTGACATAAATATAAACATAATCAAACAAAGTTAGTGATATCAGTTGATACAATTTGTTCTATTAGTTCACGATGCACCAATTGCAAAGAGGAGAAATTGTAGTTTGTAAACGACTTGTATCGCTTTGCACAGCTATTTCTTTTATGCACATGTATACTTTTGCTAATTCTTTTGATTTGTTTTGCTTCTACGAGCAAATATAACATTATACTAGAATTGGCCAGCATTTTGATGGGGAAAAGTGTTTAAATAGGTAATTCAGCAGGATTCTCTAGTAAAGCATTAAAGAAGAATTCAATGTAATAATTCCACGGGAAAAAAATACAATTGTATTCGGTATTTGACTTATATCTTTCGTCCGTAACAAAACAAACCCTTTTACACATGTTTACGGTTTCGAATGATCTCAATGATCTTTCAACTCCTGGGCGACTTTATAAACTTCAGTGCCAAAACATCGTTTTTTGCAAATATTCCTATAGATTACAAACATCTTGGGTTGTCTATAAGAAGTTCAATCGAGCTTAAACGTCGTTATTAGTTACTCTACGTAGGATAATCAAACTATAAGAGGTAAATAGACGACAAAACATATGCATGTACCTATAGCAGAATGTAAAACCAGGCAAGGTACGAGGGTGGGGGAAATAAAGCCGAAATTAAGAAAATGACCAGTGAACACTACTGTATAGGGTACGCATGGCAAATGAAACAGAATCAATGAATCAATTAAGCACTTTTAATTGTTTCTTTCGGAGATCTTGTGATGGAAGACTTCCGATAGTCTAGGGATTCTGCAAATTCATCTCTTGATTCTCTGATTTTTTTTAATTTATGACATCCTACAGTTGTTTTGAAGCCCCTTCACTGAGCACCGGATGACTCTTGTAGTTGGAGATTTATGATTTATATTCAATCATCATTTTTTATTATCATACTTACAACGTTTGAATATGCTATATGATGTATGAGGGGATCTTTGAAAGTACTTCATAAGATTCTCAAGGAATGCAGAGAAGATTCGGTACGCAGTCAACGCGAGGTTTGTCTCGCCGCGAGTTGTGGGAAGGAGAGACGAAACCATCTCCCCATCGAACAGTCGAGTGGAAAATAGAACTGTTATTTCCGACAAATCTTCTCTATTTTGCCCTGATGCAATCCCCTGAAGTCTAAAAGGATTTTTCTAACAATGTCAGGTTTAGCATCACAGTATAGATACACTGTCGCTCATAAAGGTGGAATATTTTAGTTTTACCCCAATTTATGGAATTATTTTAAAAATTATTTAAAAATAATAGATATAGATAATAGTATACATTCTCAGATTTTATTGAATAATAACTTGCCAATGTGTGTTTTGCGGAACTGCTAAAGCATGTGTATGCTACTATGCTTATTAACTAGGGGACCTACGCTCTCAAGTCATAAATGACAGTAATGAGGATTAATGCCCCACAAAAGGGCACTAATAAAGCACATCGAAACGGTTTTGATCCTGGGGCCTCACAGTTATGAGGCCATTGCTTTGTCACTGAACCATGACTGTACGCAGCGGGGGCTAGGGTAGGGGGCAGTTTCCATAAATAAAAAAAAGAAAAGAAAATGCAATAAATTTTCAATAATTTATTGCATTTTACCCCGGTCCTCAACATAACAAAATCCTCTGGACGGCCATGCATTATGGCTCAAGGCATGGGCACACAGATTTTTTTTTATGTTAGGCACCGGGGTTAAATGCAATAAATTATTGAAAATTTATTGCATTTTATGTTTTTTTTTAAATTTATAGAAACTGCCCCCTACCCTAGCCCCCGCTGCGTACAGTCATGGTTCAGTGACAAAGCAATGGCCTCATAACTGTGAGGCCCCAGGATCAAAACCGTGTCGATGTGCTATATTAGTGCCCTTTTGTGGGGCATTAATCCTCATTACTGTCATTTATGACTTAAGGGCATAAGTCCCCTTGTTGATAAGCATAGTAGCATACACATGCTTTAGCAGTCACGCAAATCACACATTGGCAAATTATTATTCAATAAAATCTGAGAATGTATACTATTATCTAGAACTATTATTTTTAAATTATTTTTAAAATAATTCCATAAATTGGAATAATACAAAAATATTCCACCTTTATGAGCGACAGTGTATTTACAGTATATTGTCCCCCTATAGATGTAAAATCTCGATATAGAAGTAGAAACATGTTTCTTTATTCAACATGTTTCTCCGATTGCGCTGAAAATCATCGAATTATATTCGTACTAGCTTATTTCCGAAGTTATATCTCCTAAACTGTAAAAGAATGATTAATAAATGTTGATATAAAAAGTGACACTATCTTGCATTTCTTTTTAATACACCAACTTTAAAGCTTATCATTCAATTGTGGCAGTATTTTTGTTTGCTAAATACAGTTGCTAGCGGTTTTGTTCTTGTTTTTGTTTTTGCTTCATGTTCTCGTCCTGGTTTTTGAAAAATTCCATGTTCTCGAATGACTTTGCCAGAATGTTTATTTTAAGCTAGAAAGAGAAAACTGGCGAAAATTATCATCTACTTAGTTATAAAAACAATTTTTTATATTTCGTTATTATCACGCTATTAATAGCCGATAAATGGTAATTGAAAACAAATGTAGCCATATTTTTCAATCGTCCACTAATATTTGGAAATACGTTTTTATACTAATTTATTTTATTTTGATTTCTTGATTATCGTTTCGTTTTTTCCTTAAAAATTTCACAAACCACATAAAAGACGGATCATATCAACATTAAACAGATACCTGTGATTAAGAAAAGAACCCGATTAAAGTGAAGATTATTAGAATCATTTTCTACAATAATAGCCTATCAGATAATACCATGAAACCACAGGCACAAGACAACTTGCTTTCATTCTCGAGAGTGCATCAAATTAGTGTGATTGCAAGAAATTTCAAACGAATATATTTATTGTCTCTATATTAACTAGTTTGTTTGTTTTCGCTAATTAGTTGTAGAAAGGCTAACTGTTGTTCGTTGAATGGAGCAAACCACTTAATTAAACGAACGCCAGTAATGTAGTTACTAGTTACAATTGGAATTATTGTGTTTATTATCAGGAAAAGCGATAAGATGTATTATTATTACCCATGATTCCAAAAGAAATGGAAATCAGATTTTCAGAAATAGATCAAAGAGTAATTAAAAGTCCTCGTGCGTGGGAAACTACTGACAAGAGGCTACTTGTTGATGGACCACTGAACACCAAGGGAACCATTATACAATACATGCCAATCCATTAGCCTGATAATACTATCTAGATATCAAATAGACATTGATATCTAGCACGGCTATATAGGAAGAAGCTACGATATGAGTCAACGTTGATGTATTTCCGTTTGTGGGCATGGTTACTTTAAATAGCTTTAATTTTCCAGACGTTTAAATATTAGTTTCATATATGCTTATTTTTAGGCTCATCACAAGAATTCTTTTGTTGCCATTTTTACCTTATATAACTCTAACGGCTTACTAACGGACAGCCGACGATTTAAAGTTGAATCATGAATGGATAGAACCATGAAAAAGCACCATCCGTTCTCTATACGCTTCAGTGATTTAAATTCAATTCAGTTCAAATCTTATTAGGAAATATTATTGCAACAAAATGGTTGGATTGCAATAATTGTCCATTTCACCATCTTAGTAATTTCTGCCCAATTTGACACTTGCATTCAGTGTGTGCAGAGTTTGTACATTCCAAAGGAAAGCACATCTTGAGGAGAACGCAGCCTACAGAGGTCGTGCAAGAGCCCCCTCCTATCGGATGGGAGATGGGGAAGCGCCAGTGGATGATGGATGGTGTGATGGCTGGATGATAGGCAGGCTAAGGCAGCCAATTTCGTTCGATTACATTTTATTAGTTTGCAATGGAAATGTGATATTATGGTCATGGTATCCGATTTTAAATAGCATTCTAAACCTATCGAAGACATCGTTTTGGGGCTTTTCATCTCCGAAAACCCACACAAATGCACTTTATTGTGAAATAAAATCATAACATTTAGTATAATTTGATGAATTGATAATATTGTATAAATGCATGGCTTCAGCGAGAAACCCTCATTCATGCAATCAAGGTTGAATGTAATTATGAAGAGTTAAACAATTGTAAACAAAATGGTGAATATCCTGAAAGGGAGCACATCCACTGTCCAAACAGACCTTCCCTTTGTCATGGTTTTGGGACAAAAGAAAACGGGTCCGAATCGAAATGAATCTATAAACCTGCGTGTTGGTCTATTGTTGAACTAAGAATATCACATCTCCCCTCAACTTGTCACCCAAACCACTGATGTGGTTGACTCCATGAATATCCATTTCATCATCTAACGTATTGATTGATGTGGGTTTCCGAAGTAATCAGAGATATATCTCTTTTTAACAACCTGCACCTTCATTGGGGGGGGGGGGGGGGGGTAAAGGAACGACTATCCAACCATTTTCGTGCAGGTAACTCCAACCTGAGAAATGTCCCATGCACATTATGAAGAGTAGTTGTGTTAAGGGGTAGTAGCCCAGTGATAATCCTAAGGGTAACTGCTGGTTAATTGTCCTAGGGTAGGGTATTTTGTCATAGGGTCAGTTAACCTGGGGCAACTGTCTTCGAGGGTAGAGGTCCGGGGTTGTCAACCGAGGTGATAGCTTTGGGTGTAGTTGTCCACGAAAGTAATTTGAATAATTGATATTTATTAAGCTGGCAACGAATACAATGGCTTTTTGAAACTGACATTGCGATAATTATGTGCATTTTTAAAATATCTTGTAACTATAAGGGTTCCCAATTTCATTTAGATAAGTTTGGAAAAGGTTGGGCTCTTTTATAATGTTTAAATGATTGGCTACTTAGAATTACTGTTGCTGATCAAGGATAAAATATGCAAAATTATTATTAAAAACAGTAACGCCTTATTAATCAGATCTTGTTTTCCTGGTGAAACTTTAGATGAACACTATGAACCATTAAACTTGATAAATATTAAAATCCGTCCGTAGTTTTGAACATAGATTTTAAAAAAGGCAAATTTACTAAGGTGTTAAATTGATCGATTAGGGTGTCATATCTGCGAATAAACGATTAAATTAATGATTGAATGCTTTTCGCACAGTGACAAAATGCATATGAAAGTAAGCCACTTTCACCTCGTGCGTGATATGGTTCAAATAACTGAAGTCCATAGTCACCTGCTAAAATGTGTAGACTCAAGAAAAAAACTTTGCCATTTAAGACTTGTTTATTTCTTCTTTAAGCTTAAAAAATCGATATTGGGAAAAAAAAAATCGAAAAAATTCGCTCTATCACTACCCTACCTGCGAATTTCCGTACCATATACCGTGTGAGTCAAACAAAGTTTACACCTAGAAAATTGCTAATTATTTTAAAAATCATCTATGAACAGTAGAGTATTACACATCTTATGAAAGAATGTTTTATCCCAAATCATTAGGTATCATTTTTGCGTGGTATGTGTTCACGCTTGGATGAACATGAGGCATTGTTTGCGAGAGTGCAACAATCGACTTGCGCCAAAGTGATGCCTACAGCATGTATTATGTTGAGATTAGTGGAGTTAAAGAATGAATTGAGTGTATCAAATGAAATGCATTGGATATGCTTTTTCCAGAAGCAAATTCACACACACACACACACACACACACACGGACAAATGTGCGTTGATATTTGATATTTGATATGTGTGGCATGATTGATTTTGTTAGGGATGTTATTTGGATCTGCAAAGATCGAATTAATACCCAAATCCCAATTGTTTTATTCAAACATCACACAAGCAATTCGATTTTTGCACTCTCGCAAACAATGCCTTGTGTTCATCCAAGTGTGAACACATACCACATCAAAATGATACCAAATGATTTGGGATGAAACACTCTTTCATAAGATGTATAATCATTTACTGTTCATAGATGATTTTTAAAATAATTAGCAATTTTCTAGGTGTAAACTTTTTTTATGACTCACAATGTACATCGAAAATATTTTTTAAAAAATTTGAAACTGACTTTAGCCATGTTTTGCTCAATCTAATGTCCCCCCTTGTATTCAATTCAACATGACATTTTAAAAATCTGAGTTAATTATCAATTTTAAGTTAAATTGAACTTAGTCTACGATCGTTATAGCTTAGTCGTTTCTTAATCTTTGCACCAGTTTACAATGGCGATACAACGAACTAAAAAGGTATGTTGATTACTCAAATCAATCTAAATGATACAAAATATAAATGATAGAGTTGTACAAATAAAGAATGGCGACATCCATATTTTTTTACTTTTGCTCTACAATCCTGATATAGCCATAGATACAAGATTTCGATGTTGGCTACGAAAACCACAGCATTTCCTCGATGTATTAGCATCGACTCGCTAATAAGTTTTATGATTTCAATCAAGTGCTTTATAACCGTGAAGGCGGGCAACCAAGATACAGTAAAAACATCTTCCCCGTTATTGCCTAAATTCGGTCGTCGTGCTATTACGGGCCACCCATAAATCTTCCCTCTGACGTTTTTGTTGGCCATTTTTGGGTCGTCAAATTGGACCTTGTTTGTCGTGGGGCCATTGATGGTCAAATGATATGACTCATTGGTGTCAAAATATATATTTTTGTAACACTAACGCTAAGTGAGAAACGTAAAATGATAATTGTAGTTAGATTCCCATTTACTATAGGATGTGCTCCTATCTTACAATTAACACATAATTAAAGAGGTTATCTATAGGGTTTTTCTGATTTGGGGGCGGAGTTTGATCTATAAATTCGTTTTGCCTGCCTGGCATATTGTTGAAAAATAAGTGTATTGTATATATTAAAAACCTCTTTAGTTGAGCTTACATGCATTGAAAATGTTATCAATCCGGTATGTAATTTTTGTTTAAAGAACATTAAAGCACAATTAAAACAAAATACATTTTTAAGTTTGGGCATAGCAAAAGGCAGGAATCCATTAATTTAGGGTATTATGGTTGATATTTTTGAAGTAGGCCTATGTTTGGTGTATTTCAATATAACATATAGAATAAGCGAATTATTCTGCTAGAGGAGCTCTGAACTTGGTTAAAGAAGTAAGTATTGAATTCTTTATCAAAATGCGTTTTTAGAAATGTTTTTGAACTCGTATCACAAGATTTGAGATAAACACTTTCATCTTGAAATTCCTATCGTTTAAGTGCTTTAATATTTACTTATAATTTAGCTACACATGACTTGTATATTACAAATGTAACAACTAAATATTACCACAGTCAATGAGTTTTATTAGTATCTCATCTACAAGTTCATAGAGATTTTGGTATAAAAAAAGCTTTTAAGTACGAGAAAAGTGATGTTCATCGAGCATTGAGAGCTAGTGGTGTAAACCTTGTACACATTGCACTTTGCATCTTCTCAATGGAGAGTCCATATGGAAGCAATAAAAACAAGCTATAATTATTCGCGTTATGTGATTGATACAATTTGCTTATTGCAACCTTTCATTTGAAAGACACACACCGCAAGGGTGAAGGTGTTTTCTCAGGATATAGCATGGCAGTTTAACTTTATCTGGCATTTATATATCTTTATAACACCGTAAATCATACGCATGGTTTTCATTGTATGTAGATTTACTTCTTTTTAAACAAATTTACTTTACCTATTTCTTCCGATGTTATGGCCGCTTACAAAACAATCAATGATCTTTATTTGAGCAAGTCTATTTAGATTTATCCGTACTCTCATAACCTTTCAGAAATGGTATGAAAGTATTGTATCTGTATTTGAATTCCTATAAAAATTGCATTAATTTTATTTTGAAATATTTATACCCTTTAGCAGAGGCAACCAAATTTCTACCGAATCAACCTCAAAGCACACTTTCGATTAATTTTCTTTTGTGTAATTTTCATATCAATTTGTGTTACTTAATCAACTACAAAATGTTTTCGGGAGTTGTTATCCATGCTAACCAATAGCTGTCAACGAAATCCCGAACCCCTCTCGTACAACAATATTTAAGCTTTATCTCAGTCTCATCGAAATACTGAATTCATGTCCAATAACCAGATATTTAAACAACCTATAGTCATATACAATTATTCTGTATTACAACCTGATATATAAATAATGTGTATTGCATCAGAACTTATCATGAAATCAAAAGCGAATTGAAACCTTTTTCAATTTTTTTTTATAAAGTACCAAATTGATGTTTTCTACACGATTTTTCCCTCTGCATAAATTGAAATTATGTTTAATGATGTTATAAAGCAAGGGGGAACACCAATGCTTTTTATGTTTCAAAATTTATTTTTTTGCACCAAACTCGAATTTTGTTATCCCTATATTTATTTTAGTGTTCGTCATTTTTTAAAAACTCATATGCCCTTGTATATATTTTGAAGAAGAAACAAAATTAAAGATGTTGTCCATTAACCAATTGCGCGACGGGACAGGAGGTAGTAAAGTATTATTATTTACATTTACTATTACATTATTGTCTTATCTAACCAGGGTAGCTTCATCACTATTTTAACAACGCTCTTCCCGATGGCCCTGCAATAACCAGGTTTTCTTATAATTTGGGGACTTAAAAAAAAAAATACACTCAGTAGAAATGAGTTACTGGAAGTTCTTTTAACTTTGTTTAGGAAAATATCAAATTACACAGCTATCAAACTAGGTAAGCGCAGGCTCATACCACCTTCCAACTTTGAGAACCCTATACTTGCTAATGATTTTTTTTTTTTAAACAGTATCTAAATTTTGGAATTCCCTTCCAAATGATTTGCAAGAGAGACCCACTTTATATGGTTTTAGCAATGCATTCAAAGGTTATTCTCTCCAACAGTTTAACAAATGACCCAATAGACATCTCTTTGTAATGATTATTTTGTCAAGCATTTCATCGCTTTTAGCTTTTTCATCTCGCACCTATGCCTAGCATTTTTAGGGAATTTGCCAGTCCAATCTTATTTTATACTACTATCTTTCTCCTTTGTTTCACTTTTCGCTTCATCTCTCTCTCTCTCCCTCTCGCGCTCTCTCTCTCCTCCCTATGTATCCATTCTACCCACCTTCATATATTTCTATTTTCTTCCTGCTTATCTATCTATCTACTTTCATCTTTTTTCTCTTTATTTCTCACTCTTCTATTTTTAGCCGTAACATGTTGCATTTTGTTTTCATTTATCTTTTTGTCTCAGTCTAGTGTATTTGTATTCTTCTTTCCCTGTATATTAAGTAAGTAGTTTAATTAAGTGAACCTATACGCAACAATTTCGCTTTTAAGTAGGTTCACTTTTTATTTCCGTATTTAATGATTAACAGAACGTTCTTTCGTGTCATTAATTACTCTGATTCAGGAATATTCACTTCCATATTACTAAAAGAAATGGTAATATTTTGTAAAAATTTGTTATGCTTTGTTAATTTGGCATGGAATATAAACAAAAGCAACAAATCAATCATTCACTGTACCCATTTTATTCACCTATAGGGGTACAAAAAGATGGAAACAACTTTCTCCAATAATGTAAGCACCAAATAAAGATCGAACCCAGAATCTCTCGTATGAGATTTGCGAATTGTGTAATTATCTTCACACTATTTCGTAGTTAACAAAAAGTCTGAACTCTAGAGAATTGAAATCAATGAAAATTTACTTTAAAAAAAAAAAAAAAAAAAAAATCATATTTCACAGCTATGTGACATTTTGTACAGTACATAATATATAATTGTTTTGTGACCTGTTTACAGCATGCTGTGTCAATATTCAAATTCCATCGATGATAACCACTATTAAGGTTCGATTTTTGAATATACCGCCATATTGTTGTCTCATAAAAAGTATTACGTGATTCTATTTTAAGAAAAGATGTTTAAAACACGTGTAATTAAAAATTATCCAATAAAAAAGTACAGAATCATCGTTATATTCGCAAACAAAAGAATCATTCGATTTCTTTTCTTTCGTCCCTTATCATCTGAATTTCTTTTTGTCTTTGATATCCAGGTCATTAGGCTGTAAAGTGTGGCGTCATGACTCCGATAATAACAACCTCATAAAGAGACCAAGGAGCAGTTCCAAGATTTGTTTTAGGGCCATAAAACTCTTTATCTCCTGCTAACCCTGGGCAGGGACAACACACTACCCTCGGTCCCAGCATCTATTTTTAGTCTTATATTAACGAAGATAATTGCACGTTCGCTGGAAATAGCTTCTAAAACGTGCATATGCCCATTTTCCCCCTCCAGCTTCTATGTATTATGTGGGGCGTAGGCAAAAGTTCAAAAAGAGATGTTCAAAAATATAGTATTTATTACTTCAAATTGGGCAAAATACTAATTATGTTGGGTAACAAATCCAAAGTTGGGTGGTTACATAATTATCCTCATGGTACATTTTCACCCGGTATGTTTATGAATATGTTTTTTTATGTTACGTTACAATGAGTAAGGAAAAACAAAACCACAAAAAACGAGAAGAATGAATAAATATGGCGATATTATTGTTTCAAAGTGAAATGATCTATTAATTATGCATAATGATTGATTTTTAGCATTATTAGTAGAAAATTGTAGAATAGACAAGAAGCATCGTTAATAATAATAATAATGATAATTATATCAAAAATGGATACTTGTATTGCGCTGATGTCTGTCAGACTTGACACTCAACAATAATTGCTATTTTAACTTTAGCATGGCTGCCATGAAAGCGCTCTAGCATTTTAAGGAATTACTTGAAGCTAGGAAACCGTGTACCTCGATCACCTTGGTATGAGTGTGGCAAATGTAGATTAATGTCTTGCCAATGACTATATAAAGTCTCAATATTCGACATATTTCAGTCTAATAGCGCATTTCTAAGAAAGTATCATGCTAAGGATTAAGATCGCAATGAAGACCAAATGATGATGATTGTATAACGCCGGTATACGCATATATACGTCCTTGCCTCATACTATTGTTTTCCCAATTTTTAGCTAGAATTTTTAGCCTTCACTATAAAGATATAACGTAAAAGAAAAATGAAATATATAAAATAAATATTTACCCGCTTTTATATCCACGCTTTTTAGCACTAATGCTCAATATGTAACCTTTTCCAGTATAATTTCTTACGAAATGAGATAGAATTTGTATCTTTATCAAGAATTTATCATGATTTTCTTAACAGGGTAGAATAAGCTTCACATTCAGTATACTTGTATTCATTATTTTCCTGCGTTGGCCGTTAGAGGTATTGTACTGTTCACACAATATGCGTGTTATGTCGCATATAGTGTACTTCGGCGTCACAGTGAAAGCCGTTATAATGACGCCATTATCCACGTCAGTCGTATTAATGTACTCTTAAAGCATTAAAACGACATGTACATGACAAACAAATCTTAAACTTTATTGGCAGGAAAAAATACAGATGAGAAGATGAATAACGCATGAAAATATCTCTGAACAATATTTTTAATAACGCTGCGTATACCCGCGATCAAAACAGACAAAGAAAAAGAAATGCTGCATATTTTCTTGTTTTTCTCCCACCATTTTAGACACTGAATGACATGAGATCAACCACAGACAAAGCATTTCAAAATGTTAAATAGTGTCTTTTAGGGAAACCAACACATGACAGAAGAAAGCTTTTAAGATAATTTTTCGTTCTTTTTGAGTATTTATTTATCAGGATTTGTAAAGGATGATTCTAAATTTCGTCTAGACCACGGCTATTGTGAAGCAGGAAAGACGACATTTTGGTGATAAATGTTTCCTAATGGTGCGTGAAATATTCAACTTTAGGGTTCTCACACCCACTGCATTGAAGAAATTGCAAACAGGAAGATGTTCCGGTGGTTGGTTATGGTATCTTTGAATTGTATTATTTTTTCAAATGAGCGCAAAATGTTTCTGACAAAAGAGAGCTTACGGCGGTCTTTCACCTATGTGTTCGGATAATCTATAACCTAACCGCAATGGTTTATATTAAAGTGAAATCAATCTGATTTTTGGGCTGTTGCTATACAATACAATGAGATCATTTCATTAAAGTTGTTTTCTTTGGAGAGTGAATGATTAAATAATCATCAGTTGAAGGTGATAGGGACATCGATTTATCATTTGAATTGTTTAAGTCTGAATCAAATTTGACGATAAACATTATCTGTTATTGATCCGTTTTGTTAAAATATCTTTCCTTCGAAACAGCTCTGGCAGAAAATTTGACTGGTTGTTGGAAATTGCTGTTAAAAGTGTCCTTCATGAAGATTTAAAAGAACTTATATTAATTTATATAGTCTCTCTTTTTTTATAAGAGAGGGGGTGGATCACAAGGTAGTTTGACATGTCCACGAAAAGAGGTGGTATATAATCTTAAGATAATTTAATAAAGGCGACGCTCCCATTTAAAATGCTTTACTTTTTCTGCAATCAGAAACAAATTCTGCAAAAATGACTTAGTATTTTGTTTTTATTAAGTTTTATTATTTTGTGCTTGGGCTGCAAACATGGATAGGGCGGAAAAAAAGGGGGGGGGGCGCACCGGATCTAATACTGGATACGCCTCCGGTATACGCTATTATCTCTCATTGTCATTGGAGGTCAATTTTGCAAATTTTTTGTGAACGATTTGCATGAAGTTAATGCATCTCTATTTTCTTGGACAATTTGGATGTAATTATTCTCTGTCGAGGAAAGGTACATTCGAAATCGGCATATAATGAACTCAAGTACGATGAAAGAAAGATGAAAATGTAACAAATTACAAACTGCCATTAAAGGCGACACAATGTCTTGGAGCTATCAAAAACGGCGAGACGATCATCATCAGATTTACAATCCCTGAAGGGAAAAAGAAGAAAATACTTGTTCACGTAAGTTGTTTTTGTATGACTTAAAACTCAACGGAGCGTTACAAGATAGTGGAGTGAAAAGGTGAAAGGATAATACTGTAACAACATTAATGACAGTCTGGGGCAAAAAGTCAACATACCTCCTCCAGTAAAAAAGAAGAAAAATATTCAATCAGGAGATCTCCTTTCCACAGTCTTGACAGGTCACATAATAGGTGAATAAGAAAAGAAAATCTTATAAATGCTGACCTCATTTTATGCGTGTCCTCCAAGCATTCAAACGATACTATCCTATAATCATTTTAAATTCGAATTGTCACTAAGTCTGATTAAGTTTGTTAGAGGTCGAGAAGGGATGTAAAATGACAGTGATAAGTCTAGCTTCGTAAGATGAAAAGCTTGGAGTCTTCTTCTAAGTTCCCTACAGATCAGCTGTTAGACGTAAACATAAATGGTGGCCAGAATTCTGACGCCATCTTCAAGGCCTGTCACCCGAAAGCCGGCAAAAGTAGAAAATAAGGTGAAAATGATGACATACCGAGCGGTCACGAAATGGTAGATAATATAGGTGAATGTATTCTGAACGTTAAACGCAAAGATGCAAGTTAGAATATAAGAGCGATTACATTTTTAATTACCAAAATTACGTTGTGCTTTTTTTCTAAAAACATTACGCGTTTCTTGAATACTCTATGGTGATTTAAGGGGTAGAATTAATCCATAATTATAACGATGGAAAACTCTTTGAATGAAAGGAAATACAAGTTCAATAGCGTTTATTTTATGTTTATGAGTGTTCTACTCTTTTAAAGGGGAAACAATTTATTTATTTCTAATACTGATCTGTCATTTTCAAAGTTGATGTCGATGAGCGTTTTACTTGACTGATTATAATAGCAGGCATAATTTATGATATATATATAGGCCTACATTGCCAGCAAGTAACAACCAGGAAATCTACAGCAACTCCTATCCGGGGGTCTCACCGGTCAAGTTTTACTACCACCTTTAATATCAAATAGCACAGGAAAATCATTGGCGCCACGATTTAGCTCCGAACCCGTAACAGTTCAGTTCCAATTTACACTCCTTCGTCGAGAGTCGCTTTTCTACACTTTTACCTCTTTTACCTCTTTTTACATACAAACAAACTAAATCTACCTATTCAGTCCACAGTAGATCCTCAAAATAAAATATCAGCTTATATCTGGCTCATATTTGAATGTACATCCACATTCTTTTAATATATTTATTGCAAATTATTTATTTTGTTGTTGTTAATGTATAACTCTGCGAATGAAACGGATATGTATAAAGTGCCAAAGAGGTGCTTATAAGAATTGTTATTAAACTATATTTCCCATAATGTTTTCGAAACATATAAAACCAGCGTTCATTTAGAAAGAAAGACGTTAATTAACTTCGAATCAGAGACCTCTTGTTCTAAGACCAGTGCTATCCAAGACTGGTATTGATAGCGTGAAACGCGTGGGGAAATGTATAGGTGTGAGTGTGCGGATATGCGCCTGAGTTCATGTGTGTTTGTGTGTATATGTATGGGTGTGGGGACTGGACAGAGAGAAAGTAGTAAAAGTAGTTTGGAACTGTTTCTTCTATAAACTATCAGCCTTCAGGAGAAGGATCATAGTAAATGTTTATAGTCTGTCTTCTATGTCGCCTACATCAATATGAATTAAATACACATCCGAGAACTTGTCAAGAAAACCTAAAAATCAGGTTTCTTTATCTATAAAATTATTGTAAAGATCACATATAACGCTATAAGATATATTTTGTTGGTAGCAAGATTACATGAGAGATCACAGTGGTAAGTATTTAGCTCGCTTCATTCACTATTTTACTATTTTAGCTCATGTACTATTTTAGTTGATTTACATTTTTTAACTATTTCATTTACTATTTTAATGTAAAATGTTTTCTTCCATCCATTGTTCTATATTCATGAAATTGCAAACATGATAAGTCTCCAAACTACCGTCTTGAACCATATTTTTAATGTTAATAACCTTGAATATGACTTGAATGGAATTTTAAAAAAATTGGTTCTTTTTATTCGATATTTCTCATTTAGAGTTTTCTATACAAATCTTTTTTTTTTTAATACAGAATTTCAGGGATGTTCTTTCTTTTAAACTGAAATGATTTCCATCACTTTCATGACCATGTCAAATATCTTTGAATAAATGCGTTTAACGAGCGTATCATTAAACAACTATGCCCTTAAAGCTCTCTCGCCCTCACCGATACATGGCTATCAGTAAGAAAGAGTCGACCAACCCTTCGCGAAGTTAGATTTTGTGTTATTTGGGTATTATGCAATAACTTGTACAGCTGCTTACTGACGTAGTTGTACATGAAATCTCTGGACTATAATTTCAACAACAAAAATATATTTATACATTATTCCTCAGACTCTTGCATTAGTCAAGATAAATATGTAAAACCTGGATATTTAAAAAATACATACTCGGAAAAGGAAAAGATTCTTCCGCTTTTGTTAATAATAATAATAATATGGATATTTATATAGCGCCGGTATCCGCCAGGCTCTGACGCTCATGGCGCTGTACATACATGTATTACTATCACAAAAATATAACTTCTTAACTAAAATAAAGTAAACTAAAACAACACAAATTATAACGCTACATTGACATGATTAGATAGCACTGTTTAGGAAGAGATGGGTTTTTAGAGCAACTTTGAAGGCATGAAGGGTAGCTGGAATTTATTTTATTTACATTTTGTTTCAGATAGAATACCCCCACAGAATGTCATTGTCATCTTACCTATTTAGCAGATAACTATATAATCTGGCTTAAGATCAACAAATGCTAAATTTTAATGAATGATATATTCACCTTTTTTTTTAATGACAGAAACAGACTAATTGCAGTGAAAAAAACATCCACATCGTTCAGTTTTATACCTGATACTTCAATCGAGTTGTGCTATTCAAACGTGACACAACTCGTAATCATATCCCTGGTAAGACTTCAATCTGCAAATAATGAAAAACAACAACTTACTGTTATTCAAGTAATCAAAAATGGGGCTTTCTTTTTTTTTCCCTTCTTTTTATAGATCAGCTTTTTCTGAAATCCATATTTCATTACTCAGTCAAAAGTTGCACATTTCCCATCGTTCACGAGATAGTAAAGTCTCTTGATGTTATTTTTAATGGCATTTGGAAAGACGAGAGATGAAAAGTATATAATCATATATATATTTGTAAAAAGAAATGTACAATTTGGTGATTTAAGAAAGGTTTCGATAACGAAGGTTATGAAAAAGACTCTCTCTCGTTCTCTCACTCTCTCTCCCCTCTCTGTTTCTATCCTCTCCCCTCCATCTCTCTCTCTCTCTCTTTTAATGTCGTTCATTCTCTCCTTGCTCACGTATTACTCCTTCTCATTCTCTCTCTCTCCCCCTCTACCTCTTCTTTCACCTTTCCCCCTCTCCCTTCCTTCCAACCTTCTCCACATAATACTTTACTTCAAAATAATACTTGTGAAAGGGTTAAACGTTTGTGACAGCTCGCCAAAATTGTAACGTGAGAAAGTGAGCGATAATCACATATCGTTAAATCATGGTGCTCTTTTCTCCTTTTTTTCCTCCTTTCTTTTCTTAAAATAAATTTGACCAATGACGATGTTTTTTATTTTTGAAGTTGGAGTTGATGTAGTGTGTGTAAAAAGAGCTGTGAACGAGCGAAATATGGTAAATGTAGATGTATCGGCGATGACGATGATGCTGGCCTTCAATCATTCGTTGGCTTTTTAAACGTGAGAAGTGCATTGCGTCATAATCTTGACGTATACTATTGTGACGGAATGTTACAGTGTTTAACCTGAAGAGGGCGACATTTTGGTCAGATTGATATAAGTGATTTGATAACGCTGCGAACGGGCAGTCCGTGTTTTGTATTGATGCAGTAAAGTAATGCAGTAAAGTAAGCTGAAAGATCAAACATCATTGTAAGTTGTCGTTATTTGTCTCGGATATTACTTTGATTGAAGTGATAGATGAATGCATGATTGAGATCCTCGTTGAATAGTTGTGAGTTGTGAGAGTTGACTGTCTGGGAGAGTTGACTGATTTATAAGACGAGACCTGGTTCGTGTCGTTCGGAATTGCTACCAAGTTCATGGAACCAGAAACCGTCACACTGGTGGCAGCGGCGGGACAACTAAAACAGCGTGGGTCATGCTTCCAGCGCGAAACTACATACTAAGACACGGACTCAAAACACGCCACCTTGTTAGGTGCTAACGTGAGCTGCGAACTATCGAGAAGTGCAGCCAGGTGAGGTGCCAAGTTGAGGTGCCAAGTTGAGGTGCCAAGTTGAGGTGCCAAGTTGAGGTGCCAGGTGAGGTGCCAAGTTGAGGTGCCAAGTTGAGGTGCCAAGTTGAGGTGCCAGGTGAGGTGCCAAGTTGAGGTGCCAAGTTGAGGTGCCAGGTGAGGTGCCAAGTTGAGGTGCCAAGTTGAGGTGCCAAGTTGAGGTGCCAGGTGAGGTGCCAAGTTGAGGTGCCAATTGAGGTTCTACTTGAGGTGGAAGTTCTTTGTGCTACAGCTCTTAATAAATTCACCATGGATAAAAAGGAGCATCAAAGGTCCTCAGTTAATGAATGTGACCTAACTCAATTGAACACAGAGCTGGAACGTCTACGAATGGAGAATCAAATTTTACAGTTGGAACGTGACAATGCACGGTCACAAATTAATCTGATAGAAGCAAGACAACAGGGATTGTCTTCACAAAGTACCGTCAAGCTTGGACAGTTCGAAGAACCATCTGTGAGAAGGAGAGTAGATACGGACATAGTTTTCAATGGACCGTACACTGAGAGAAACAAGGGTGAAAACACGCCCGAATGTGGAGAGAAGAAGGGCTTGTATCCTGAGCTATTGACCCCAGACCGGAAGGTTGGAACCGATTGTTCGACTCCTGTGCCGGATACCATGTTTTCTCAAGAGTTGGCTGGGGACATTGGGTCCCCTTTCCTTGAAGGATTCGATCCCAATTTTCCATGGGAAAAGGCCAGTGGAAGAACGAAATCGGCTCTTACGAAGAAGCCTGACAACAAGCAGGGTGATGTGGAAATAAAAGAAGAAGTTTCTAGAGATTGTTCAATAGGAACAAAACAGAGCCAAAGGCCTTGCATAACACCTGATCGGTTCAATGGACAAACATCGTGGCATCAGTACTTGAAACACTTTGAAGCATGCAAAGATATAAATGGTTGGACAGAGGAGCAGGCAAGTGCTTTTCTGACTGTAAGCCTTCAAGGTGAAGCACTCCGTCTGTTGGACCATCAGCACGATCGCAAACTTACGTATAGGGGACTGACCAAGCTCCTAGAGCAGCGATTTGGCCCAAGTCAACAGGCAGAAAATTTTCTGTTTGAATTGCGTCATCGCCGTCAAGGCCAAACAGAAACACTGAAGGAACTTGGCCAAGTCATATGTGAATTGGCAATCAAAGCCTACCCAGACATTCCAGAGGTTGGGAGAAAAAGGCTCGAGAAGAACCATTTTATTGAGGCAATAGAAGACCGGACTATCCGAGAAGGAGTGCACAGAGCTAGGCCAAAGGACATTGACGAAGCTATTCGTGCGGCCATAGAGACAGAGAACTATGAAAGAATCGAAGAAGAACGAAGATCGGAGAGACGTCCGCACAAATTGGTGAGGGGTTCAGAAAAGGAATCTGAGCAACTCATCCAGAAATTGGAGCATTTGTGTGAAAGGCAGGCAACACAATTCGAGACAATGACAAGGCTCATGAATGAAAGATTTCTTTCTTCTGAGAGAGTTCCCAAACCACCAACTCCTGGAAATTCCGGCAAGAAATGGCGGAGAAAAGAAGATTTGATATGCTTCAACTGCAACGAAAATGGACATTTCGCAAGGGAATGTCCTCTTCCTGAAAAGGAGAGGTCGGGAAACGACGAACAGCTGACCGGAAGGTCCACGGGAAGGCTGTAAGAAGTAACGGACCTAGTCGACTTGATGATGGAAGGATTGTAACACTTACACCTAACGAAGAACCCAAGCAAGGCTTATTTGTAGAGGGTACCATCAGGTCTATAAAATGTAGATTCCTCATCGATACAGGTTCAACTGACACAATTGTTAGAACTGACATGTACTACAGTATTGCGAGAGAGCAGAGACCGGTTCTTGAACAAGACAACGTCAGGGTTCAGCAGGTAGATGGAACGCCACTTGATGTGCTAGGAGTTGCCTGGACAGAAGTCAAAGTTGGAAAGACAATCTTTCCATTAAAGGTCATCTTTGCTAATATTAGGAACCAGGTAATACTTGGAATGGACTTTTTGATTCCAACCGCTGGGGTTCTAGACTTCTTCCGGCTGGAACTCATCTTGAACGGGGAACACATTCGATGCCTTAACCAGATAGGGAGATCATTCCTAAGAAGGATTTTAGTGAAAGAAACTATTGAGGTGCAACCAGGTCAAGAAACGCTCGCGCAAGGTGAGATCGCCAACTGTGTGGACGAGATGACGGGTACTGCCATAATCGAACCAGTTGCAGGCGGAGGCGAATTGGCTCGCCATGGGCTGGTGTTGGCAAGGTCCCTTGTCACTGCAGAGGCAGATGTTTTGCCACTGAGGTTGTTTAACCCGGGGAACAACAAGATAACACTTCGCCGGGGAACAATGGTCGGGATGATCTCACCAGCGGAAGTGCATGAAAGTGGGGAAAGGACAGAGAATAGTGGAAACGATGAAGTTCCTTCATACCTACAAGACTTGTTGCAACGAAGCCTGAGCAACATCGATCCGAAATATCACCAAGCTATCAAACAGTGCCTCGTGGATTTTCAAGATGTATTTTCTTCTGGAAGTCACGATTTGGGCCGGACCAATGCTGTCAGACACCACATCGAAACCGGCAATTCAAGACCTATAAGACAACGCCTTCGACGTCACCCTATCGTCAATCAGCAAGAGATTGATCGCCAAGTCAAATCATTAGTGCAAGAAGGTCTCATCGAACCTTCCGATAGCCCCTGGGCAGCCAATGTAGTGCTTGTGACTAAGAAGGACGGTACAAAACGGTTGTGTGTAGATTACCGCGGCCTGAATGTAGCAACTGTAAAAGACGCCTACCCTGTCCCCCGAATAGATGAGACCTTGGATGCACTAGGCGGGGCCAAGTGGTTTTCAACCTTAGATCTAGCTGCAGGCTATTGGCAAGTTGCCCTTGATAATGAAGCTCAAGACAAATCATCTTTTGTGGTTCGCGGTGGCCTATACAAGTGGAAGGTAATGCCATTTGGGCTGTGTAATGCCCCCGCAACTTTCGAGAGGTTGATGGAGAAAGTGATGGCTGGTCTACAATGGGACATATTGCTCATCTATTTGGATGATGTAATAGTGTTCGGTCGGACAGTTGATGAGCAAATCGTACGACTTCGCACAACATTGGCGCGGCTCCGGGAAGCCAATTTGAAATTGAAACCATCCAAGTGCAATTTGTTTCAACAGTCGGTGAAATACCTAGGTCACATCGTGTCTTCAGAAGGAATCACAACCGACCCTGCCAAGGTCGAGACCATTCGGAATTGGCCCAATCCCACATGCAGCAAGGATGTTCGAAGCTTCTTGGGGCTTGCATCCTATTACCGCAAGTTCGTTCGCGGGTTCGCATCCATCGCATCACCACTTCATGAACTGACTGAGAAGGCTAGGCGTTTCGAGTGGAATGACGAATGTCAAAGAGCTTTCGAAGAGTTGAAGGAGTGCCTTATCCAGGCTCCGATCCTAGTATGTCCCTTACCAGAGGGGGATTTCCTGCTTGACACTGATGCCAGTCAGAATGGTATAGGGGCTGTGTTGTCCCAAATTCAGGAAGGCGAGGAAAAAGTAGTCGCTTACGCAAGCAAGAAGCTATCGAGGGCTGAGAGGAACTACTGTGTGACCCGTCGCGAGCTGCTAGCAGTTGTGTTCTATTTGAAATACTTCAAGCAGTATCTCTACGGTAGGAAGCTGACCGTTAGAACAGACCACGCTTCTTTGCAGTGGCTCCTCAACTTCAAAAATCCAGAGGGCCAATTGGCACGTTGGATCGAGGTTATCGCAGCATACAACCTGACAATACACCATCGTCCAGGAAAGAAACATGTGAATGCCGACAGTCTGTCCAGAAAACCATGTTCTCAGTGTGGCCTTGTTGATGACACAAGTGACGGCGAAGACACATCTACAGAGACAGATACTCCCTCCGAGCAAGTCCAGTTCCATTGTAGGGCAATTATTGCCTTACCTGGGGTCACTCGAGAGGCCTTAAGAGAAGGCCAGTTGGAAGATGATAGTATGAGCTGGGTATTGAAGGCTAAGGAAGGAAGAAGCTGTAGACCAGATTGGGAAACAATAGCCAACTCGACAGCTGCAAAGAAAACGTACTGGGCTCAGTGGGACCAATTGGATTGCAAGCAAGGAGTACTATGCAGAAAATGGGAGACGTCGGATGGGGCATGCGTGAAATGGAAGGTTATCCTGCCACGGAAGTACCGAAAAGAATACCTAGAAGCAATCCATGGGGGTACAACAGGAGGTCATCTAGGCGTTACCAAGACATTGTCAAACGTAAAACAGAGGGTTCATTGGTCAGGCGTGTCAGGAGACGTGAGGTCATTCATCCGGTCGTGTGACCTGTGCGCCAGAAGAAAATCCCCCTCAAAGAGGGCACGTGCTCGACTTCAACAGTACGAGGTGGGAGAGCCAATGGAAAGAGTAGCAATGGACCTTGTCGGGCCTTTACCCAAGACCATCCATGGGAATCAGTGGATCCTTGTAGTAGGGGATTATAAGAGCAAATGGATGGAAGCGTATGCGCTTCCGGATGCTCGAGCTACAACAGTGGCCCAAAAGTTTGTCGAAGAATTTGTGTGCCGTTTTGGTGTCCCTCGTGAACTACATACCGATCAAGGAACTAATTTTGAATCGCAGGTGTTTGCAGAGATGTGTTCCCTGTTGGGCATTCGAAAGACAAGAACAACAGCTTACAACCCGAAATCAGATGGGCTCATTGAGAGGTTCAACAAAACCCTCATCAATATCACCGCCATGCTCATCGAGCAGTCAAAGAAGTCTAGGGAATGGGATGAGTGCTTGCCATATGCAACTAGCGCATATCGCTGTACTGCACAAGAATCCACGGGAGAGTCACCCAACATGCTCATGCTCGGGAGAGAAGTGACGCTTCCAATAGACCTGACTATGGAGAATCCAAATTATCCTAGCTGTGATGAACCAAAAACAGACTACGCTGAAAAGCTACGCCAGAATCTACAACAAGCTCACGAACGGGCTAGCGAGTGTCTTAGGAAGAGTGCCAGGCGTCAGAAACGCAATTATGACAGGAAAACTACCACCACTAATCTCAAGGAAGGGCAGTTTGTTTGGTTATATGATCACAGTAAGAAGAAGGGGGTTTCCCCGAAATTACAGCTGCGATGGATGGGTCCTTACCTAGTGGTTACGAAGATCTCAGATGTTACGTTTCGGATTCAGCTGAGTCGCCGATCGAAAGCAAAGGTAGTACATGTAGATAGGCTCAAGCTGTACACTGGTGAAGATCTTCGAGCATGGGAGTATCGCCTTAGAGTTCCTGAGGAGGAATTTCCCTTTGCTGATTCTCCTAATCTTTCCCCTGAGGTCATACCAGAAGAGATCAGCCCTGCCAGTGATGAAACTTTGTCAGATGATCATCAACCCCAGCTTGATGAGGCCCCTGCTGATGATCAACCCCAGCTTGATGAGAACTTGCCTGATGATCATCAACCCGGGCTCGATCTTCCCCCTGATCTACCTCAGACTTCCGTGATTGAGAGTCGCTATCCCAGAAGAAGACGAAAACCACCAGATTTCTTTTATTAAATAAGAATTATCGACATAAATAATTATTTGTGTTTTGTTCTTCACAATTGCAGAATAATGTCTAAGGAGTGGAAGAAACCGGAGGACTTGGACGGACACCGAAAGGACGAACAGCGCACGGTTTCCAGAAGAGAGTCGAGCAAAGAAAGAGAACCGGTGGGCCGGGGCGGTGAAGGGGCAAAATCCCCAGATCGACGTTGTCCGGAGACGAAGAGAGACGACAGAGACCAGCCACAGGAAAACAACACAGCCATTATAAGTGTACATCCAACTCCAGTGCCTAGTATTGATTCTTCCACAGATGCCAGAGGCAAGCCTCTTGCCATGCTTAAGAGAGCCGCATCCCAGGATGAGGTGGTTTCGTCATCGTCATCAGCATCATCTTCGTCGGGAGAAGCTGAGAGTGGAGGAGAGGGTGCCACTGGAAATGCGCGTACAGACAGACCGGTTTTCAAGAAAGCGAGAGTTGAGAAGAGGATTACGACGACCTTTACTATTGAAGGACGCGTAGTTCGTACGAGAAAGACGAAGGAGTTCTTCGACCGCTTCATACTTGTTTAAGTTAACACTAAGTCTTACTGGTTTACTTGATCTGTTTTGATTACAACTATAGGCCTCAGTTTACAATTTGCTTAAATCAGGTAGGCCTACTAGAGGTCAGGTTTTTTGTTGTTGTTGTAACTTAAGTATTACTAGTGATCTTACGAGAAAAGTGTTTTGATATTCTTTACATTTCCAAACGTATTTTGGACATTGTTGATCAATGTCTTTGTATTTGTGATTACTTGTGTTATATAATTATATATCTATAAAAATAACAGGAAGAAGAGAAAAAGGCAAATGTGTAGCTTATTACGTTGATTTGCTTGGACTTTCTTATAGATTGGTTAGGAAAACAAGAATTAATAGTAAAAACCGTTTTACATGTTTTTAATGCCTATATTGTTGAGCTATGTTTAAAATGTCGTTTCGGTAGGTTTAGAACGAGGACGTTCTAGTCTAAGTGGGGGGTTGTGTGACGGAATGTTACAGTGTTTAACCTGAAGAGGGCGACATTTTGGTCAGATTGATATAAGTGATTTGATAACGCTGCGAACGGGCAGTCCGTGTTTTGTATTGATGCAGTAAAGTAATGCAGTAAAGTAAGCTGAAAGATCAAACATCATTGTAAGTTGTCGTTATTTGTCTCGGATATTACTTTGATTGAAGTGATAGATGAATGCATGATTGAGATCCTCGTTGAATAGTTGTGAGTTGTGAGAGTTGACTGTCTGGGAGAGTTGACTGATTTATAAGACGAGACCTGGTTCGTGTCGTTCGGAATTGCTACCAAGTTCATGGAACCAGAAACCGTCACACTATGGAACTACCAGAACAACATAAAGACAAAAGATGGGATAACTTGATTAAAATAGATTGAACAAAACGTTTTATGGCTTCCAGACTATTGCCTTGACATTAAACTTCTAAGTCTTCTGAACTAAGGGAAAACTAAAGGAAGCATTTCATGTCAAACGGTTCAAAAGGTCAATGTGGTAATTCTTAATTTCGACATGTTTGTACGGTTACGAATTTTACCAGGCTTCCAGCTAAGTATATAACTGTTATCAGTCTATAAATAATCAGTGCAAAACTTCAATAAATTTGACCTCTTTAAAAATAATTACGCATATCTTTAGAGTTAACTCCTTTTGGAATGAAACATCTAAAGGCATATTTTTTCTTCTCAATAAACGATAAACATCGGAAATATATAACAAAATATGCTCTTCTAGCAATACTAATGTTTTTCGCATTGAATTTGAATCGTTAAAGTGGTTTTAGCGCTCATATAGAGACAGTCTATCATAATTTCATTCCAAAAGGGACTATATTTCTACAGAAATGTAAAGTACCAAATTTATGAAAAATATAATTCATCACAAGATTTCTTCAAAAGGGATAATCAAAATGATGTAAGACAACATTCCTACCATATAAACAAAATAGTGATAACTGACAAGGAAAAGTGGTAAATTAAAAATCCTTGATATACTAGAAAACACACAAGTGGATTTAGCCGCTTTGGGCATGAATTATTCAAATATCGAACCAGAAACAATACTTATCAGAAGTTGAGGGGTGGGGGAGGGAGAGGGGCTCTCCAAAACTTTTAATTCTCGGTAAAAGTAGGTTCACCAGGATGACAATTATACATTTCCTTAAACAATATATATTTCCAGACAGAAACGTTAATAGGACGGGGGGGGGGGGGGTGGCTGAACTGTCGGACATATTTTCAAGGATACATTGAATATTTGTTAATATATTGAAATATTCCTGCCACATCCACTGCATGCTTTACAATTTATGCTACGGTACTAACTATATGGGTGTATTTTAAAACTATTAGCAAGTGATCTCCATTCCAGTTTCACACTTATAATGCCCTGCCTGACCCCAATGGGGACTGTGTACCCGAGGACTTGTGTATACTCTTCCAATATCATATTTCTCTCCATCCCATCATCTTAAAACTGATCAAAATCTCTTGTACTCGGAATCTGCGCATGTGCACCAAACTGTCGATGTAATAATGTTACTGAAATCCACTGGAGAACAGAGATAAACATCTTGTTTGACATGGTGTCGTGTGCATAATGTCAACAATTTTACATGATATTCTTTATCTCGTAAACGTAGCTTTCAGGTGGAAATTGTGAAGGAGTGCTGCATGTTGCGTGGAAAAGAACTTTGTACTCGTCAATAGCGGGATGAAACAAAAGAGCCCGAAAAGCACATGGACGAGTTTCTTTTACTTGATATAGCCTTTTTTCAGGATATTACATTTTGATGCAGTTTGTGGAAGGCATCAATCCCTGAAGGACCCAAACCTTGCGGCGAGCCACACTTAAAGGACATGGGCAGAATATCTGAGTTATAGATATTGCTGTTGCTATACTTTTTCTTGGATCTTCGCATGCCTTGTATATCACGCAACTAAGGCCAAACAAATTTTGGCTGTAGATAGTTTCTACAAAGTAAGCATGTTTTAAGACACCAGTCTAATATACATTTGGCGGAAGAGATATTCGGGGGTAGTGTCTGATTGGTTATTTGTCAGAGGCATGTTAAACTAGAAGGTATTGTCCTAGAATAATTGTTCATACCACATCAGCAGTTTTCAACAAAGTGCTTACATGATCATTGTTTCGGGTGCCACAGCACAACCAATAACTCGCATAGTCTTTCAATAAGAAAATGTTATTACCGAGGCTAGAGTTGGCACCATAATTGTAGGAAGGCTCTAGAAAGAAAAAAATGAGAAGGGGTGGGGGTGGGAGCGAAAACGATATTGTCAGAAAAAGAGATGGCGGGGGGGGGGGGGTTCCGTGGTATTATTTTTTCATAGGAAAATTATGTCGGAATTCTCGTGGGCTCTCTCAATGCTCACTTTAAAAGTGGGAGGGGGTTGGATAGGAGCAATGACAGAAATCCTATAGAAATATAAACCGAGGAAATATGAATCTCGCTGGCCCTCATGACTATCACAAAACGGGCTGAAAATGCTCATATGAAAACGATTTGTGTGCTTCATTTTTTGTTTAATCTGGAAGGAGGCTGCCTGTTCTACTACCCTGGATCCGCCTTGGGAAGGAGATGAGAATACCTACGAGTGTCTGGTATTCGCACGGCTTTTGTTTGCTTGACAAGGCTTACAAAGATAATCAACACCAACAATCTTGACACTATGTCTTACGGCGCCTGGTATGTCTGTAGTAGATACCAACTGTCTTTAAAAAAGGGGAAAATTCCAACCCAATATATATTTTTTATATTTTCATTTTTATCATAATGTTTCCATTATCCGGTTCGACACAAAGCAAAGTTTGTCAAGGTTAAAGGGCGTGTTTATGTTGGTAATTTGTTAAATAATCATAAATGGAAAAAAATTGACTTAGTTTCACAGGGGGTATAGTCTAAAGAGTGCTCTTTTCAAGTTAGTTTGTCCAGCCACCGTGATAAAAAAAATGACATGAAGTGTCAAACGGTAGATGCTACTAGTATGACATCTGACCTTAATTAAAACTATGTAGAATAGCGACCCAGTTTTAAAGTTAACCAAACCTTTTACTATAACACTTTGCAAAAAATGAAAACAAATAGTATTCGGGTCTGTTTGTATTGCTCCTAACTGAACTACACTTATCGACATTTCGTCTTATCGCTGTCTGAAGCTCGGTTTTTATCAAAGAAAGATTGTTGACTTGGTTTTGCCCGATGCACTGTTTAAGATGTAATGTTGGAAAGAAAGAACTTGTGGACTCATTTTTTTAATAAGATAAGCCATTTTTCGGAAAGATAAATTGGCACGATGTCAAATACTTGGCCTTTCATAATTCTAAATTTAAATGAGAGAAAACCTGACACTGCATACTTTTATAGTTTGCTCTAAGAAAAGCCAGGTACGCCTTAATTACTGTTTCAACGATGAGGTAACCCAGATTCCATTCTATCGAATTTATTCAGAATATTTGTAATGCTTTGTGCGTTCTTTCCATATCGCTCTTTGTCTCCCCATCACCAGTCCGTTATGGAGAAGACAACATCCCTGCATCTGTATTCATTTCAAAATAATAACATTAAGCTATATTTCCTTTTTTCCCAAACATTTCAAACTTAAACTTCTACATCGAATCCGCTCGAGACTCGCCCAAACGTTATCGTGTCTTACCCTTATCTGAATATTCAAAATATTAAGTGGTCTGTTCAGATAAAGATTGTAAAGGCATTCTTAGCATATCACTTGTCTTTATCCAAGAGTCCGAACAAATCCTGAATATTATCTTATCCAATGTTTGAGCTGGCAGCTCACTCTTGCCTGTCAATCATACGTTTTTATCAACATTAATTTGGTAATGATTGATGAAAACTTGATGATCGAGTTGAATGCCCGACAAAAACTCAGTCACACCCCCAGAAGCGTTGAATTGGCAAGGTCCATGTTGAATAATTAGTCGCTAGTTTTCAACCACCAATCGGAACTAAGATTTTGCATGTTACTGGCTTGATGATTTAAAAGGGCAGTCCTGATTGGCCAATGGTGGGATTTTAAGGATTGAATGCAATAAGCAGCAAATTGCTCGTGTATTCAGATAACAACAAGAAGAAAATCCTGAGTAAGTTATTATCTCACTGCTGTACGAATGGTGAATACGTAGGCAAATATATCAAGAGATAGATTAATTGAAAACTAAGCACAAAGAAAACAGGATAACAATTTTGCAGATGGGGAAGAGACATACAACAGCTTTGGCAACTCTCGTGGGATATACACTACATACAATACATACATATATACCGGCATATTTGAGTTGTATTTGTGAAATAAGAGAGTGCGTGTGTGTGTGTGTGTGCGTATGTGTATGTGTGTGTGTTTTAGAGAAAGAGAGAGGTAGAAGTTGAGGGGACAACAAAATTATATCTAATATCATATTTACCGATTTAAACAATTTACGATTCTGTTCTTTATGGAATAAGGAGAGAGAGAAAAAAAAATCTACAAAAAATTAAACACAAAGAATAGAAGTGAATCTGTTTCTGATCATCACAATTTAATTGCAAATATGTACATATAAATTCAACATCATAATATCTCCTTAGCAGTATTTCGTGAAAATCGCCAGACCAAAGACATAATAACAATAAACATATATAATAGATATCTATATCTAAACATGAATAACCATTGTAAGAGAGTGATCAGTATGGTTTGACGCTGTCAAGAAATATGTAATAAGAATAATAAAACAGATTTAAATAAATGCAGAATCCAGCATAGGAATTCAGTCCAAGAAGTACATTGCAAGATTTATAATATTTTTGATTATATGCTTCTCGAAAAGGTACTGGGAGCACCATCGTCATTGAAAGGAGAGAATGTTTTTCTTTATACAATTCATAATCAGGGTAATACAATAAATATTTATTTCAAACTTGTTTAAAATTAACGTTAATACTCGATCATAGCAAAATATGAGTTATAATCCTTTACATAAAAGTCCTGATGCACAATTCCGAAAAATATATCTTCCCAGTGTTTGGTGTGAAATTTTAATATGTTATCTGGTTGAAGAGAATAGAAGCTCTATAACAGAAACACTTTGTCAGAAGAGCTGTAATAAGCAAATAGTTAATTAAAAAACAGTGAATGTTTGATACTGGATGTGTGGTTGAAAGAAAAATTGTATAAGCCTAACCCAACGTTTCTTCGTTGTTGTATGTGAGTTAAATTTCGAATTAGTCAAAACAGAGACATTGTAATTTAATTGAAATAAAATATCAGAATTACTTTTTAAGTTGTTCCACGGTATACACAATAAACTGCTATACTTAAAAAGGGAACTTACTATACACTACATTTACATTATAGCTCGTGAATATATGAACTAGTAATAACATAAGAAGAACGACATTTTGAGGTAGCTGTTTTTTACTGATCTAACGTCTATTCCATCGTTCACATAAACAAAGTTTGTGCTTAAAAACTGAAGGTGTTCTTACTAAGCCCATGAAGTCAGATAATTAAAAACAAGATGAACATTTTCTAGAATGATAAAAAGCTCAACTGTAATTAAAATAATTTTCGTGCTTTTAGTGTTACACGTAACAATGATTATTAAACCTTTTTAGCTGTGATAAAAAAAAAAAACAGAACAGATATTTGATTAGAGGTAAAAAAGGTGAATGTATAGTCTGGTGTTAATTCCCATGAAAAAAGCCATTCTTCACATACATTATGGAGGTCTATTCATAGAGCTATAGAGAATTCGGTGAAGATTTCTTAATGATACTGCTTTAAATGGTCCCATAGAAATAGAACAAACCTTGTCAGATCAAAAGTTATTAAAACTACGAATACGTAACCACTAGCATTTCATCAATATCCATAACATATTGAAAGTCTCGATTTTAATCAATAAACGAATGTAAACATCAAAAGTTACAATTACAATTACCAAATTATGTTTTTTTAATAATCACAGTCAGTTAGAAAACTCTATGGACAGCAAACACAATCATTAAAGAATGTTCCCTGTGACACATTAAGTTGAACACACGCCCATTTTATTAAATACATATTTGTATTAGCCTACTGCTGCTATGTTCAAAATTAGTATAATAATAGTTTTGGGTATTTAAACGGCAGCCATTGATAAAAACAAAAGAACTTTGTTTGGTTAGGCCACTTCACACTTTACGTGATTATCTTTTGATAAATTACACATTTATTATATTGATAGCATGGCATGCTTTATTTGTAACGGTTATACTTATATGCTATTGATGATTCAAAGATAAATAAGTAGTTCATCGCTTTTCATTTGCCCTACAGCCCGCCATTCTAATTAAAAGAACATATTCGGCACAATATGAATAGACGCTATCTTTTCCCCTGATTCGAAAAATTAGTCAAAATATGATTTGTAAAACTAATTCGATAAACAGTGATAAAACATTTGGACAAGTCCTCATCAAACATATTTTGCTGAGCTTTAGATATTACATGGTTCCAAAATACAATGTGAAGCAAGTGTTTATTTATTACCAAGCGTCGTGTGCGGACATGTTACTACATTTATATTTAACCAGTATATTTTATAAATTTCAGATACTCGCGAGTCTAAAAAAAAAAAGATAAGTGAAACCACATAATTATGTAATATAGTATCTTGGAATTCTACAATTAGAAGCTACAGTGACAAAAAAGATCAAAAAGCCTGAGCATCAATAATTTGTGGCTTCACTTGTGACGGTCTGATATTCGATGACATCGAGTTCATGTTCTTCGTCAGCTCTAAACTGTCTTCACTACTCGGTGACGCGCACGCGTGCTGTGACGGCGAATTGTCTCGCCTTTCTAATGTTGCATTGTGGTTCGTCAGATGTCGTTGCGTGGCCGCCTGCGCAGCGCGTTCCATACCACAATCGCCGGCCATCGTGCTCAAATCATCATGGTCAGTCCTTGAATCGGGTAAAATCTTCTCATCGCTGGCGATGATGTCACTTTGACTGCTGACGTCGCTACCATCAGCGTCCTGCTTCAGTGGTTTTCTCTTTGCTTCCTCTTTCTTCCATTTCATCCTCCTGTTTTGGAACCAAATTTTGATGTGTCGTTCCGTTAAATTCAACATGGCGGCTAGTTCGATTCGGCGGGGACGGGAAATGTACTTATTGAAGTGGAATTCTTTCTCCAATTCTAGTAGTTGTCCTCGAGTGTAAGCTGTCCTTGTTCGTTTGTTTTCATCGAAATCAGCAAAGGAAGCACCTACAGCAAAGAAACGATACAATGACGGATTTAAAAATCAAGAAGAGTTATACAGTTTAGAGTCTGTTTAAATTTAATAAATTCAAATTCACGCAAAGGGGGGGGGGGGGGGGGGGGGTGGGAAAAGAAATTTATATGGGAAAAGAAAACTCGAAACATGACGCTCTTAAAAGAAAAATCCATGAAACACGCTAAGAGTTTAAAAAGCCCCCCAAAACACACCAAGGACAATGGATCAGAATAACCCTTTGGTAAAAGCAAACTTAGTTGCCAAAGTGTGGTCATATATTTAACATTAGAAAAATATCATGAACACAGAGGTGCATGACACGATAATCTTTATCATTGTTATGGTCATTTGTAGTTTCATGATGCACTACACAATTTGAACAAAGAGTGCACATAATATGGCAGTGTTTTAGTTAGTGGGACGAAAAAGTCATGATGAATGATTTTAACTTTTTATTGTAGCCACACTGTATGATGATTGTTGCGGTGACAGTGTAAACCACAATGATACGTGATTCCCTTTTTTCAGATTCCATTTGTGGAAACACTGTGGTGCACACACTCCTTACTACAATATACACTGTTTAGCACTATGAGTTTCAAAATGAAAAAGAAAGAGAAAATGTGAACAGTATTAATGCTACACTGAGATCATGTACATATCTCATGTGACCACACTGTAACACACACTGTGAGAACGCTGGACACAGTGTGAACATCCACACTTTCACACTGTAAATGCTTTTTGAACCTTTTTGCGGCTACAATACAGTGCGCACACAATGTGTGGGCATACTGTATAACACTGTGACACACACTGGATACAAAAGAGAACACAGTCTGAACAGTATTCACACTGTTACATTGTGATTTGTTTCATATTCCCTTTTTGTGGCTAAAGTGTTATGCATAGACACTGTACTTTCATATGGGCAAAACTAATTAACACTGTGACACAATATTAAAAACAAAGAGTACACAACTTGAACAATGTCCACACTGTCAAACTGAAGAAGAAGAAAAAAAAAAGGATTTTCTCAGTGTCTACACTGTGAGGAAGACTTGCTTCCACAGATGACCCCACTCTTTAACACTGTGCCACACCTTGTAAAAACGTAGTTCAAATTATTAGAAATAATTGCTATGAAACATCCAAAAGAGGTTTACCTGTGACAGTTTCGGTGTCTGAGGAAGTGTCAGGATTTAGACGCCGAAACTCTCACAGTCATGACACAACTTTTGGATGTCATAGATTTCATTTGTAATAAGTGAAAGCAAAAGAACTTATACTATGTTTGCAGGGTCAAACTGTATAATATATTTGTAAGTCGTTCTGTGGTTAAAAAAGGTTTTCGATGCAACAGCGTGTGACAACCTTTTTAAAGACTGACAAAAACCTCTCTGCTACCTCTGACACCAACTCCCGACCAGTGCTTGTCGGGTGTCGATGAACGGTCGTATCTTAAGTGTGACTTAGGCTTTAAAATATATTGTTATAATGTATATGATTTGACCACAATCTGGCGATAAAGGTGACACAATTACTATTATATTGTCATGATAATAGATTCTGCTTTATGCATCTGACATATATCTTCAATGCGGTGTCATGTGTTTATGATGATGGCCCCTAGTGTAACTTATAACGGTCATTGAACCAAAGAGTAACTGATCTTCAATAACGTCTTCATGGCAAGAGCCATATCAGCAGACTAACGACCCTCGTCCTATTCTAACAAGGCCTTTATGTTATTTGTTTGAGAATTAGTATCACGGCGAGCCAGTCCTTTATTCATGAATCACGGATGGACAATCATGACTGGTCTGAATCGGGTGGAAGGACCGAGCGAGAACCCAATTAATTGAAAATTGCTGGCTTGAATTTGGATAGAACGAGCCCGTTATAATACACGACACAAAGAAGGCCGCCGTGTGATTGTTACTGTTGCAATCCTTGTGTATTTTACTAAGCTCTCAACAAAAAATGGTAACGGTAGGGTGATGATGGGGGTATCATGACCCCCTGTCTGTTTTGAAGAGGGTTTAATCTTATCACAACAATGATCGGATGAAGACGGTAGCCAAAAGGTCCAAAAACAGATCTAGACTGAGCTACATCTTGACCATAGGATAGCCATTGCCATTAGTCCCAGTTAAATGGCACTAGTCCATTCAACTTTCGGCTTGCAAATGGCGTCGCCGGGGCGCACTTTAATAATTGTTCAATCACTTCGGGAACAAAAACACTATTGACAACAACATTTTTGCTTACTTTCAAGAACCGCTGACTCTTACAAAAAAAGCCGAAAAGCCCCCTTTTTGCAATTGATCTCATTTATGTGTTGCGTCTTTACAGAACCATGCCTTTCTAATAATCACCTATTAGTTGAATACACGTTGCGCAGGCAGACTTTTAGTGTCTTCAACATAGAGAGGCTTCTTTTAAATGACGCTCTCTAAAAAGAACAATTACATACAAAGATAAATTCTCCCTAGCGTTTAAGTGTTACAACTCTAACCCCTTTACCCGAGAGAATAGTCCGACTTCTCGCCCCAAAATACTTAACCCACAATCTGCCATTACAGACGATGCTCCTGGAATTAACAAAGATTTCAATGCATGTTGGCGATCAAGGACTTAATACGACGTGTCTAGATTTGTGATCCTGCCTGCCTATACAGGTTGCCACAGACAATGCGATGTGCAGTCATCCTGGAGTCGGGAATCCATGTTAAAGTTACTGCGTACAACACTTCTATGCACATTCTCTGTTTGATTATAGCATTACGGGACATCTTAATCCGATGGCGGTCCCGCTTTGATGTCATGGGGATGCACCCGAGATAGTCATGTCTCAGGACCAGGACCACGGTTAAAGGTAAACTGGAGTTCTGGAAATAAATTGTACACCGTCTATTTTGGGCTAAGGAATCATGATTTGCTTTATTATGGTAAATACGAATCCTCGCACATAAGGTGGCTTTGGACCAGCAAAATATTTCAAGAAATTTAAACATTGCTAAGACGATCATACATAAAACATACAATCACGAATATGCACATATTATGGGGAAATGTATTGTAAGACCCGGTGTATCCAATTCTCTTCATAATTCTGACCCATTTTCTGTCAATAAACAATTATCAAACATTTATTTACAGTTTTATTGTAATTGATGTAATTTCCTAGATTTTGTTGTTGATTATTTTGTTTTGTTTGCTTCTAAGAGATAAATGAGATCTCGTTGTATTTTTTGTTATTTACAGAAATCCAGACTCCCTTTAAAGTAAAACACGACAGTATAGTGATACCATAGACAAGCATATCTCTACTGTAGATGCAATTATTTAGGCAAGGACATGATGCACTGAGTTATAGTAAAATGAGGGAAAAAGGCTCCGGTTTACGTAACTTTGTGGACGTTTGAATTCACATAATTTGTTCAAATTTGTTTAGTCTGAAGTATTCAAGGAAAAGTAACTATGTTTCAGCTATATAATTCAAAAGAGGAAGTCATGCATAAGCAGCATTGAATTAAGAAGCATGGTTTATATCGGGTTGCCCCATTCGTTGTAAATCTTCATAGTTGAGCAATTTTTTAACCATTTCTATACATTGTCTCTCTCACTAATATTGGCTAATTCTTTATCGTTATTACTAGTATTTTTATGATACCAGTACATCAGCAGGTATATTGCCCGCAGTTGTATAATAGCAGGTGTGGTATTTTGTGGCATTGAAAATATATATATGACAATATAGATTAGCAAAAAAAGAATAACATTAATTTAGAAAGTAAGAGTTTCAAGTACATACATCAACATAATGACTAAATAGTTGGACATCTATACTTATAAATTATAATGCTTGTTTGTGAACATTATCCGAGGCATAATTCCATAACATTTAAATGAAATCGAAATGGAAAGTTATTTCAACCTTAATCAAAATTCTGAATAAAAAGATCAGAAATAATTTTGTAACATCCCTAATTATTGCTTTCAGTGGCGTCTCAAAATCTTATGATCAGATCATAGCATCAAAATAATATGGGCAGCCCGAATGCTGTAAACTCATTCCAAATTGTATATATATTTTTTCGGACTCTTCTCCACCTTTTGCCGGATACGCCATTAGTCCTTTATTTAGTACTGTAGCACAAAACTCGAGACATAGAGTAAATATCTCATTTCGATCTTAATGTCAGGCAAGAGCCTTGCCCCAACTCTGACCTCATGTGTTCATCGCATGTTAGAATAATCGTGTATGAAGCGCAGAGGATGTCCATAATACCAATGCATTCTCGGTTGATGTCAGCCTTAAAGGGATTGGGTAACTTTGTCTCAGATTCTCAAACAAAATCCTGGATTTAGCTCATGCTGCAATGATATTTATAGACCTTTAGGTCAGTCAGGAGCCCCATGACTTTTACAAGCCGATCGCCTGTCTGATTATCAAGATATTTATGATTGAAAATCGAAATCAAATTTTGCGTTTTCCTAACGGTTTTCATAACACTACAGTCTATTGGGGAAAACGAGTATGGTAAAACCGGTCACTTAAAGATTTTTTGTTAAGGCACTTCATGATCATTTTGAAGCGCAATTTGTCTCTTAGGGCTTCAATATTCCACCATATCACAGACACTGATAACACGTAGGGCCATGTATCTCAGATTTTATCATTGTTAAACGATGCCTTTAACAAATTATATATAAATTGATGATGAAAAACGTATTCCTAAATCAAAGAATAAAAATTCTACCTTCAATGTTTAACATACAATCATTTTGCATTAAAGATACGCATTTCTTTTGAATGATAAAAAAAAATCACGTCTTTACGCTTATTTCATGTCATGAATATTATAATTGGTGTCTCTGTTCCGATTGTTTAGTCACACCGGTCTTAACATTTTGGAAACTTAATGGATAATGTTTGATGAACTTACACTAGATGACACAAATATTTCCTAAGTGATCAGAAATAGAAATAAAATATAAAATGACATAAGATAAGTATATTGTTTTTGTTGCTTTTTTAAAGATTTGTATTCGTTATTATTTCGCATTTACGTCTTATAATTATATCTAACGATAATCAGCAAAATATTATTTGTGAAAATAGTGAAAATGACAAAAGTGATTAATTAGTAATCATTCAGTGTTGTCCAGTTTCATTGTAGACAGGTTTATTAGTTCCATTAACTTATTTCACAAATACATGCACTATCAGATTTGACTGTAGGATTCAAAATCTTAAATTCTATTTAAATGTGGTCTAATGACAAAGAACATAATCTAACATATTGTAAATTAACCGTTGAATGTAGCTCCAACAGTAAGAACTATGTCATCCGTATGAGTTCTTAATAGTAACAAAAAGAATTGTTATGTTTTGTGTGACTCGTTATATAGCAAACATGTACCAACATAATTTTAACCTATACAGAGATGGAGAGTATTGGGATTTTATGTATTTTTTTGGTAAAGAAAAAAACTTAGTACCGAATTAAATTTACTGGAATCCTTCTCCGCGTCACCAAACCTATTTAAGTAACGCATGTCCAACCAAGACACCTAATCCCGACTGAATGGCACATCGTTGAGTAAAAACGACATAATCATTATGATTTAATTACATGGCTGGAGAATTTGTATTGTTGTCGCTCATGAAAGTGATATCAGTCACCCCAAAACCTATTGAAATGAAGTAAAACCCCTGGGCCTTGTTGGATTATCTCTTCATTCTCGCCTTATAGCTACTTTAACCGGTTTAACAATATATTGGAAATACTTGCAGTCGGTTGGGTGGAGGTACACCTTTTTAAATGGGGGTCTCCAGAAGAACCGCCAATAATATGGATAGGTTTGTCGACGGATTAACAACAATGGCAAAAACATGTATTACCTACAACAAGTGCAACAAGTGTAAACCAGTTCAAATCCATCCTTGGGAAATATTGGTACAGCCACCGCCTTAAGTACAGTCCATACCAGAGAAATAGCATTACCTGGAGGGGCAAATAAGGATATCTTTATGCCTCAACCTCGAAGTAATATAATAAAAAGGATCTTTCTTTTTTCACAATTATTGAAAAGGACGGGTAGAAGATTGGCGTTAGCAAAAGTGGATTTTCCGAGAAAAAAAAATGAGGTCGTGAAATAGGCTTTCACCCTTCTTCTCGCGACGCCCCTACCATTCGGGGATGACACTGTCACACAATATCTGAGATGACTATTTTAAAGGAACTTAGTTATTCTACAAAACATGATAATTGATTGATTACCATGAATGATTGCTATGATTGATTGATTGATTACCGTAACAAATGCATGACTTGATTGACATTAATATCTTCTTCCAAAATATTCAGAGCTTGGATTGACAAAATCGAAATGAATTTGAATTAATAAAACAATATGATAATCAAAATGTAGCAACAATTTTTTTCCTTCATTTTCCTGTTCTGCATCAAGGACACAAATAAGTACAGGCTCGGAATATTGTTGAAAGTAATTTTCTAAGTATACTTTGTTTAAGATATGTTGTAAAACAACATCTGAAGAGCTAATACCTCAACAAGCTCTGCTTCTAGTAAGTTCCTCTGTTTTTGTGCTATTTCTATTATAATTGTTTTTACATTGTATATTTGTGTAATTTATTTATTCATTGTATTATGTTTTGCATGAGAAATAAAAATCATTTGAAATGAGCAATTACAAACAAAACATAGAATTTATATTAAGTTTTCAGCTTTAAAGAGGAACTCTGAATACATTAAGAATGGCGTGATTTTTTATATATGATTTTGATGCATCTGTTAAGGGTGTCTGTATGCTATCATTGTGTGTTTTTTCTCTCTTGTTGATGTCGTTAATACTTCATAAAAGCAAGCTGTAATGGCCCTGTATTTGATCCTCAAATGAAATATAACATTTAATGATAATAAGCTGCCTATTAGTTCTGAAAATGAAAATGAGGTTTATATAATAATAGCTATGATAATAACAATAATAATGCTTCTTGTGTAGCACTCATGTCTGTTAGAATTGACACTCCTGGTACTCCACGATTATCACCCTGGCGTCAGAATGGCTGTCATTATGTCAATCTAGCATTTCACCTCTATTGATGACGTTGTTTTCCATCGTCTAAAACATTAATTTTTCGTTTTGGTAATCACCTTCGTCATTAAAACAAAACAAAACAACCAGAAAAATCACACAAATCGATGCTTTCAATCCCTTAATATATATTCTTTCTTAGTTTAATTAATTATAACAAATTATATTTTTGTTAATTGATTGGCTACATATACCTTTTTAGAAACTGACGAGAATAGACTTGGGTGTGAATGAAACAATATTATTAAGTTTTATAAATATGCTTCACACTGGAAAAATGTGATAAACGTATAATTTATGACAGTTTCTAGCTCGCTTAATTCGTATGTTTTTTCATTCATATATAATGTGTAAATATGTTATTTTTGGTTTAATTATATATTTGGCGGAGGTCTTGATTTCCTCCGCTAAAATTATTTTTACATCATTATAAAATTACTTTTTACTATAGTCATATTCCAACAGGGCGAACAGAAATTATAAACATTTATTCATCTTTTAAAGGATAATTTATTTTTAACTTTTAATTTTTAAGTATATTGTATATTTTATATTTTTTCTTTTTTCGTTTAAATCAAGAATTTTCTTCTATCAAACGAAGGAAAAAATAGCACATCAGGCTGGTTGGATTTAAGAATGACAAGTGTGTATATCCATTAAAAGATCAATGGAATGGTTCGATATCACGCTTCAATGTCATCTCATACGTCCTTCACGGAAGGTAGACAGGTTTGATAAATGAAGAATGTGATTGAGCATTGCTCCCTAAGGTGAACATGATTATATTAGAGGTGAACTTTGATTCCTTAAACGTTGTCTCATCTGCTTTAAGAATAACTATATACCATCAATACGAATGATTTCTTCATAATGGCCACTAATAGCCGAGGTATAAAATCCAAGCCTCGCCTCATTACAGTACAAGGAGCTTTACTTCGTAATCCTATTAGGGTTGTTTAAAAAGAAAGAGTATTTATTTTTGTCAGAGAGACCGCCAAGATAAATCAGCGAGATGCTCAGAGATTCCGCACCGGGTCTCGTCGCGTCAGTGAAGCCATGCACACCGCACGGACAGCGTCGTTTGGAAGAAAAGAAAAAGACTCCTAACCGCCGATGTATTACAGTCTTTAACATCCTAATTACAGAAAGCATGACTCGAGGACTGTTTGTATTCAAACTATTCAAGAGAGTTTAGAGAGGGTATTGTGATTTAACGGAGCGAAAAGATTGCTTTAGGAGCGGAACCCTTTAAGGAGAGAAATCCCGATTCAGCCCATTTAAACATTTTAAGCCACAATTATACACCTACCACAAAAAAGGGAATACTTTCCCAACGAAAAAAAATAAAAGCAGAAAATATACGTTGAATTGAGATTGGAGATACAAGGAGATGAAATATTTTTACAGAGAAAAAAAGAAAGGGAACGACAGATCGTCAAGTCAAACCTGCTTCTCAAAGCGATGATTCAAAAATGAAATCCAAAAGCTTAATTTACCGCAAACACAAAAACAAGAATGGATTTAGAAGATGTTCACGGAATATCCACAATATTTTGGCATTCATTGCAGATTTGATTCAATTAAAAATTCTTCATTTATTTCTTAAACCTGTAAGAACGTAATTAGTGGTTCTGGCTAGTTCAATTTCAAACGCCTTCAAATGTCAATACTTAGATAGTAAAGAGTTTATAGAGTTTCACTCTTTAAGCTCATGGTAATAAATAAGTGTAGATATATATATGAGAAATTGTAGCAATATTATTATCTGATACGAACAATCTAAATTTAGATATCAAATAAAGAGAAATTTACATATATTTCTTTAAGAAAATATCAAGACGGGAATAACTGGGTTATCCTGTCGGTTTGAGATCTCATGTTTTATAGTGGTATTGTTCTCTATATTTTCGTGTAGTTATATCTTATTAACATGACAAGGAAAGCACAATGACGTGGAATTTATGGCTTGATGATCTTGACACGATTTCTTTTTTTCTCACTTTTTATCTGCGAAAATAGAATTGTGCACCAAAGTGCGCTTCACTTGGCACGTACAGCTCGTAAATGGCAAAAACGCATAAAGATCTCGTAAAACAATTAGGACCCTTTCTCCATGTTGAAAATAACTGTTAGCCGGTAAAAATGTCGTAGTTTATTGCAGAACAAAAGTTCATTCACATGTTTGCTGCAGGACTACCAAGTTGATGGATGTGGTGAATGTATCGCTTTCGTTTTATATTTGCTAAACAGGTTTCAAGTTGGTTCGTTGAAAAAACCATGCCCGTTCAGTCAAAAACTGTGTATCTCCTAATTATGAAAAACAAAAAGATATACAACCAGGGCTTGGTGTTTAAAGGGGAAAAAACTTTTTCATAATCGAAATTATGATAGCAAAGTTTATTGCAGAACAAAATTTCATTCACATGAATGCTGCAAACCTGCCAAGTTGATTGATGGGATAAATGTATCGATTTCGTTTTATATTTGCTCAATAGTTTTCAAGCTGGTTCGTTAAAAAAAAGCAAAGCCCTTTATCTCTTAGTCATGAAAAATATACAATCAGGGCTTTCTGAATAGAGGGAAGGAACTGTTTCATGATCGCACAATATACAGGTATACTCATATTCAACTTTAAGTTATATATCAATGTATCACCGCGCAGATACAAGTCATGTATAACATATTTCCATCGCTAAAGCAAATTAATCACTTGGAAATGTGTTTTACAATACTACTTCTGATTCATTTGATCATGAAAAAGAAATATCGTAGCATAAATTTGGTAAAAATAATGACATTTAATTTCGAAGGGATATGGCATGTATTGCAATGTGGTCACTTTTGAAGCCCTATTGTTGAATTTCGGTAGCAAAATATGAATAATAGATATGAAAATGACATATTAATGACCGTAACAACGGACCTGACAGCCAACGTAGCTTGGTACATTAATTCATTTTATTCTATTTATTCTCCGACTAGCATTAGAAGTCAAATTGTTCTACATCAATGCATCATGCATACATTAAATGCATAAATACATACTATGTATATAAAGAAAGGGTACAATAATAGTAACAGTGCATTGTGTTCTATTGTGTAACAAATCTGTAAATAAAAACCACGCACATAATTATACTTGATAAAACAAATCTTCGCCAATGTCTAAAACTGTTAAGCGATAGACATTCAGCCCCCTAGTCAACCCCGAGCTAATCCCGAGTCAATATTTTGTATCTTTGTGTCATCCATTGGCCCTGGCAGAGACATGTTCCAAATATACTTTAAGGATTATGATAAAGTCGGCATGCTCAGAGGAACCAGATGATAGTATGCTTATCTTCATTTCCGGCGGGTTCTCCGAAGTTGCTACGAAACATCGCCATGTCGATGAACAAAGGAATAATCAACGGAATTATGTAACTCTGGAGAAAGAAAATCCAGAGACGAGATTTTGGTCTTCTTTGAGGGCAAAAATACACATAACCAGTCTATTTCTGAATCATACTATTAAAGGTATGTCGACTGGCTAAATATAGTGACTCAGGAGAGCTTCATAGTCATTCGACAAAGAAAGAGACGCAAACGTTTTATCAAAAACATGCACATGATTGTATGCTAAGAGGAAAACAAAATAAACATAAATTAAGATTTATTAAATAGACATTTCAATTCGTGTCACATTTCAATAAATGTGACGTCATACTGTTTATGTAAAAGAATACTTACATTTTTGTTTTTAATAACGCAAGCGGAAACTTACAAAAGTCAACGGGAATAGTTATGTTGACGTTTGTGCGTGTGTGCGCGCGCGCGCGCGCATACTCGCGTGTGTGTGTATTGTAAAAGCTAGAAATACTCGTGAGTTTATTTTTTTCCAAGACTCAATTATTTTTAGATGTTCTGGTCGTAGTTGAATAAAATATGAAAAGTAATATCGCCAGAAAGCAAATTAAAACATGTAAAATGACAAAAAGTTCATGCTTGATCAGAAAGTCTTTTTTAATTTGATCAATCTGTTGTGTCGTTTCATGGAATAAGAGTTAGGTTAATTTTGAATAAAGAAAGAAATGTATAATATGTATAAGTCATTATGACAAAAATATACCTCAAGGATCATGAAGAAAATATATTAGATTGCTGCTAAAATAAATATTGTTTATGTTTTTGGTCATTCCCAGAGAGAGGTAGAGGGAAAGAGAGAGAGAGAGAGAGAGAGAGATAGAGAGTAAAAACGAAATGCATATCAATCCGTGTCCACTAAGAACAGCGTAAATATGCCACAATTATTTTCTCATCCTGAAAAACTACTTCAAAATGTAAATACATTTCATTTTATCAATCCCACCGATCCTTTTATTCCCGATCAATCAACTGTTGCAATGCTGGAAAACTTACAAAAATGAGAAGCAAGGGGAAGACCATCGCGGATTAAAAGTATATTTCCTGTAAATGTGAGATACTTTAAGTCGTAATAATTATTTATATTTTGTTCTATATATTTTTTTTTTAATGGTTTCAATGCTAATTCGGTCTGGTGAAGATGGAGGCCGTTGGAGAATATCACAGGCCTATAAACTCCATTTCCTAACAAAACACACCAATGAAAAATAGTTCACAATTAAAAATACCGGTTAAAGCATATAGTTAAATGTAATCTCCTTATAATATTGTTGGGCATACCGAATGATTATTTGCCAAATTTGATTTAAGAATGATGAATATACTGCCACCAAGCACGGACTGTCGAAGAACGATCTTGTGTTATATTAGTATACATGTAATTAATTTCATGAATGAACACAGACAAGGGGCGTCAGTTATAATTTAAATAACTTAACAAGATTGCACTCAATACTCCACTAATTATATGCAACAGTTATATCAAGCTCCCCTATCATTCCAGCTTTCAATTGGTCTCCTCTATCCAATCCACAACTAATGAAACACCTGCCCTCAAATCTGACTGCGACGTAATTCTTTAATTGAAAGAAACAAATTTAGGCCGTCGTCACGACTTTAATCAAAATGGCACCGATTGATTTGAAGTGAGACGTAAAATGAGAATATTTTGTATTAAGAGGAGAAAGGAAACGACAAGAACTTATTATGTCTTGAGACGATTAACCGCCTTCGCTGTGATAATTGTTTTTAATTAAATCTGGTGAGTATTTGTTTCATCTATAGGCCAGGGGATATCAACTGATAAAGCTTCATTTGAAGGCACGAAGGGGATTATAGGAAGCAATTATTGAATTAGAAACCGACGATGTATTTATATAACACTAAAAAGAGAAATTAACTTTCAGTAAATTTGTTCAGATGTAAACAATTAAATGTAGATTGTAAGTCTTATACAAGGTAAGTTAAATGGTTAGTTGATAAAAACAGAAAATTGTCTAAAAGGTCTTTTATTTTAAGTTTATTCGTATTATATAATAAATTATAGGGTCTATATCTATGAAGAAAAAATATTAAAAAGAGAAAAATGATTTTACTTTAATGTTTAAAAATAGACATCAACATTTTTGTAAGTCTTCTTATATATGCGGTTGAAATTATGAGTTAAGTATTTTGAAAAGTAAGAAGAAACGTAATATAAATAGATTTTCTTGGAACACACCGTTAAAATTGAGTCGTTTAAAATTATCTCTTTATGTAGAAGACAACGTAAAAACTGTGATCATTTTTTTTCTAGTCAGTTAATAACAATTTCCCTCGGCATTCTAGGGTCTGAAGATCAAACGGACATCGAAAATGTTCAAAGAAACACTCCAATATAAAATATGAAAAAACTCAGCTGATTACCGGTTAATGAAAAACAAATGATTACGAGAGCGAACACATTAGAACTTGCTCAATGTGTGAAGCACATCGCAAAACGTCACATCCTCCTTCTTTATTTCTCTCTCAGATGTCAAATGCTCTAACTCTTTCTCACCATCCAAGCCTGTCTTGAGAAGGGTGCAATTTATTTTCCATGTCCTTGAAAATGTCTCGTTTCTAAAGCTTTCTTCTTTGAAGACGAATCAACATGGGACAGCACTACTTAGTGTGAAAGGATGTTTTTTCCTCTCTCTCTCTCTCTCTTTAAAAAAAAAGAAAAAAATATGCACATTACAAAAGAGAAAAATATTTAGAACGTGCGAGTGTCTCCTTCTTAGAAGTTACGTGCTGACACCGTTATATTTACCTAGAAAATTAACGAAGACAGCATACACTTGATTCGAAGAAGAACAATATCACACATCATTTTCTTTAAAAATCATATCCTTATCCGTCATTTTATGTTAAGGCATAACGTAAATATATTAAAGGTAGATGGTATTGTGTTTAGTTGATATTTTCTTCATTATCATTTCAATTTACAGTACATACATTCATACTTAAAAAATAAAATGTTGCCAATATTGAAAAGTGTCTCATACTTGAATACACACATCAGGCAAAGATAATTCTAATTTCGCAACTGAAGAGTTGGCCTAAATTTCTCGTAGGTACCGGGAATACATTTGGACCCCATTGCAGCCCTATATGATTTTCTCACTATTTTGATTGACAACTATTTCTTTCTAAATAAAAAGGATTGCATGATGTATTCCAATCACATAATAAATGTTTTGCACAACTAATTTGATTTAATACTTCTCAATTCTACTATTTCCCGCCAATTCCCAGTATCTGACACGTATATTCTTCTACTTTTGTAAATAACCTCTTGCCCAAGTTCGTAACTGACATTGTATAAAGTGTTCCTTTCACATCTCTCACAAATTTCCGAAATACGCGTAGATATTCAAGGAAGAACCAGCATCCCGTCAACCCTTAGCAAAAATCACCAACAGTAACATCAACGAAAACAACAAGGCAAAAATTGTTCTTCAACGGCACACGAGCTGTGTGAAAGGTTTAAATTTGTTTTTGTCAATGCTACATTTTGTTTCCCTAAGCATACAGGTGCGGGCATGCCCATCGGAGAGAGAAGGGCCCCCATATAGTCACACCATCACGGTCAAGGAGAAGAACGAACCGCACTGATGACACAATATACACCCACAGAACACACACTTGACCGAAACCGCCAGCTACCGGGCTACGCCACGAAAATACATCACATTAAGAAAATTGACTTATTTCATTCAGTGGTGATTCCAACGATTGTACGACACAGCCCTTGGCGACGGTTGCTCAGCGCTCATTTTCTTGTACAAGTCCAATTCCTAAGTTACACCGGTACCCTACTCTAACCCTAACCTTTAAAAGAAAACGAAACCCTACCCTAATCTTATATTTACCGGTATAACATAAATCCTGGAGAAATTCTCGCCGGATATATTATCGCTTTATACACACTTGAGGAAGAAGAAAAAAAGCTACTGCATTCGACGATCATGATGTAACATGTATCTCACCCCAAAATAACCTGGATTGTCTCATACTAAGTATTTGACTCTCTTGCCGACCATAACAATCTTAAATCTTTAAATCGAAATTAATATCACTAACGATTTAAAAACAAAAACAAGAGGCATATTTTCTGCATACCCGTCCCATAATTCGTTTACTTTTATCATCAATATGATCAGGCACTAAGTGAAAATGTGGTTTCTTTTTATATTTATCACACTCACATTCGAGGATTCTCAAATTCTTTACAAATGATAGGCCCATGCAACCTAGTATTGAAGAAGAGAACAATTACAAATCGTCTTCTGTGAAATTAATGAAAAAACAGCGGCAATTTTTGCCCTGTAACATAACACATCTTACAATAAATTGTTAAAATATTGTATCTCCAAAATTGCTGCAATCAATCGTATCTTAAAACGCATTACCGGTAACATAAAATTGATCGCAAGTTGCCATTTATTGTTAAGTTACGATTAAGTGATGGAGATACTATTAATTTTAAGTAGATATGATTAATTAGAATAAGATACGATTAAATACAACTTTTATTTATTTTACAAGGCCCCGGACTTCTAAATGTGTAACCAAATAGAATGAATGATTTCCTTCAATTTAAAACATTGTGATTAAGTTTAAGTTAGACGTTGAAATAATGTAAACTACATAAAGCGCCAGTAACGTTACGTGATCTCGAAATACCAAAACATTCATTCTTTATACAAGCCTATTAGCATCATTGAAAACGGTTCAACCTGCTTATGAAAGCATAGTTGAGCAGAATTGAAACCTTTAAACAATCAAATTTAATCATTCTAAGATTATGTTTTATTTATTTTTCCATTTAAAGAAAGATATGAGTCTCTAAATTATGTACCAGTTACAAGGAAAGTCAGGAGGCTGTGCTTTTTTGTGTGTGCATGCCTCGCCGAATAAATTTCAATACCTAAAAGGCAGGAAAAAGACAAAAGTTTAACTTTAGATGATTAATATAATTTCGATATTGAAGAGCTTTGAAAGATCTTTATGAAAATGGTGGAGTGTTCCCACAAATTCGATACAATTCGTGGAGAGTAGAGAAATTTAGCTGTTGGTGTCTTTTGCACACCCGTGCTTTATGAGCGGGTCCAGAACGCCTACCCCCGGCTTTGCTCAGGCAGTCGTACAGATACCGACAGGGTTTGAGGGAATAAACTCTGTATCATGAAGAGATTGGTGTCTTCTACGTGACAATTCTGGAACATTGGGTTCATTCTTTTCATTGAATCCTTACCTCAAGAAGAAACAATAATCATGACAGCTAGCCAAGCATCACGAAGGAGCTTTAAAAAATGTCTGAGTCCCTACCGAAACAATCTTATTCAGTTCTACGCCACCCTACCATGAAAATGCCCATGACGATTTGAGGTGTTTTCTAAAGATAATTCCATAATTATTATAGCAAGTGTTAGCGTATGTTTGACGAAAAGCACTTATAATACATCACATAATTACAGCTCAACACCTTTGCTGGAATTTAGATCAAGGCTAGTTTCTAAAAAATTATGGCCATAAATGCATAAGGAGAATCTGGAAACTTGTTATATATTCTGAGCCAGTTTGTTTGTCTGTTTACGTTCTAATGTTAAAGAAATGAGATGAGCACAGAAGATTAATTATACCAAAGCATTAACTTTGAGTCATACATTTCAATATTGAGCCAAGTTGATAATATAGCTTGGCTATTGTTTACAGGTGGAAGAAAAAAAAATCTCATGAGAGATTTTGACCTAACAGAATCTAAGTTTAAAGCGCACTCGTTGTGCAACGAGTATTGGCTAGCCAAAGGTAAGCAGTGCTTCTTTGCTAAATTATTTTCCCCCATACCTCCTCCAGAATGCATTACTTTAGATTAAAAACAAAAGAATTTAAAGAAGGGGAGGAGGAGGAACAAGTGGATGAATAAGAAAAAAAGAAGAAGAAGAAGAAGAAGAAAAAAGATGAAAAGGAAGAAAGAGAAAAGGCAAATCATAGGTTGTCCAGATTAGAATATACCCAGCCCTTATTTTGTTCGACATGCCTTTCCAATTTCATGCAAACATTTGATAGGTTACATTTATCTATTTTCACGGTCAGCCACCTTTGCTGAAATGACATACGATGTCGTTAAGTATTTTGCATAATTTTGATGATCATTCACGACAACATACCTCTTTAAATTCAGGGGGAAAGCGTCACGATTGATTTTAAAAGAAACAATTTATCACGACGAGAGAGGCGAAGTGATCGAGGCGCAAAAGATGAGAGGAAAATGTTATTTCTTGTACCGAATAATCATCTGCAGCTACGTAGCTTGATTATTGGATTTTGATCTTCCCTAAATATATGATTTTACTATTAAATTCAGCAAATTAGGATATCCTGGTAATAAACGTGTTCTTTAAGTAATCTCAAAACATATATTTTAGTAGATCTAAATCAAAAGAATGCTTACATCATTTCTTCCTTGAAAATGTCCAGAGATTACGAAAAGCATTACTTTTTTTTTTCTCTCTCTCTCTTGCTCTCATTACACATATATTTTGTCTACCTCTCCTTTTATTTTTATTTTCTGGCACATTCACTTCTTCTTTCCATCTTCCAAAAAGTGCACTATCTTCCAAAGGTGTTACAAAAATTCAAAATATGACTTTGATGTCAGGGGCGGTAATCAGAGGAATGACGGGCGAAATAATCAACAATACACCAATTGCTCGATAATTCACAGTACACCGACCAGTACACCTTCGATTTTAGTTGTGCGGTCAGTTTATAGAAATCCATATCTATCTAATTTTATAAAATGAAGGCCCGTTCTTTTAAATGGCTATGAAATTGGAATCAACAGCGAGAAACAAAGAACATTATCAATTAGCTTTAGATGTTATTTCATACATTCAAAAGCTTTCGAGCAACACTTGCTCGTAAAGCATTTTTAGTTGAACCACCAAGTATGGATCATTATCATCTATTTGGGGAAAATAAATGGTTCACAAGTTTGATGAATATCTTTTACATTGATGGCTAAACATAAAAAAGATGAGGGCATATTCTAAATGCAATTATCAAAATAAAAATACATTCAAGAAACGGATGGGAAAGTTTAGTGATTCAGTTCGTGTCTTTAGTTCAACAGCTTTGTCGCACCGATGCGTGTCTATAGTTGTCATTAGGTGTTGACTGTCTTTGTTTGGTCTTTCCGCAACTATTCATAACAATTAGCAAGAAATGAATGCAGAACTAAAACGTTGAGTTTAAAACCACGTAAGTTGTACCTTTTCTCTTTCCTAATTGACGTAATTTTTGTTAACAGGTCGGTTGTCCTTTCTGTTGAATTGATATTTTGAATTGAAGTCAGATAAAATATCAATGAAAAAGGAATATAATTGATGATACGCCACCAGTTTGTATATGAATGTAAAATGCATCTATAACATCATTAAAACGGAAAGTTATATATTGTGTAAAATGATTCGTAACAAATTTACCAATCAGTATCAAATGGTCCAGTCTCTTTCTAGAATTTTTAATTTTCTTCATTTACTTTTACATCTGCAATTCATATTGAGTCACTCGCTGTTAGAAAGATAACTTATATCAAAGCATTAGTGGTCACTCTCGTAAGATCAATATACGATGTGAAAAATTGCGTTAGAAACTACACCACTTAACTTGTCTTTCTTCTTGTTTTTTTACGGACAGCAATTCCATAAACAAAACAATATCTCACTCCTGAACTTGTGGTAAGCTAACTCAAACAGACGGAAGACGAATTAAAATTCACGTTAATTTGCTTTTTACCAGATAAATTAAATTCTTTGCCACTTTTAATAAAATACACGATAATATTGCTATTACACAGGGTGCTTATATAAACATATTACCGTAATTCAAGTAATCAAAATACAAACTATATATGAAAATGTGAAAGGAAAGAGAAATGAAATGTGATCGATCACTATGACTAAAGATGATTGATATGCTACGTTAAGCAAACATCTTATGAACTAACAAAAGCGAAAGTAATGTTTCTTTAAAAAGGGATGAAATGAATCAAAAGCTGTAATACAGTTATGTTCATTAAATCCCAAAGTTATAACACAAGTTATAATAATTCAAGATTTTACCCTAAAACTCAGCGAGTAGTAAATTAATAAAATATATAATTTATCATGTCTTTTATAGTCTATTCATATGAATGTGGAAAGGTTAAACCATCGAACAGAAATGTTTACTTTCAGGCGATCACTATTAGAGGGGGGGGGGGGGGAATCGACAAATTATTCAATAATATTGTTAATACCTGGTTTTAAAATATTTCCGCAATTTTTACGATATTATGATGCTAATTTCACTATTCATAAAAAACAAACAAATCCTATTTAGTACATTCATTTAATACAATGATAATAAATACAAAAGGGGCAATAATAATTAAGAAAGAAGTAGAAGTAGAAGTAGGAAGGATACTAGTGAATATGTCTGTGAGTAGATATTGCATGGTGGTGACAAACTTAATATATGTCTTTATCATCAGTATGATGATAGTATTACACCATATGATGTTATGGAAACAAATTAGCATGAGACATAGGTATAGCATTTGTTTTTACACTTATAATAATAATAATAACTTTTCATTAGATCCTTCATACAGTGAAATGCAATGTTGTCTTTTGTAATTCTTTTTCAAATGTTAATGTTATTGTGTGTAAGTTATCATCATTAATATGATTATTGTAATCATTATTAGTATCATCATCGTCATGACAATTTATTATCGTGAGGTCCACAACAAGCATTAAATTTCAAATGTTATCATTTGGATGTTTAAATATTTTCTGTAGTAGGTTGCTATTTATACATGTATATATATATAAATATATGTGTGTAAATCCAAATACTAATGATTATTTTGATTACTACCCTTTCAACTTTTTCAAGCACCCCTATTGATATTGTACTTAATTCAAATTATCAATAGCATATCTGTTAAACCATCTGTTTCAGGAGTGCTGTGCTATCAACATAGTTTCCCACTAGCTCTTGGTTTCAACTTCAATGTAATCTTTTTTTAATTATAAATAAGTTAATTTATAATATAACTCTTTCAGCGTTAAATACAAATATAATCATGTAAAAGCTGGTATGTTAAAATAGAATCATTATTCTGTTCTAACTATGCCCAAAGCGAACTAATAATTGTTTAAGATAATGCCGCAGAAAACAAAATCAGATCAATGTGACACCTGTCTGAAGTCACATCATTAATTCTGGTTGTAGTATTAACTGTTTGGGTATAGTATTTAATGGATATTTTTTTTCCTTGCAGCTCTGCATGCACATTTGAACAGGGGATGATTAAAAGTAATCATGTACTCCATTCGACTGTGTGAGAGCCTGGTATAATGAGAATAAAATGTGATATCATTTATCAATTTGAAGTGGCTTGTGCTCATTAATGTGCATGCGCATGATGGGGTCGAAGGTTACCGATGTGGGTCTCCCATGTACTTCCAGGTCATCCATTAGCTTACATGTAAACATTTCAAACTCATCGAAAATATTACCCACATGTAAATAAAATACCCTCCAAAACTAAATCAAAAGCCTATTCTAATATCCTTTAAAACAACCATTTAAACTTTGTATACAATTAAGCTGGATATGTTTTAAATGGTGACCTCTGATACAGCGATTCTTAGGGATAATTATGTCTGCCATTGCAGATTTGTATTTCATGAGAACATGTTGTGAATAGCACTTGCAATAAATTGTCTTTATAGGGCGTTAAAAGAATACATAGGCTTCGACGCTAGTAAAGAAAAATAAAACAACACAAAACACATTTCTGTATTATTTTCTGAATTAAAGATAGAAGTCTGAATACCCCTGTATATTGATATCGGCAAACGTGACAATATTGCTCTTTCCAGCGAGATATCATTAAGTATCGGTTGTATTCTCAATTCACATTATTGGACAACATGAGCGCGACAATCGGTAGCCCCCCTGAATCCCTTCACACCCTGTATCTCATTTTTAGAGATCGTAATTTGATCATAAAATGGTACACTGTGACTGGAGAAGACAATACACGTAAAACGCCAAAACGGCGCCTTTTCAAGAGGGCTGGTTGGCCGCCAGCGAGGGGGTGTACGAAAGCCTATGGACACGGTGGCGACGTGCGCTGAGCTACCAATAAAGCACGCGAACCGCCCGGGCGCTGCAGGTGCAAAAGCCAACGGCCCTCGCACAGACGTCCCGATAGCGCAACCCAGGCACAAAAATCAACAGAATTACATTGGTACTTGAAATAGTTTCTTATAATAGTGTTTTTGTATATAGCTCTGAGACATATGTAAAAAGGCGACAATTTTGATGTATCATTCAGCTGTGCCTATAACCAGTAATGTATACGCTTCATTTAGCAGATCATTGTGCAGAAGATTCTTCGCCTAAATATCTGGGCTGAAGATTCATTTTTAATTTCATTTACCGTCTTCTCGTTTTACAAGATCTTTTCCCATCGTTCGTGAAATTTCCTAGTAAAGAAATCCCACTATACATAAACGAAATGTAATCGTAAATATTAAAATAATGCGAAGGCCCTGATACCACAATATGGATTATCATGCGAATCTCAAAAAAAACATAACAAGGATAAAATTTCCCTTGGTCAAATTGAATGTGAGTCCATGCTGATGCATTTGTCTTTTTCACGTTATGAAAACACTTCTCTGACAATATATTTCCATTGTGCAGAATACCCACTATAAAAGGTAATAATGGAATAGGCAGAAGTATATTCTGTCGCTTTATTATTTTTTGTTTAGTCTGCAGATTTATCGATAATTTATAAAAACGAATGATATAATCATCTACAGTCATTATATTTATACCCGTTTGATAATATGAACATATTCTACAATATAGATACAAAGTGTAATTTCTGATGTATTAGACAGCAACATATTTTGTTAAGAAATATGAAATCTAATGATTTGTTGACATGAATTGACAGAAATGTAAGACTTAAAATTCAATTTCTTTGTGCTTCACCTTGACACTATAATTATCTTCACCATATTTTGACAACGAATTTAGGGAAAGGTTCTTATAATTAATCATGAGTAATACCAGACCTAATATTCAACGTTTCTAAACCAATATTTCCAAGTAGTATCACAATCCTGTTTCACTGTTGGCTTCTTCTCTACACTATTACCTGTGCCTTTCGAAGCTGATATCGAAACGTCTGCGATACCCGAATGGAGGAATTAGACGGGATAAAACTGGGGGACTAGCTATTAAGATATACAGCGGTATAGATGCCGGTCAAACAGCGGCAAATCTCAGTTTTAATTACCATCCCAATCCGCGCTAGATACGCATAATGAGTTCACATGCCCTCGTATTCCCGAGCTAAACTAATAAGTCCATTGATTGTATTTGGGTTAATCATTTATTCCTCCTACGTTTCTGTTTGGAATATTACTATTTTTGCTACCGTCAGAGTACCATGCATATGCCAATGCATGCTCTTAAAAGCTAAGTTTACAGCATTTACAGGCTATATACTTTTTTCAAAGATTTAATTTCAGGGGCTGTAAATTATCTCATCCGTCCGACATGAACAAAAATCTTCAATCTTGTCCGTTAGAAAATGCTGAGGGAAAATCACAAAGCTACCTCAAGGGAATATTGATTATTTTGTTGGCGTCCATTTTAAAACCACTGATATACAAATGAAAGTCCACTCCAAATAAGACATTGAAACAACAAAACAGTGTTTAAATTAAGAAGTTCTCCGTTTCCACCCACCGCTAATTCCTTACAAGGTCCTTCTGTGTCATAGCAGATTCATTTAACCGTGACCATCTAATGTCATCTTGGGTCTGTATGTCTGTATTTGGGCATATATTATTCCTATTCGGTAAACAAAAAATTCTTAACAAAAATTACTTGGGACGACTATTCAAAGAAAGAATAATGCTATTTTCCCATAGCTTCTTTTAAACAAATTATAATCTCTCTGTCCCAACGTACAAACATATATTTTCCATTTTGCCCAAGACCGTACCCAGTGGCTCCCATATTTAACATTTTAAAACCCACATAACCTGCATAACATTTTTGTTTACCTTTTCAATAAATAGCAAAATCATATAAAATAGGTTTCCAGTCCTTTCATCTGGTAATCTTACGTATATTTATATATTTTACATGTATTTGTAATTCCCAGAGGAGAAATCATTGGAAAAACATTTCCATACACTGTACTAAATGATCTAAATTTAATTTCTTAATTCAGCTAAAAGTTATGACAGGCATAGGCATACCGGATACAATGATTTTAATGGATTTAATAAAATAATGTTAGGAACAGTATTTTTGCATGTGGTTCTTTTCGAAAACATAACTAATATTTCGATACAATAAATGACTACAGATGATTTCCCCAAGAGAAACGTAATTCATTTAATAATTGGGTACGGTATTCTTTCAATGACATTTAAAAAAAAGTTCTCTAAATGAGACGATTAAGCGATAATGCTGGAAATGTGTGTCAATTTTGAGTAACTCAAAAAATGTCATGAATTCACATACATGTATTAATCTCCGTAAATGTATACAAATATTCATGTACCAATAGTGGTAAGGGTGTCATATTTTTAAAAAGAATCAATATCTTTTTCGATTTTATGGGAACTGAGACAAGAATATCATACCAGAGATGGACAGATTACTTGTAAATATCTTTAATATTTTGTAATCAATATTTCCTCACTTGGACCTTGTTTCTCTTTGAGGTTTCCATTTTGTATTTTAGATATGATATATAAATATACTTATATAAATACATATCATATTCATATGATTAGGAAGCCTTATATGGCTTCGCAAAATAGTATTTGCAGAAAGAAACTAGGATTAAGATTGTTTTGGTGAAGTATTTGACGGAAGAAGCCCTACACGTTTAAGGGTGGATTTCGAGTAATTTTGCATAGGTTATTCGTTCATTGGCATTTTTAATAAATTTGGGAAGTTAAAGATTTTGATATTAGAAAATGAGCAGATGTCTATTTTTTATAGGAAAGTATGAATGACGTTGATTTTTTAAGGAGAAAAGTGTGTATCTATTTCAAACTTTGTCAAATATAAACGTCGACTCCGTAACATTTAAAAACTACGAGAATTTGTTTTTTTTAATAAATAAAAAGAACATTCTTTTTAAAGGATTCGGGGGACGAAAAAACACACAAAGGAAAAGATAAATCTCTCATTTGTACTTATTAAACACTCGTGATATCTAAACTACAAGTTTCTATGATTATATTGTCGAATTTGTTTTTGAAAAATAAATGTAAGTTTCGCAAAAGGGATTTAAATCTTACCTGGCCAATTTGCCTTCCACATGTGAGCATGAGATTTAGTAGTTTTCATCCATGGAAATTGAAGATTCTGGCCAACATTAACATTCTTGGACATCTTAGCTGAGGACATTGGATATTCAGACGCCATGGTGTAAAGTGGCTGGTGGCCTAGCTGCCCGTGGCACTGCCCCTGGCCACCGTTCATTGCGGGGTGGTGAGCCGCCATCGAAAGACCGTGCATTCGAGGATAATTCGGCTGCTGGGAGCCGAGAGAATTTATAGGGAGTCCGTCGCACTGTTGTGACTGGCTACAAGCTTGCTGGGCCAGAGCCAGCGGCCTAGATAAGTCCTGAGGGTTCGTTGGAGAATGCATTGGCATTGTGGCGCCGTGGAGTTGAACGTATTGTTGTTGGATAGCTAGCCCGTCATCTCCCCGCCCATCAGGTACCTGTAGACCCGTAGCTTGACCATACCCTGCGGCGTCCTCGTTATGGATCGTCGGTTTGCTCTCGTACAGACAAGAGGGGGGCTGGGGGCTATAGCTGGAGGGAAAGTTGCTAACTTCACCCGTGGTGATAGGTATCGAGAATTGTCCCTTCGGGATGTAGTGATAGTACGCGGGATTGTTCCCTTCCATCTCTAACGCTGATGCTGTGCACCTAGATGCGGTATGGTCCCCCAAAACGAGCCCTAAGCTTCCACCTCTCCGTCACGGGTAAATTGTATCAAGCTGGTCGTTGGATTGCAATTAACGCATCTAATGTCATCAATTACACGGCTTACGCCTCGATTAACTATCTGGTAATGATGAAGTAAAGTTTTCCGGAGGATTCTGCTCACCCTTGAACCCTCGCAATAAAAAAAAATATAAAATCAACAAACCAAAAGACAACACGTGATTCTGACTGTGCCGTCTGCGCATAACGCCTCCTTCCTATATGGGTTAATATTTCGAAGTTTGGACAGACGGCGCAAGCTCATTGCTATCACAACTCCTCGACGAATCTCTCTGGCTCGCTAGCTAGCTGCGGGCGATACAAGATCTTAATAAGTCAGGAATGGTTAAACGTTAATAGTCCTCCCTTCTGAGTTAATCTCCATTGAGCGCTCGTGCGAGGTTTATTCAGTCCATTGGGGTAGATAGCCGAACACAAAAGTTAGGCCTATGCGTAAATTGGACAAACTTGCCTTTTCATCGCCTTCTTGTCAATTTTACAACTCAATCAATGTAACCCTTTGCTATTCTCTGATTGGCTGGACAGAAATTGACAAAAGGAAGAGTGTCCAAGTGATAAAAGGTCAAACCTGTTCATGAAATGAAAGTGTTTATTTCGTAATGTGCTCCATGCTTCTCTCTCTCTCCCTCTCTCCCCCTCTCTCTCTCTCTCTCTCTCTATCTCTTTTCTTCTTTATTTGTTTTCCTTTCCTGTTGTGTTTTCTTTTTTGTGTGTTTGAAGTTGAGATGTTTTGGGATAAGAGATGCATTGAGATTTACGAACCATTTCTTCTTCTTCTTCTTCTTCTTCTTCTTTAACAAATAATATATATATATATATATATATATATATATATATATATATATATATATTGAGATTTAAAGGACTGTCGAGACCGGGGTTGCAACTATTTGAGAACTTTTTAATGCTTTGTGCCAGATTTTGCTCTCCAGAAGTTAAAGTTATAGGCAGTTTGTCCGACACCCCTATCGTGCCCATTCAAATTTTGCTAGGGACACGCCCTTTGACCCCCAATACTGCTTTTAGTGATGCGCTCTATAATAAAGGCCACGTATAATTTTTGGCAGGATTTCCGTCAAGAAGCGTATATGCCTATTCTGTTGGTTAAAGTTATGAATGACATTTGCAAAGGGGCATTGAAATCATTAAAAATAAAAAAAATCATACATTTATTCATTATATTTTTGATCTGGCGCTGCTCAGTGGCTGCCGGGCTCACGGTCAATTGGGCAAAAAGAATTTTCCATTTTCGGTTTAACTTAATAAAATTTGGAGTGGACTTTAAAAGATTGTTATTATTATTATTGTTATTTTCGAAATTGAGTTGTTGCAAAGCCTTCAGAAATATGTTTGGAGAGCTGATTCCCTTATAATTATATAATGATAATAACATAAATCTGGATTTATATAATAATAATAATAACGTTTTATTTATCCAGGGTAGCCACTTCAGTTATGAAACTGCTCTTCCAGCGGGCCCTGCATAACATAATATGTTATTACTATACTTCTCCAATCCAATATGCTGAGCACCTAGCTAGAAGGTTGAAGGTCCCATTGTTATAAGTCTTTGGTATGACTCGGCCGGGTTCGAACCCACGACCTCCCGTTCATGAGGCGGGCGCTCTAACCACTGAGCCACCATTCCCGGTTTATAGTGGAATATAGTGATTAATGTCGTGTAATACGGAATAGCCTTTCACAGAATTGTATGTAATCACTTTAATCTGATGGAATTTCTCATTAATGTTTAATATTAATAGAGAAGCCATATGAAAACCAATAGAGTCATGACGGATATATGTTTTCAAGAATGCTTTGAATCATTCTAAAACTACCTCTTTTTAGAGTCGAGAGATCAACTACATGCCTTTTCAATACATGTATTTATATTAGCACTTTAAAAAAATCAAGCCCTAAAGACTAAACGAATGCTGTGTATTTGTTTTTCCATTTCGAAATTAATAATGCTGTTCCATTTTCAATATTCTGTTTTTAATTCATTTTTATAATTATTGGCAGTATTCAATATTGGTAGGATATTGGTAGCATATTGTTACTGCCTTCACTATGAAAATGCGTTTCAAATCAATATGCCTATGTGGTTGTGCTGTGATGGATACACTTTGTATTTTGCTATGTGATCACAGTGTGTAACACATTGTTATAAAATGTGAACACACATCATGTCACACACTGTGTAAAATGTACACACAGAGTATTCGCACTGTCAACACTGTGAAGGGAATCTTAATCATCATGTGTTCACACTGTGATTTTGCTATGTGACCACAGTGTGTAACACATTGTTATAAAATGTGAACACACATCATGTCACATACTGTGTAAAAATGTACACACAGGGTATTCGCACTGTCAACACTGTGAAGGGAATCTTAATCATCATGTGTTCACACTGTGATTTTGCTATGTGACCACAGTGTGTAACACATTGTTATAAAGTGTGAACACACATCGTGTCACACACTGTGCCAAAAATGTGCACACAGGGTATGCACATTGTAAACACTGTGAAGGAAATCCTAATCATCACTGTGTTCACATTGTGATGAATACACACTGTGGTTTGTTTATGTGACCACAGTGAGTAACACATTGTCATAAAGACTGAACACATACTATGTTACATGTGACAATGTGAACACCAGACGTTGGCATTGTCTTCACTGTACACGTCTTCTTAATCATCAAGTGGTGATATCGCGATGCATATACACACTGTAACTTTCCAAGTGATCACAGCGTGCAACACATTCATAGTCTAAACACACACTGTGTTGAACAATGTGAACACAGTCGTGATGTTGATACAGTCTTTACTATGAAAGTGTTCCAGATCATGTTGTAACACTAATGTGCATACACACTGTATCTATATGACCACAGTGCACATTGTGTCACTGTGTTACGTCCGACCACAGTAATGTATATGTCACACAGCCTTTAGAACTTTCATTACACTACTTTGCCACAAATTTTTCTTTCGGCAGGGAACACGTACATTCAAAGAACGAGTAATCCTTGATAAAATAATTCCTACCGAGGAGATCACAATACCGTGTGTCTCAAAAAAAACGTAACACTTTTGAAATGGTTGCCAAATTGAGCATATATAATTTTATGAAAAAATGTCTATATGTATGGAAAGCTAAAGGACCAACCTTTCATATGATATGAAAAAATTAAAAAAAAAATCATGCTTCGATGGACAGTGTTCACTTAAGTTAGAGGTATGAAAATGGGCCTGCGCAGGATTTTTCCTTCCAATTTTGGATGAACAAAGCAGTTTTAAATAAGAAAGAAATAAAAGAAACATGAAAATCTTTTAAAAAAAGATTTAACTTGTTTTTTGTCATGTCTGCCCTAATGTGTGTGTGTGTGTGTGTGCACGTGTGTGTATGTGTGTGTGTGTGTGTGTGTGGGGGGGGGGGGGTGGGCGGTGGTGTTTCGGGATTGATAAATAACACTGAAAAAGGAATGGTATTCGAGGTATTCAAAATATCCTTTTGATTCAAAATATCCTTTTGATCCATCGATCATGAATATCTCATATCGACCTTATTTTGTAAGTTACAAGTAATTTACCTGTCCAAAATTGGAAGGAAAAATCCTGCGCAGGCCCATTTTCATACCTCTAACTTAAGTGAACACTGTCCATCGAAGCATGATTTTTTTTTTAATTTTTTCATATCATATGAAAGGTTGGTCCTTTAGCTTTCCATACATATCAACATTTTTTCATAAAATTATATATGCTCAATTTGGCAACCATTTCAAAAGTGTTACGTTTTTTTTGAGACACACGGTATACCGATAATATTTTCTCTTCACGCTGTTGTAAAAAAAGAAAAAACGTTAAGATGCTTGCATGTCAAAACACCTATTTCTGCTCTACGTACACGGACTAAATCTTTGTTATATTTCCTTCGTCTAATTATACAAAAAAATCTAGTTCATAATGTCACAAGTAACATCGAATAATTTTCGGCGTCTGATCTTCAACTTATAACTTTCTTTTCTTCAATTGGCCGCTCGGTGAAATCAAGTTTGACTCTTTCCGACTAAAGTTGATGATGAAAAAAGAGAGAAAGAATTGAAAACATTAATATAAAACGTCTTTATCTTACCCCCCCCCCCTCCCACATCTCTCTCTCCCTCGCTCTTTCGCTTCGTCACTCTCGCTCGGTCTCGTTGTCGTTATTTTCTTGTGCGTCCTCTCTACAGAAGAAAATAGGGAGTGGCGTTGGATACAGGCTTCTTTACTCTATAAGATCAAAGAGAGAGTGAAAAGTTGTCGCTCTGTCCCAAATCTCCACACCAAAGAAAATCCATATTACATCAGTCACGTCGCTAAACCCACTTAAGACCGATTCCAACTTAACCAATTCTTGGTCACAGACGTAATTTAATACTTTCGTTTTGTCTTTAAGGTGTGACTAAGGTGTAGTATGTGAGAGAGTGTATGAATGCAAATTAATTCCTTTTTTTTTTTCTTCTTCCTTTTGTTAGAAATTAATAATTTAAATAATTTACTAAGTTTCTCATACAATTCCTGGAGAGTGGAGACAGACTTTTACATAAGTCCCGGCCTTGCTGTCAAGTCTCCAAATACTTTCATTAATGTATACATGCTTAAAATTTGTAAACATATATACATTAATGAAAGTATGAAGTACAAGGGGAAATTATTTAATGTTTTCCCCTTGTACTTCATGTCTTATCCACTTGTGGTATTCTCATGTTATATATTGATACATGTAATATATTTCAACTTTTATATGTTTGTTTTCCTTTGCATATTTGTAATGAAAGTATTGAATAAAGTGAACTTGAATTTGATCTTGAAGGTATGAGCGGAACTATAAAAGATTAAGAGCGCAAAGATGGCGCTATTCTCCAAGAGAATCAACGATATCCCTTGGTTATTAGTTTCAGTTTACAATTGATGATCATACAACTATATAAGGCTTTCTACGAAGCTTCTTGATAAGCCTTTATTTCATCTGATATTTGAAGGTTATAAAAATAAGAAAGGAGGTCAAATGATGAATACAAATGAATACAATCTAGATCTTTATTATAAGATACTTATAAATATTCAATAAACTATTCTAACGGTTTGCATCAGTATGCTGTTCCCAAGATTAAAAGGCGCGTGATGACTCACTAGAAGAGTGGTCTCGTAACCGGAAAGTCCCGAGTTCGAAACTAAGTCAACGAGCTGGTGTCCTTTGGTAAGGCACAATTCGAACATATAGTCCCCCGGAGAGGACTTAAACCCGTCTGTCCCCCGGTTGCTTACTTATAATCATACACATGATTCTATAGCAGTCAGGTAACAACTGAAACACACCATCAAACAAAGAAAGATGACCATCTTGCCCGGACTGTGTTTTGTGTTGATTAAATAGCCTTTGATAGCAATGTGCGGCTTTGACGATCAGGTTCATCCCAAATGATATGGGATGGTACTATATCCCAGAGCTGCCATCCGCATAGGTCATAATACTGTACATGTAATAATAATAATAATTAAAATAGAAAGTGCTTAATATAGCGCATAATTATTCGTAGAATTCTCTTTGCCCTATACAGTTCTGATAATTATGATTTATGAATGCATAATGGCCCTCAGTATTAAAAGAATATGAGCGGTGTTTTCATAAAAAATGTAAAGCCAGCCAACTCTCTACATGATTTGGGGGGGGGGGGGGTCATACTGGGTTACAGGGCAAGGGGCTCCCCAGATATCTTACCCTACCTCCCGCTCCTCCGTCTGGAGAGGGTGCTGTTCCCCTAAAGACCAATTGTTTGGACACATCACTGAATATCGCTATCCATTCTCCTGCCACGCCCATACCTCTGCCGAGAACTCATGACTATAAGAAGGACCTTAAATAAAAAGGGCGATCCAACCCTTGTAATAAGTTGATTAGTTGATAAGTTGAAAAGTAACAGAAACAGAATGGCAAAAGTTTGAAATAAATCGGACCAATACTAAAGAAGTTATGAATGTTTGATTCCCGCCCCCCCCCCCACTCAGTGTTATTTAGGGTACGCATATTATGCTCGTTCCCTCTTTTTGAATGCACCCCCTATCTGAGGACTGCCAACATTTTCGAACCCCCCTTTCGCGGGCTTTTCGCGGGCTTTTCCTGCCTTGGAGACCCCCCTAAATCAGGAAAAATGCTCAATATACCCCCCTAAATTCGGAATAATTTCTCAGGAGTCCAAAGAGATGAGAGAAAAAACGAAAAAACACCCCCTTTCTAAAGAAATCTCCGGGTGAAAAGTCAAATACACCCCTTTTTTTACGATTCTCGGGCCGGACTTTGTCGCACGAAAAGTACCCCTTTAGCGGACATTTTGGCAACACGCATGCGGTCATTCAGACCCCTGAGTGTGGGGTGGGGGGGGGGCGGGGTTGGATTACAACTTTCAACAATTCCTGAATTAGATTTTGAAATAGTTTAGTCAGATTTATTCGAAACTTTCATCAGTTTGCTTTTCTGATTTTTCTTTTTTCTTTTAGAGTAGTTTTCTTCTTGGGCCTTGGAGTTTCCTTTAACTTCATTTAAACTGGGCTGGATTACCCTTTATATCATTTCAACACTTTATTAATTGATTAAGTATTAATACATTTAATCATAAATGTATGCGTTATTTTGGTATGTACAATTATACCCAGAAATGATTCAGTTTACGATATAGACTTCGACTTCTTACTTTAAAATGCAATTACCAAACCAACTAATTCCCCCATTTTAGTACTTATGACAAAATACAGTGGAAATATAAACCATATTATCATATATGTTGATGTGTTGGATACTCAGTACTCAGACACTTGATAATACAACATGCAATACAATAACAGATTTAAACTTTGATTATCAATACCTCCCCCCCCCCCCCCCCCTTTTTTCCCCCTTGGAATGTATATTCGTGAAGAAGCGTCTCAAGAGGGCGTCAACAACATTTACGCGCGGAGGTTAAATTTGTTTCGATGTCAATAATCAAGGAAATATCATAAAAATATGCGCAATGCCAGTGACGAAGAAGAAAGGAAAAGCGTCAAAGTCAGGGAGGAAGTCTAAAAAGAGAGGTAAAGACAATCAATGTTAATCTCGATTCCAAGGTATGTAATATTGCATGATAATGTCGACGGGTTTCTGCGCCTCAGTGTAACTTGTTTGTGAGAAAAGTTATATCAGTCCCACCCTAAGAGTATTGTGTTATATTATCAGTAGGGGCGCTGGTCCGAGAATAATTAAGGATCGTCTATAAAAGTATAAACGAGGATCGTCTTCGTATACGGGGACCAACGAAACGAAAGCATTTTGTCCGTGTTTATTTTGTCCGGTAGACGCTGACAAATTGCGTACTTTCACACTTCACAGACTTTTTTTTTCATCAGCGCTCGGCGGGGCTCGGCGAGTTTCTGGTTCGCTGGTGATGCGAAAAACGGATTTTGCGTAAGAAAATAACCCACTTTACCGTATACTTTTATGGGTTGACCCTCTTCGTGAGGATTTATCGCTCATAATGTGAAACTAAGTCTCTGTAGACTACAAATAGTACAAAGTCAATGTAAAATGCATCAAGAAAATCATTGCAAAATCCGAACATGCGGACGATCCTTATTTTTGCGGACGCGTCTGTCCGCCTTTACGAGGACGATCCTTATTCACTGAACCAGCGCCTCTACTGAAAATGGAAGACAGTGTGTAGCCATGTGGATGCAATTAGCCTAGATCTATACAAGCTAAGAATTTTCATTTGTGATTACTGGCTTGCACTCAGAATGGGATGACTTTTAAATAACCGATCCCCATATGGTAGACTATGCTCAATTCAAACTTTCTGATGTGCCAAACATCTGGGTCACTAATCATCTCCTTGTCATATACAATGGAAGTTCCTAAACATGTGTCTTTTTTCAGGTCCCAAGGAAGATGTGAAGTCATCTACCAGTCTCCCTCCTGCTGTAGAGGGTCCTCTCAGATGCTTCCTCAGGGTCGCCATCGCCAAGGTAACATGGACTACACCCAAGCTTCCTGATGCCACCCATGTCAGGTTGAGATGGTGGGGAGAGACGTCAAGTGGAACGCTCTTCAGGTGTGTTTGGTACATTTTTATCTTCAAAGGATTATGATTTAAAATGCATTAAAACTGGGATGAACGACACGTGTAGTGATGTATGTCATTAATCCAAGAAATACTTTTAGGGAGAAAAATATAAATAAATAAAGCGATAATTTAGAAGTCAATTTCTTCATGATAAATTGATAACGTAACTTTTGTTTGGACTTCCCAATATATTTTCACTTGCATCACTCAACATTCTTGAACTGGTATCATGACATGTTTAAATGCTGATCTTCTAAATTATTCAATACAATTGTTCAAGTACAGAGTACTACAATATGGCTAATTACCTGGCTCATTTATATGTAGTTTTCAAAACCCATGATATTTTATGAAAGGAGCTCATCATATTAATGTAGATGTTATTCATTATGTTATCATTACATGTTTCAATTATGCAATACAATTGTTCAAGTAGTACTACAGTAGGGCTTATTAATTTTTTATCATGAACATTTAGTTTCTAAAACCCATGATATTTTATGACACAAGGTCATTATTTTAGATCATATTCATGATATTTGTTCTTTCTTGCTATCCATGTCTCACTCTTCCAGGCCTGTAGATGGCAAGAACCAGGGAAAGGCAGAGAGCCAGACTGTAGCTCGATTCCCTGTACGATGTGGACCAAAGCAGTTCACAGCTTATCTCAATGATATCCTTAACATAACAATTCAACATCACATGCCATAGCTGACAAGATTTCTTATGCATATATATCAACTGATAACTGTTTAGATGTCTAAATGAATAATGTCAATTTCAGTATAGACATGTTCTAGATTTGTATGTATTAGGGACTTTTAGATTCGCACGAAGACAATGGGGATTGCTACGATCGACGTCCTTTTAATGCACTGCCTTGAATGGACGTCACACGTATCAGTCCATGCAAATCTAAAAGTCCCTAATGTTATCATGTTATCTAAAGCTATGGTCACAAATCAGAGCAGCGACCGACCGATCAGTAGCCTGCTCGGTCGCTGCTGGAATTAGGCATCGCCCAGCGATTAGGTCGGTGCCCGGGCGGCGACCGCCCAGGCACCGAGCGTATTTTGGACGGCGAGTGAAAAGTGAGCAGGCGCCGCCCAAATTTTAACTCCGCGCTAAAACTTCAGCGGCGACCAAGCGATGCCCTAAAAACGAGCGGTGCCTGGGCGGCCACCGCTCGGTGGCCGGGCAGCCGCCGGGCAGAATTGGTTAAAAACTCGCCGCTCGGCCGCCGAGCAGGCTACTTTTGGGTAATGTGACCATAGCATTATTGGCAGCAGTTGTTTTTTCCGGTGAGTAGAAATTGAGATCCACAATGCCAATTTGTATGGGAGAGTTATATTGGAGCTGTTTTTGTGTTGCCAATTTTGAAATTCCAATGCTCATCTTCATATAAAAATCATCTTTACAGAAAATAATTTCTGCAATGAATTTTTTGCTAGTTTAAGTTGAACTCATCTCTAAGTCTAATAATTATGGAAATGCCGTATGCATCTTTGAAAATATTTTGTAAAACTTATTTTAAAAGGCATAAAATGTTAATTCAAATCATTCATATTTTCTATTATCAAGGAGATTTCATGTTCTTGATGTGGAATTTATAAAAAGTATAAAATATATTCAAAAGCGAAAAATTCAAATATTTTAATGTTAATTTTAATGTTAATTCAAATCATTCATATTTTCTATTATCAAGGAGATTTCATGTTCTTGATGTGGAATTTATAAAAAGTATAAATATTTGAATTTTTCGCTTTTGAATATATTTTATCTGAAGGCTACAAATGGCTCTCCATAATTTTTAAGTCCAACTTAGAGTTAAGTTCAACTTAGGATCTTTTTGAAACACCCCCAGGTCAATGTAGCCTCTGTAGACTGGTTCATGAATTCCTTTCTTAGCATATATCTGTATTCCTTAACTGATCTGTGTCTACATATGGGCAGTATAAGTGTTGATGTCCTCAGAGGTTCATCCACGGTTGTTGCAGGTAGAGCTCAGGTCAATGAAATCAGTGTTATTTCACCACAGAAACCCATCAGTGGGTAAGTATTAGCATCTTCATTGTCATTTTAAGCCATGTACAGTTTTGTAAAGCCCCCCCCCCCCCACTAAATAAATGTGATGTCTGATTTCATTTGATTAGTATCGATATTTGATTTTTAAGTGGTGCATATACTTGTGTTTTGTGTTTGTTTTTTTTTAAGTGCAAAAATTAAGCAAATAGTTAATGAACAGTTTTTCTAAACACCTGGTTGTGTTTTGAAATGGCTTGTAATTTCATTTGTCTCGTTTTGTAATTGCCTGGTGTCATCTTCAATAGTGATTTTATTTCGTGAGTCTCCGTAAGAGCTCACATGAGAACCCACCTCGCGCATGCGCAGTCATATCACTTCTTCGCATGGTTACTGAGAAGCATCTTCTCAGAGCAGTCGGAAATTTCGCGTAATTTCCACTTTTTCTACCGTCGTAGAGATTCGTTTCTTTCGAGAAACAAAACTTGTTTTTAGATTGTTATCTGGATAATACTGGATTTATCTGTTTTCGTTTTCTTCGAGAGCATTTTTGAGCTCCGAAACTTCGTTTGATTATGTCGTCGATCGAAGATCGAGTGACTGTGACTGACCGCCCAGCGGTCCCTTCGCCGCAAGGCCCCGGCAAGTCCGGCGCACCAGAGGAGCGAACACGCTCTGCTGGCTCGTCCACTCGGACGGGCGGGAAAAAATCTATGAAATCAGCGGAGGTTTTTCCCGCAAAAAAGAGAAAAGCGGAGGTTGTTCCCGCAAAAATGAAGAAAGCGGAGGCTGTTCCCGCTCCATCCACGATTTCCAGAGCACCAGATAGTCCTGAGCATAACATTGGGGACAGACTCAATAAATTGGAAAATATGTTTGCCCGTGTCATGGACAAAATGGAGACTATGTCGAACCAACCAGCACGTGTTGATGTTGGCGGAGAGTCTGCTCACGTGGAAACGGAGAGCCAAGTTTTTCACGGCCACGGCGGCCATCTTGATGAACGAGATGAGGAGTTGGGCCCTGGCTATGATGATTACGATGACATTCAATCAGATTACATGGGCCAACAAACAAATACTACTAGATCTAGCTCATCCTCGGAGACTTTACCAGCTATCGCAGCTAAGTTTGCTTTGCCTACTGGTATTGGGAAACCAGTAGAAGAAAATCTCGCCAACTCAGTCACCTATATGACTAGCCATCAATTGGAGGAGAAAACTTTGGAAGATACGTTCTCAAAATATCTCCCACCAAGCAACTGTCGCTCCTTGGACACGCCTAAAGTTAATCAGATTATTTGGGACAACTTATCTCCAACTACACGTGGAAGAGACTTGAAACTGCAAAGAGTGCAGAAGTCCCTATCGAGAGGACTTAGTGCCTTTGTCCAATCCTTGCCAGCTGACAATTTCACTGATAAGCAGGAGGATGCGCTTGCCCTCCTATGCAACTCTTTGTTTGAGATGAACTGCTTACGCAAGGAATGCATCAAACCTGACATGAATCCAGCGTGTACGCATTTGTGTAAACCTTCTGCCCCCGTTACTAACTTTCTATTTGGGGATGATCTCGGGAAGAGAGTAAAGGATCTCAAAGATGAGCAAAGAGCTGCTTCGGGGGTAGTGAAAGGACAGTCTCAGCGACATTATTCTCGCGCCCCTTACCATCCTTACAAGAAACTTCCTGAGGCCGGCTTCTCTCGGCGACAATACCGAAGTGCAGGTTGGACCCCTAACTCTACCAACAGATACCCTTCAAGCTCTGCACCCAGCCGTCCTTTTTTAGGCCAGCGCTCTCGGGCGGCTCAGAATCAGAGAAGCCTGCCGCCTGCCTCGACGTCAACGAGGCCAGTACAGGCACAGAACCAGAGACGCTCGAAGCCAGGGACGTTCCAGCGGAGGACTTAACTACTCACACTACCACGAATGAGGTAGGTAGTAGTATACACAATGACCATCCTGTTGGAGGTCGACTGAGGCTATTTTATCATAACTGGTGCACAATCACTTCTGACACTTTCATTCTCCAAGCTATAAGGGGATATAAAATAGAATTTGACCAGGCACTCATGCCCCCAATTCGCACCAAGCCATCATTTCCTTTCAGGAAAAACTCAAAAGAAGAAGAGAACATCAATTCAGAGATCATAAAATTGACTAGTAAGAATGTTATTGAACCCTGCATTAAGCACGAAGAAGGGGAATTCTTGTCAAATATTTTTACTCGACCCAAGAAATCAGGAGGGTTGCGCCTCATACTAGATCTCTCTGAACTGAACAAAAATCTTGTGGTTCAGCATTTCAAGATGGATAATATCCATACTGCTGCTCTCTTGATCTCCCAAGGTTGCTACCTAGCCTCAGTCGACCTCCGTGATGCTTATTATTCTATCCCAATAAATTCTCAATTCAGGAAGTACCTGAGATTTATGTGGCAAGGGAAATTGTGGCAATTCAAATGCCTACCAAATGGGTTGAGCACTGCCCCAAGATTGTTTACAAAAGTCTTGAAACCAATTTTTGCACATCTGAGGGAAGCAGGACATACAGTCCTGGGTTATTTGGATGATACCATCATTGTAGGAGATGATAAAGCTGCCGTAATAAGTGCATTACAAGCCACCTCTCAGATATTATCTGATTTAGGATTTATTGTGCATCCTGATAAATCAGTTTTGATACCCACTCAAAATTTGACCTTCCTTGGGTTCACCTTGAACACCATAGATATGACAATTACCCTGCCTAATGAAAAGGCTAACGATATCGCTGCCGTTTGTGCAGACCTCTTACAAAGCCACAAGCCTAGCATAAGGCAAGTTGCACATGTTATAGGGAAACTGATTTCAACCTTCCCAGCAGTACAGCACGGCCCTCTCTATTACAGAACCCTAGAAAGAGACAAAATCTTAGCTCTTAAATTGAATCGTGGGCACTTTGACAGGCCCATGACCTTATCAAATGTGTCAAGGGAAGATCTTTCATGGTGGATAGATAATGTTAAGGAGGCTTCCTCACCAATTAGACGCAATAATGCCACCTTTGAAATTAGAACTGATGCTAGCGGCATCGGCTGGGGAGCTACAAACATGATTACCCATACAGGGGGAAGATGGAATGAACAGGAATTAAGTAAGGCTAGAAATAATGGAATAAACTATCTTGAGACTCTAGCTGCCTTCCTGGGACTAAAGTCCTTGTGTTCAGATATGAATAATTGCCACATACTATTGCGGTCAGATAACACCACCGCTGTTGCGTATATAAATGCCATGGGCGGGACAAAATCACTAGATTGTAACACCATGGCTCGGACCATATGGAGTTGGTGTATTGAGCGTGACATTTGGATCACGGCAGCTCATCTGCCAGGCAAGCACAATGTAGAAGCAGATGAGAGGTCTAGAAAGTTCAATGACAGAACGGAATGGATGCTCGATAAAAGAGAATTTGAACAACTTATTGCTCATTTCGGTCGTCCAGAAATAGACCTTTTTGCATCCAGGCTCAATACTCAATTAGATCGTTATGTATCTTGGTTCCCTGACCCATATGCAGAATCTGTTGATGCTTTTACTCTAGATTGGAGTAAATATGAATTCTATGCCTTCCCACCGTTCTGCTTAGTTTCACGCTGCCTACAAAAGATCAAGGCTGACAAGGCAGAGGGGCTCTTTATAGCCCCCAATTGGCCAACGCAGTCGTGGTACCCTAGACTGCAGACTTTGATGAAGGGTGACCCAATAATATTGAAGAGGCACATAAACCTCCTAACTCAACCAATCTCGAACACTCCTCACCCTTTGCACGAACGCCTTGATCTTTTGTGCTGCAGACTTTCTGGATAAGCATTTTCTATTGCTCCTTTTCTCTTTGCATTGCAGGACCTCCGGACGCCATTTGAAATTAGAGGGCTTGCCGGGAGAACAATTGACGTAATTACGGCAGCCTGGCGTGATGGTACAAAGAAACAGTATAGTTCCCATATCAAGTCATGGAAAAACTTTTGTAATAGAAAAGGTTTGGATTTTCTGCAGTGCAGGTAGAGGTGAACGTTGTGTTAGAGTTTCTTTCATTTTTGTTAAGGACTTGGCTACAGCGCCATTAATACTGCAAGGTGTGCATTATCCTCGTTTTTGATGTTAGGAGATGGACATGACACAGTTGGATCGCACCCACTTGTATCAAAGTTTGTTAAAGGAGTTTTCAACTCTAAACCACCAACACCGAGGTATAAAGAAATTTGGGATGTTAGCGTTGTGCTCAACTATCTGCGTAAGCTAGCCCCTGCAAACTCGTTGAACCTCCAGCAGTTAACACACAAGTTGGTGACCTTGATAGCTTTGATCACAGCTCAACGTGACCAATCAATCCACAAACTCAGATTGGACAGGCTTTCTTTTAAGGGGAACAAAGCCACATTTTATGTTGATGACTTACTTAAACAGAGCAGACCAGGAACATTAGGCTGCAAGTTGGAACTAAACGCCTACCCGCCGGACAGGCGACTTTGCGTTGTGAAATACCTCAAAAGGTATATTGAATTGACTTTCCGTCTGCGTGGTACAGAGCAGTCTCTCTTTATTAGTCACAAGAAGCCCCACAGAAATGTGACCGTCCAGACAATAAGCAGGTGGATAAGATTCACCCTTCGAGAGGCTGGTATCGACACAAGGGTTTACAAGGCTCATTCCACGAGAGCTGCAGCAACTTCAGCTGCAAGCAGAAATGGGGTACCCATCACTCAAATCTTGAGCACTGCAGGATGGGCAAGTGAACGTACTTTCAGAAGGTTTTACAATAAACCACTTCAAGTGAAGGGACAATTTGCAAGGTCTGTCTTGGATTGCCCTCAAAAATCATAGGTAAACATAATACTTGTACATTGCTGGATACAATTGTGTTTCCGGACTGGTTAACTCCGACCCATTGTTTACTACTGAAATGTGACTACTGTGCTTCAAAATCTCATGTGAGCTCTTACGGAGACTCACGAAATAAAATAGAAAGATTAAACGAGAACTTACCGTTTGAAGTTTGATCTTTATTTTATGAGAGAGTAGTAGGAAGAGATTACATGCCCTCCTCTCCACACCCAAAATTCTTCAACGGAAATTTAAGTTCTCATCATCTTTCTGTCTTTTCAGTAGTCACATTTCATGCTTCAAAGTATGACTGCGCATGCGCGAGGTGGGTTCTCATGTAATCTCTTCCTACTACTCTCTCATAAAATAAAGATCAAACTTCAAACGGTAAGTTCTCGTTTAATCTTTCTATTTTGGTTTCAAATGGCATTATAGAAATTGTTCATATCCTAAAGAATGAAAGTATCACACTGTTTCTTTATTATCATGATCCGTAGTTCCGTACTATTACTCTGATTTTTATTGTGCCACTAATTTCAAGAAAAAAGAACCATGAATACATCTTCAAAAGTCAAATCTGAATTAATAATTATATAAATTTATTTCCTCATCTTATAGGACATATCCAGTATTCTCAGTGAAAGATCCCCAGAAGGTTGCAGAGGTGCATATTTCAATGATGTTTGAACCTCTCATAAGTGAGTATAAATGGGTCCTAGGAGCACATTTACAAACAACAACAGAGTTATTGATAACCCTTGTAAATGTTATGTTCTTTATGTGTGTTATTTTCTTCATAACTCAAGAATGAAGGGTGGACTGAGTTGAATAATTAGGGCCTTTGTTGAATACTGTAAGATGTAAGGTCTATTATGTCACAATCTCAAGAAACATTGATTGAGACAAATCAATTTTTGCACATGTATACTTGAATAATTACAAAACTTGATAAGGGTATGAATAATTTAGTTGTTAACTGTATGTCTAAGGATGATACAAAGAACATCACATGAACTCTCAGGACAAAAGAGATCATTTTTTACAATAAAAAGCATTTGAAGTTGCCAATATATATTTTGAAGTCGTTGGCAAATATGTTGCTGTACTACACTTTAAAAAGACATGTAGAATATATTTAAATTATTATTATCAGCAAGGTAATCACTCAAAGACTTTCTTATAACATACAGTGATGCCACTTTTCAGGCAATAGCCTGAATTCAGGCCATGGTGAGTTATTTTTCAGACCATAGTTTGGGCTTTTTTTGTTTACAAAATACCTAATTTTAGGTGATTTTCAGGCCCTCTGATCAATTCTAACTGGCATCCCTGAAAGTGCAATCATTTGATTAATAGACATAGCAGACAGTGGTGAGAAGACTGGAAACAAAATCTTAATTTAATCTAATTCTTAACACACCAATGTATTTTCCCAACACTTTACACTATGTTTGGGAGAAATGGACCACACTCTGATCCTTGTAATCATCACACAATCATCCTTTTGAAACCTTGTGTCCTTGTTCTTCTCTGACAGCATCCTATGATAGCTCCAGCTCCATGCCGACGACAGACGCTAGTATGAGGGCGCCCTCTAGGGCTACTGATCAGGACAGTGTCCGTTCAAAGACATCCCATCGCTCCACCTCCTCCCACGACTCCTCCCGATCGGGCAAGAAGAAGAAGATATTTCCTGGTTCCAGCTCCACCGAGGGACCACTCACATCAGGCTATTCTAAGGTTGATTTTCCTTCTTTATCTATTGTCTTTCCTTCTTTATCTGTTGTCTTTCCTTCTTTATCTATTGTCTTTCCTTCTTTATCTATTGTCTTTCCTTCTTTATCTGTTGTCTTTCCTTCTTTATCTGTTGTCTTTATCTGTTGTCTTTATTTCTTTATCTGCTCTCAAAGAGCTGTGAAATCAAGCTGTAGATAAGATCTAGGCAGCTACATCTCCATTTATATTTAAACATCTGGTTTGATTTTGATGAATGCCTTACCCAAGGCCGGGGTCAGAAGGGGACTCAGTGTAAGGGCAATAGCTTTGTAGAGTATTCCAGAATATTTTGCATACGCATGTAGATTGGATGCACGTGATTACAAGTACTTCACTCGCCCTGATCACAATATTCAGGTTATTTCTAAACTGTGGTTCATAATATTCAGAAACTCATTAAAAAATAGGACGTTTTTAATTTATTACTGCTCATTTGTTTGAGATCAGGGGTCCCATTTCACAAAACTGGTCATCAATGACAAATGACAGTTTTATTATATAAGCTAGTGAAATCCTTGCTTCTGATTGGTTATCGGCAGATTTGTAACTGATTTTTTTTGTTGTTGGTCATTTGTCATTGAAAAAAGGCTTTGTGAAACGGGCCCTGGTTTAATTTGGAATTAAGCTACTAGAGAGCTACTTTTACTGTTTCCCAAATTTAAATGCTTTGATAGTATTAAGCATCACAAATAAACCTTTCTCCTGTTAACCCCAATTCATCCAGGTTCCCTCTGATGCCATGTCAAGAGATTTTGAATCTGATTACAGCGCCGTGATTGGTCACCCATCAAAACTTTCAGCCCAGACTGGTCACATGACATCGTTGGATGCCAAACAAGGTGAAGTAAAAAAAGCTACATATCATTTTTGCACCTTTTATAAAAGTTATCTAGATGAAGGACGAGTTTGTTTTCTTTTCTTGTATTGTAGGGATTAGGTAGCCTGACTAAATGTTGCTCACATGCTTACCAAAGAAAGGATACGATCTGCAGTGTAAAACTGTGTGTTATATAATGAAATTGGCATTTTGCATTCTATGCAAAACACATATTTTTGTGTGCAAATTTCAGATAATTAAGCTAGGGAGTGCTGATACATTAATGTTGATACCAGTATCTGGCCTAGAAAATATAGATTTTAAGAGTTTTAGAGATACAATGCAAGTAGATGTGTAGGATATAGTAAGAGCAGGATTGCTTTCTTTATCTCTCTCAGACCCATCAAGGAGACCCTTCTCTACCTTACCGATCACAAGCAACACAAGATCACTACCTGCTCAGCAAATGGGCAACACTGTCCCAGACAGACTGAACCCAGATCTCATCTCAGCCTTGCTTGATAGAGGCAAGAAGCTGAGGGATGCTATGATCAAAGAAGAGTTAGGCCACCACTCTTCAAGAGGGAGACCTCCTGTAAACCAGGGGACAGAAGATTCGGGAATGAGAGAAGTTGCTGAAGGACAGAGAAGATACAGAAGGTATGAAATGTTGATGCAATTACCAAAAAAATAAAAATAATAAATCTATATTTACTGTTACCGGTAGTTAGAGTTCCGGTCTATCCTTGAATCAGACAAAACCTAGGAAATAAGTTCCATTTTTTTTTTGTCAGGGTGAATCAGGAAATATGGTTTTCATGAAATACTGAGAACACTGGTGTTGATGTTAGAGATGTCCATTTTAGGGGATTATTAATCTCTGGGCAGATATAAAGTGATGTTAGGTCAAGTTTGTATTTATAGGATGTATTAGACTCCCTTTGTCTATGTAGAGACAAAATTGATCATTGGATAGTGATGTACTCAAATCTTCTGTTGCTGTTGATCCATGTACTCTTGTTCCTCTCTGGTATAACATCCTATGATAGTTCCAGCTCCCTGCCAACATCAGACACCAGTATGATGTCATTGTCTGGGGCAATGATTCGGGAGGGACATCTGAGTATCAAAAGTAGCATGAACAGGGTGTGGTAATCTTACAATGCAACAAAAATCTGAGCAAAGTACTTGCATCCTCTAGCCTTATCTTTTGCACTATCCCTCCCTAAGCTCGTTAATTCAATGCGGAAGTCAGTTGCACATCTTTATTCTTCTTTCAGGAGAGGCTCATCTGGTGAGCTCTTCCGAGAGATCCTTCATGGAGAACGAGATGAAGTCCCAGTAAGGGATGGAGACTCTACAGTTGCCTTTGGCAACCCAGATGATGATGAAGATGATGATACAGAGAACAGAGCAGTGGAGCTACTTGTAGGAGACGTGCTCAGTGCTAAGGATCTCAAAAACCTGAAAGCTCTACATGTAAGTTGTAGATGGGGATGGATATACCATTTGACATCATTCGCATCGGATCTAGTATTGACAGATTAGCAGGGTGCTGACCAAGACATCCATGAATGTCTACTGCTACATGTGAAAGATAATTATTTTTATGCCTCCGTTACGAAGTAGCCGGAGGCATTATGTTTTCGGGTTGTCCGTCCGTACGTCTGTACGTACGTACGTCCCGTTCTTGTGATCGCGTTATCTGAAGAACCAATTGATCGATTTCTGCCAAACTTTGGTCATGTATGTATCTTGCAGAGCCGATGAACTGAATAGATTTTGGGGTCACGAGGTCAAAGGTCAAAGGTCACAGGGCTCATTAGGTATGCAAAAACGGCTCGTGATCGCGTTATCTGAAGAACTGATTGATGGATTCCTGCCAAACTTTGGTCATGTATGTATCTTGCAGAGCCAATGAACTGATTAGATTTTGGGGTCACGAGGTTAAAGGTCAAAGGTCACAGGGCTCATTATGTATGCAAAAACAGCTCGTGATCGCGTTATCTCAAGAACCGATTGATGGATTCCTGCCAAAATTAGGTCATGTATGTTACTTGCAGAGCCAATGAACTGAGTAGATTCTTGGTTCATAAGGTCAAAGGTCATGGGCTCATTATGTATGCAAAAATAGCTTGTGAATGCATTCTCATTAGAACTGACAGATGGATTACTATTTAACTCAGGACATCTTGCAGAGCCAATGAACTGAGTAGATTTTAGGGTCATGAGGTCAAAGATCAAAGGGTCATATATGTATATGAGAAATTGCTTGTAATCACGATATTCTGAGAACCTGTCAACGGATTACAATTGAACTTGAATTCGAAAAATTTCTTCTGTTTTGGTTTGTAAAATTGCTCTATGACGGAGGCATCATTTTCGACTGCGCGCAGTCGAATTCCATCTAGTTTCTTAATGCACCCTTTAGCACAATTGTTACTGTATGCTGGAATTATAAATTTACATATATTTCTGTTTTGGTGGGGGATTTTTTTTGTATCGCTCTTGCACTGTAACTTTTGTTTATGTGTACAAGATGTAGAATTTGATAACATTTTGCAGAACTTTCATACACTCTCTTGTAATATATAATTATTTTGTTCTCATCCCCATTTCAGTCTGGGGTTTCCCCTCCAGCGAGCGTTTCTTCACACAGTGATGATATCTACAGTGAGGATGAGGATCCTCTCCATGACAACAGCATCTTGGAGGATCTCTTCTACAAGGGATTGGTAAGATTGAAAGTGATGGACATGTTTATCAGAGATTTGGTATAAGGTACAGTGTGAGTCAAAAAAAAGTTTACACCTAGAAAATTCTCGCTACCCCAAATAGCGATTCTGCCGAGATCCGGGGAAAATCCTGAAATCCGCATTGCATTATGGGATAGCTTTTCGACATTACAGCTTCCTGTGCAGGCGTTCGTGATCACAACCCTCTCTTTCACGGTAGAGTTTAACGGCCTTTTGTGCTAAAGTCACTAATTCTGCCCGAAGCTTTCCATTGCATATTATAATCTGTACCAATTACACTGATTGGCATCGATTTTAGCGTGCGTGAAAACTCTGCACAGCGAACACAGGCGCTAGCGCCAGCGGGATGGGACTCTATACCGGAAGTTGTAGTGACGACCCGAGAGAGTGAAAATTACCTCGTCTCGCGAATTTCGAGATTTTCGTACCTATTTAGGGTAGCGAGAATTGCTAATTATTTAAAAAATCATTGATGAACATTAAACTGTTATATGTCTCATGAAAGAGTGTTTTATCCCAAATCATTTGGTACCATTATTTGTGTGGTATGTGTTCACGTTTGGATGAACAGGTGACATTGTTTGCGAGAGTGCAAAAATCGACTAAGATGTATAATAATTTACTGTTCATAGATGATTTTAAAAATAATGAGCAATTTTCTAGGTGTAAACTTTTTTTTGACTCACACGGTAGAGAGAGGGAGGGAGGGAGAGACGTTTAGAGTCGGTCATGGTTCAGTTTGGTAGGGTGACTGAGGTATAAGAAGGTTGAAATGATTTATGAGACAAGGAAAGAAAACATGCATAGACAGGGAAAGGAGGAAGATATGAGAAAAGCAGTTTGAATGACTAATTAAGTAAAGTGAAGTTTGGGTTACAAAAAAGTAAGTGTGAAGGTAAGATATAAATATATATTGATGAATGCAAATTTGTGTATATTTCATTTCTGTGCAGGCAAGTAGTAGTGATGAGAGCCTGGCTGATCTCTTAGACTCAGATTCAAGTGATGATGGGGAGACTCGTACCGTAAGTTGTTCCATTCATCCTTTGTATAAGTAAATCTTAAGAATCAATTCACTCCAGCATCCATCAAAGAAATGGCCCCTCCACAATGAATGAGGCTAGTAAAGTGTCTCAAAATTAAGCAATACAAACTGATTCAGATGTGTATTTGTCAAAGTAGATATTTCAAATATGATGTTCACTCAAAAAGTGGGTTTTGAAATACATCTGAATGTTTGTGGCTGAAAAGAGGATTGACCATTATTTGGGTCTTATTATTAAACCTAATACATCCTACATTTATTGATGTAATAAGAATTATGTATAGCTTACTGTCCTGTTTGTACCTGTTTACGAAATGTGAAATGCAATCCTGTTGTTGAATAATAGACCCATCTTGTTACCAATTCAAACCAATATATCATTTTACGTACAGGTAAAGAGGACCAGACAAGGCAAGACCCGGGATGCTGCATCACCAAGACAAAAGCAGGAGGATGCTAGCAGCAATGGTTACCTGGATACCAATGCAGAAGACGATGCCAGCCCGAGGAGATCCAGAGCCGAGATGGAGGACGAGGAGGAGAGAGAGGAATTTAGCCAGTCTTTGAGTGAATCTAGAACATCGGGATCACCATCTCTCGCCTCGTCCCGTGATGCAAGTCTTTATCATAGAGGTAGACTGGTTTCCACTTCTTCTTTTTTGTCTTCATCTGTTCATTCTTCTTTCTTCTTTATTTTCTTCATTTGCTTTCCTCATCGTTATTACAAATGCTTTTGCTTGTCTTCCATTATTTTGTTATCATATTTTTATTTATTTACTGCTGTGGAGAGAATGTTATGATATGATATTTTTTTTTGGTAATAGTTCTCTGTCTGAAGCTGTATCTCTTTCGTTACAATGGCACACAAGAGATACCAAACCGTGCATTTGGTCTTTTTTCTTCTTCTCTATTTAGAGTAGATCTAAATTTGTCCATAGGAAGAGGTGTTTAACATGAGCAGCGGTAGACCGATCTGTTTGGCTTATTATAAACTTGCCTTTAATGCAGAGACTACCGGCATGGCCAGTTCCACATTTGTCAAAAGTTGTCATCAATAACAAATGAGAGTTTTTGATACAAGCTAGTGAAGTTCTTGCTTCTGATTGGTTAACAGCAGATTTGTCACTGATTTTTGTCAATTGTCATTGATAAAAAGGCTTTGTGAAATGGGTCCCAGATGTCAGCAATTTTCTGTTGATACCTGAAGCTGCTATTGTTTGCAATTACACAAGATATAAAGAAAGCGAAAATGTAGAGGAGTTTAAGCGAATGTGCTTCACTTTGACTTTTATAACTGATCGTTCTTGTTCTTTTTTAAGGTCACAGTGAGACTGACCCTGCCTCTGGCCTGAGTGTGGAGAGATTGACACTCCTAGGGCGTGTCCATGTTGCTAGGGTAACCATCGATAAGCTCAATCTCCGATCGGAGGCAGTCAGCCGCATCCCGGTTCGGACGGGGAAGGGAGTGGATCAGAGAGGATCAAGGGGGATCAAAGGCAAACCTCCAAGACCATTAACACAGAAAAAGATGTGAGTATATATTTGAGCTGACATTTGCTCCACCGATATTTGATACTGAAATTAATACTAAACTTATTATGATTTGAAATACCAATGACCAATGCTTAATTCTGAAACTCATGATTTGAAGTACCAATGACCACTTTTGTTGCTTCATTATCTTTTGCATGCATTTGTTCCTTATTTCATCTATTTCTATAAACGTGATATATTTATTTCCTGTAGTTATGTATTTTCTTGAATATTATTGTAATGCCAGTGGAAACCAAATTTCTGTGTAACTTGTTTGCAAAGACCAAATAAAATATCTTGTATCTTGTATATTTACTCTGATGACATTAACTCTGTTTTTTGTTGTTGTCTAAGCTTGATTTGGGATTGAGTTTGGATTTAGGTTTAGGGTTAGAGTTAAGCATAGCGTTGGGTGTAGGATTGAACGTAAGATAGACCACAGAGCATTGGTCGCCAGAGTGCAATCATAAGTACAATACTGTTGGTCCATGATTCTGGACCAGAAATGGGCAAGAGCTGCACCAGAGCTGGACCAAAGATGGCCCCACAATGCAGAAATTATGGTTTCATCCTCCAGCTTTTTATCAGTTACCGTTGTTTATTACTAATGAATCTAGTGATTCTCTGGGATGAGGGTAATGCAGTAAGTCAAGAAAAAAAAAATCAGGGGGAAATCATTAAAAATATTTGTTTTGAGGTTTATCAAGTTAGCCCTCTATGTGCACTCCATTTCTAGAACCTATTTTGTGGAGTACCAGTTCCCAGTGAGCGAGGCGTCCAGTGGGAGGAACGGAGCATCGTCCGGTTCCATGGCAACAGAGCTGATGAGAGTGGTTTCTAAGAAGGTCACCGGTAAGGAAGTATCCTTTGGACATCGGTCAGTGTTTCCGGTCCAGTTTGATGGTCAAGCGGTAGACAGGTGGTGGAAGCAACTCCTCGTCTTCAAGGTCTTCTCTAAGGTTGCAGGAGATAAACATGTAAGATTACAAAAGTAAAATCTATATCATCTATCATAACAATAACACCTTTTCATTGAAGGTGAAATGTCTCCAAATGAGATAATATATATGCTACTGCGTAATGATTTGGTGTGATAAACTATTTTTTAATTTTGTTATTTTAAAGCATTTTATATAAATTTACTTTTTTTTCTTCATCTCCATGCTTACTGTTATACACCAAAAGACCCATTTGAAATGGGTTTTAAAAGGTTTTAAAAGGTTCAAATTAAGTAGGAATCTAAGAAAGCGATGAACACAACAGTCACTTTCTTAAAGCCACACTGTCCTAGTTGTAGCTACTTGCTCCCTCTATATAGAAAACAATGCCTTATCGGTGACCATTGGTCCCCCATGATCCTCTTTTTCTTATGTTAATTGAGAGCTGAGTTGATGAGATAACCACCTGTCCAGTGACCTTGAAGAGTAGTCTAATCCCTCCTATAAACTAGTACAGATAAGCTTTAAAATTTGCAACTTAACCCAGCATTTTGATTGAAACTTAAATTTGAATTAAAAAAACAGGCCAAATTTTTAATTTCCTCCTTGGGTGTACTAGAAAACAACATTATAACAGGTTTAATGTGCATTGTGAACTCTCTGGGCTCGATAATTGGAAAATACATGATTAATTATTCCTCTGAAAATGAGCAGTAAGTATCCAGATGTTTGAAAAGTGCTTGATGTTGTTTCATTCCAGCCAACCATTTTTGGAGTAGCCAGTATCCCTCTGAGGTCACTCATCCAGAGTCCAGACCTGGTGACCATCTCTGAGCTACCGGTCAAGGATAAGACTTCTCCATCGAGGACCGCTGACCAGGACACCAGTCAGAGAGGGAACATGATGGGTCTCATCTCGGTAAGGGATTGTGAAGTACCTTGATTGTTGAAAATATGTTGTAATACCATTGAAGTCTAACATGCTTTAATTATGAAATTATGCAAATTTGCACAACCAAAATGTAGTATTAATGAATAAAAATGCAGGTGGTAAGAAAAGTAAGAAAAAACCTAACATGCATGTAGCCTGAAAATGATAATTTAAAATCAGTAGGTCATTACAAGAATGAGTTATGCTGTTTCCTAGAATGAACACTCAAATATGATAGTTGCAAACTTTTGTTGGCTCTGTGAACTAGGAATTTATTAAGGAACACCCTATTTTCTTATGTGTGTCATCTTTCCTTCTCTGGTAGAAGTACAGTAGTTGGATTGTTGATATTCTTGTTTTGCATTTTGTTAAATTTCTTATTAATTGCTCTTTACTTCTGATTGCTGTATAGGTGAGTATGGAGCTTGCATCAGACAGCAAGGACTTTGCCTCTGCTTTAGCCAAGACCAGAGTGGCCGAGATGCAGGGGGCAAAGATTGTACCCCTCCCCTCATCAGATCCCAGGACGGGGCTAGGTCATCTCACAAGGCAGACATCATCACCGTCATCATCCAAGCAAGCTTCACCAGGCAGACACCAGCAGAGGAATGAAGATCAGTCTAGGACAGTTGGGAGGTCATCAGCTGTGATTCAGTCTGGTCACTCAGGTTTGTTAGCTTGTGATAAGACAAAGTTGGAAATAAGTGCAAAAGAGATCCATCTCATGATATATATCATTTTTTAAAGTTAGCAAGTATAGATATCACAAACCCTTCTTTAAAAAGCATCTCACTGTCTATTTCACTGATTATTCAAATAAAACTATCCTTATGGTTAGGCATCATTGACTTAACGAAATGATGGGGGTAACATTTGCTCAGTTTGCCCCAATTTTCTGTGTTTAACCCTTATGGTGTTCAGTCTAGTTTTTGTTAAAGTTTAAAAAAAAAAAAATTCCTATTGAAGTGGCTCCCAGTAGTAGACCATCTTTATAATACTAATGCGTGAAACCTGCCTATAAAGACCTCCCAAGGGAGACAAGAAAAGTGGTATTTATAGACAGGTGG